>JAUTXW010002599.1:0-47408 GCA_030620095.1 Kuschelorhynchus macadamiae
TTACTATGCTTAGTTTTACAGTCGTGTGAAATATGGCTTGATCTTTTGGGGCAATACCTCCCACTTATTTCGGGCATTTAACATACAGAAACGTGTAATTCGAATAATGGCTTTGGTGTGTGGATTGGCCACATGCAGACCTTTGTTCAGGAAATATAGGATCCTGACGCCGCCATCCTTATTTATTTTGAAATTACTTATATTTGTTAGCAAAAAATTTCAACAAAATGATTAGTTTCATAATTAATCTGGTTGTCAGGGTCTAGTATACCCTGTCCATTCACTAAGTGTAACTGAAAATAATATTTCCTATATAGGTGCTAAAATATACAATAAGTTACCAAATACCTTTAAAACGACATCCAATGATAAGTTATTTAAAAAAACTGTACAAGACTACTAAATCTAAACTAAATGTTTCTATAGTGTGCAAGAATTTTTTAACATTTAGGATGTTTAACAAACTTAAAACTTAACTATGTTTTTTGTAATAATTATGTTAAACTTAGTTAGTTTATTGTTTGTCTTTTCTTTTTTTGCTACATATATCTTGGCCCACCGTTAGAGGGTCCACATTTTGACCTAATCCATACATGTATTCATTACTGTCCTAAGGATTCAATAAAGATGTTTATGTTTATTTATATATATATATTTATATATATATATATATATATATATATATATATATATATATAGATATATATTTACATTGGCCAAACTACAGTATTTAAAATCGAGACTAAATTCACACAAATTTGACAAAGGAAACCCCACAACGCCCACTAAACACGAAAATCAAACAAACCATAAATTAAATTTTTTCAAGGTAAGAATTTGACTTGAGATATATGAAACTATTGAAATCGGGAAAAATAAAAATGCAATTAATGAAAAGAAAGATGTTAATTTAGTAAACAGAATTTTTTTCAAGATCATCTAAGTTCCCCAAGTCTTTTTACAATAAATATATCTAAATAATAAAAATTCTCTGGTAACCACTAAAAAATTTTGTCATACGATTGAATTCCTATACCGTATATATCAGTTAGTCTCCAATAGGTGTTCTGTGTATGTATTTGTTTGAGAAAATGACAATGTGCTACGCCTATTTAATTTCCTTTAATATTATTTGATGTTATTAACCTTTTAAATACGTCTCATGGTAAGAAAACTTTTCATTTTTTTAAATCTTAGATTGTTTATTTTATGCAACATGTTTCAAGAAAAATTAAAAAAAACATTTTTGAAAAGATATCCTTTTAATTTTACGATCACGCATTACAAGAATAGACGTATATATATATATATATATATATATATATATATATATATATATATATATATATATATATATATATATATATTAATATATATATATTTTCATATATATATTTATATATTTTTAGAGATTTTTTTTTTGTTTAGTTCTGAACCTTTTATACATATATATTCTAATTTTGTTTTCTTGGGTATTTTGGTTCGATAGTAGGAATAAAATTAAAACAAATTTAATTTCATTTTTGTTACATTTTTATAGACGTTTCGACCATTTATGGTTGGTCTTCATCAGTATTTTTTTTGTGTGTCTGTAACAATAGAAAACCGAGATAAGATATTTTTCTTAAAAGACTATTATAAATTGTATGGACAAATTATTAATAATATTATTTTAACATTTTAGATGACTTACCATAAGAGGGATCTTTCAGAATTCATCCTTATGCAACATTTAAAAACAGCATGTTTTCCATACAACACTCAAAAACAGCACATTTAAAAACATTGAAAAGAACGTCATACAGATTAAAATTACTATAATATTAATTGCTAGGAGTATGTCTATCTTCGAGCGACACTGCTTTAACTGGCAGAATGCATTCATGTGAAACGTCGGTTAAGGAATTCTATGGGTTTTTTTTTATATATATTAGTTTAAAAAAGCAAAGATAATTAGATTTGTTTTGAACTGTTTTATTATTTAAAAGGTGATATATTGTTTATTTACTTTTGAATTTAGAAGAAAAGGGGCTAATTTAGTTTGTTTTTTTTTATATTAATTTAATGTATATATGAAATCAGTTTTAGAGTTATTTGATAACGTTATAATATATTTGGCTCAAATTCTTTATGTCTGTTTTGTCATTTATAGCATTGATCTCCCGTTTTATGTATAACATTTCAGAAACTCTCTCTTTTTTGATTAATTTCCACATTTAGAATAGTAGTATCTTGAAAGTTAAAAGTATGTTTATATTCTGTTTCGTGATTTGTAAGCGCTGTTTTATTTTTTTTATCATACTTGTGTCCATTCAAACGATTTTTAAGATACTGTGTGGTTTGCCCTATATAGACCTTTGGGCAGTCGTTATATTTATATATTTATATATATATATATATATATATATATATATATATATATATATATATATATATATATATATATATATATATATATATATATATATATATATATATATATATATATATATATATATATATATATATATATATATATATATATATATATATATATATATATATATATATATATATATATATATATATACACATAAATATATATATATATATATATATATATATATATATATATATATATATATATATATATATATATATATATATATATATATATATATATATATATATATATATATATATATATAATTACTTCGAAAATATTTCTTGGGTCTAGGTTTATGCATTGAAACAATAGTGGTTATATTTCGCTCGACGTTTCGCTTTTGATTAAAAGCATTTTCAAGAGCATTTATTTTAGCTAAAAAGAGAAAAAAAAAAAACAATATCAGGTCGATACAAACTGGTTTGTTAAAATTGCCGTTTTGTCAATTATAAAAACATTGATAAAGTAAAATTCTTCATTAATCCTAAAACATTTAGCAGCAGAACACTTTTCCAAAATGACTTTCACAATTTTACACATTAAAAAATATTAAAAAACTTATTTACATTATTGACGAAAAAAAACAAAAACATTTGTACAATTTGGTTTAAAGCCGTTAATTAAAAATAGGTAACCTACCTTGGAAAACAAAGCTTCATTTTTAACTCTATTATATTTAAGGCACCTATAGTATCAGCATCATAATGTCTAGGTCGGTTTTGGGTGACATTACTTGATCTTAATAATTGTAAAATGATACTGATATACAAGAAACGGTACAAAGTGATGGTGATAAGACAAGAAATTTTTATTATTTTGTTAGTTTTTTTTATAGGGATTGGAAGCTAATGTTATTATTTATACCAGGGCTACTATTTTCCACTTATGGTTAGAATATACGGGTGATGTTGACTGAGTACTATAGTTACGTTATTAAATTAAATTATAATAGATTTGACTTAAATTATTTATGTCTTGCTTATCGTTGACAGCGTTTGGTTCTTTCTTTATGTGGAACATCTCTTTTATAGCTAATTTATGATAGTTTGACTCCTGGCACAGAATTTCAGTCTCTACAAATCCAAACTCATGTTTTTCATTTTTTTCGTGCTTGTGCAGAGCAGTCGAAGCATTTTTTGTGTATTTGTGACCATTGAGACGGTTTTCTAAATATTGCGTTGTCATACCAATGTATTTTTTTGGACAGTTTATACACGGCACAGAATAAACAACATTAGATTTCTTTTTCTTGGGTATTTCGCTTTTTAATGAGGTGTATAGGGGTGTTAATAAATTTTGTGCCTTGTGGCTTACGATTATGTTATGCTTAAGCAATATATGTTTAATTTTTTCTGACAGGTCTTTAGTGTATGGTATGGCTACGTGTCTGTAATTTTCAGTAGAAATTGTTTTATTTTTATTTGTATTGTAGAATTTATAGGTACGGTTTTTGAAAATGCGTTTTATAAGACGAAGGGGGAAGTTGTTGTTTTTCAACGTTTCTTCAACTTTTTTTAATGCATCTGGTCGAAATTTAGGTGATGTTAAAGCGATTGCGCGATCTGTAAGGCCAATTATAACACTATTTTTTTGATTGTTTGGGTGATGCGAGTTATAGTTTAGGTATCGGCCTGACCAAGTCTTTTTTGTGTACCATTTTGTATCAATTTTATTGTTGTTACGAACTAGGGTTAAATCTAGAAAATTTATTTCATTATTTTGCTCAATTTCGGATGTAAATTGAAGTTTTGGATGAAAGTTATTGAATGCATTTAAAATGTTTATAATTTTATTGGCAGGTACGGCTGATAGACAATCATCAACGAAACGCTTGAAAAAAACAACATGAAAATCTAATTTATCTAAAACATGTTCTTCCAAATATTCCATTACTAACTGCGCAATGGTGGAAGATATTGGGGACCCCATGGCGCAACCATCTAATTGTTGATAAAAGTCACTTTTGTATTGAAAATAGTTGTTATTTAAGGTTAAATTTATTGCTTCTATGAAGTCATTGCACGACAGTTTGGTGTATTCTTCTAACAAATGCCATTTATTTTTAATGATTTCAGTCACAAGCTCGGTTGGAATATTCGTGTAAAGTGAAATAACATCTAGTGAAATCAGTTTATAATTTTCTGGAATTTTTACTGTGTCAATAAATTTTTTAAAGGAGAATGAATCCTTGATGTAAAAATTGTTTTTTCCTGTTATGTTGGATAAGCATTCAGATAAATATTTCGATAAGTTGTAAAATGGTGACTGAATACATGATACTATTGGACGTAAAGGTATTCCTGGTTTGTGTAACTTAGGGAGTCCGTACAATTTGGGCGGTACCGCATTATGAATTATTAATTTTTTTGCTTCAGTATCGTTAAGTATTTTTTTGTTCACTAACTTTTTTATAAAGTTGTTATTTTTGTTTTGAAAGGTATTTGTAGAATCTGATTTTAATTTCTTATATGTTTTCTTGTCGCTCAGGAGTTCATTCATTTTTTTATCGTACTCTGTTGTATTCATAATAACCGTTTTGTTGCTTTTATCAGGCTGCAAAATAGTTATTTGTGGATTAGTTTTAAGAAAACAAGACAAGAAAACATATAAGAAATTAAAATCAGATTCTACAAATACCTTTCAAAACAAAAATAACAACTTTATAAAAAAGTTAGTGAACAAAAAAATACTTAACGATACTGAAGCAAAAAAATTAATAATTCATAATGCGGTACCGCCCAAATTGTACGGACTCCCTAAGTTACACAAACCAGGAATACCTTTACGTCCAATAGTATCATGTATTCAGTCACCATTTTACAACTTATCGAAATATTTATCTGAATGCTTATCCAACATAACAGGAAAAAACAATTTTTACATCAAGGATTCATTCTCCTTTAAAAAATTTATTGACACAGTAAAAATTCCAGAAAATTATAAACTGATTTCACTAGATGTTATTTCACTTTACACGAATATTCCAACCGAGCTTGTGACTGAAATCATTAAAAATAAATGGCACTTGTTAGAAGAATACACCAAACTGTCGTGCAATGACTTCATAGAAGCAATAAATTTAACCTTAAATAACAACTATTTTCAATACAAAAGTGACTTTTATCAACAATTAGATGGTTGCGCCATGGGGTCCCCAATATCTTCCACCATTGCGCAGTTAGTAATGGAATATTTGGAAGAACATGTTTTAGATAAATTAGATTTTCATGTTGTTTTTTTCAAGCGTTTCGTTGATGATTGTCTATCAGCCGTACCTGCCAATAAAATTATAAACATTTTAAATGCATTCAATAACTTTCATCCAAAACTTCAATTTACATCCGAAATTGAGCAAAATAATGAAATAAATTTTCTAGATTTAACCCTAGTTCGTAACAACAATAAAATTGATACAAAATGGTACACAAAAAAGACTTGGTCAGGCCGATACCTAAACTATAACTCGCATCACCCAAACAATCAAAAAAATAGTGTTATAATTGGCCTTACAGATCGCGCAATCGCTTTAACATCACCTAAATTTCGACCAGATGCATTAAAAAAAGTTGAAGAAACGTTGAAAAACAACAACTTCCCCCTTCGTCTTATAAAACGCATTTTCAAAAACCGTACCTATAAATTCTACAATACAAATAAAAATAAAACAATTTCTACTGAAAATTACAGACACGTAGCCATACCATACACTAAAGACCTGTCAGAAAAAATTAAACATATATTGCTTAAGCATAACATAATCGTAAGCCACAAGGCACAAAATTTATTAACACCCCTATACACCTCATTAAAAAGCGAAATACCCAAGAAAAAGAAATCTAATGTTGTTTATTCTGTGCCGTGTATAAACTGTCCAAAAAAATACATTGGTATGACAACGCAATATTTAGAAAACCGTCTCAATGGTCACAAATACACAAAAAATGCTTCGACTGCTCTGCACAAGCACGAAAAAAATGAAAAACATGAGTTTGGATTTGTAGAGACTGAAATTCTGTGCCAGGAGTCAAACTATCATAAATTAGCTATAAAAGAGATGTTCCACATAAAGAAAGAACCAAACGCTGTCAACGATAAGCAAGACATAAATAATTTAAGTCAAATCTATTATAATTTAATTTAATAACGTAACTATAGTACTCAGTCAACATCACCCGTATATTCTAACCATAAGTGGAAAATAGTAGCCCTGGTATAAATAATAACATTAGCTTCCAATCCCTATAAAAAAAACTAACAAAATAATAAAAATTTCTTGTCTTATCACCATCACTTTGTACCGTTTCTTGTATATCAGTATCATTTTACAATTATTAAGATCAAGTAATGTCACCCAAAACCGACCTAGACATTATGATGCTGATACTATAGGTGCCTTAAATATAATAGAGTTAAAAATGAAGCTTTGTTTTCCAAGGTAGGTTACCTATTTTTAATTAACGGCTTTAAACCAAATTGTACAAATGTTTTTGTTTTTTTTCGTCAATAATGTAAATAAGTTTTTTAATATTTTTTAATGTGTAAAATTGTGAAAGTCATTTTGGAAAAGTGTTCTGCTGCTAAATGTTTTAGGATTAATGAAGAATTTTACTTTATCAATGTTTTTATAATTGACAAAACGGCAATTTTAACAAACCAGTTTGTATCGACCTGATATTGTTTTTTTTTTCTCTTTTTAGCTAAAATAAATGCTCTTGAAAATGCTTTTAATCAAAAGCGAAACGACGAGCGAAATATAACCACTATTGTTTCAATGCATAAACCTAGACCCAAGAAATATTTTCGAAGTAATTATAAATAAAAGGTTTAAGAAACAAATTATATATATATATTATATATATATATATATATATATATATATATATATATATATATATATATATATATATATATATATATATATATATATATATATATATATATATATATATATATATATATATATATATATATATATATATATATATATATATATATATATATATAAATATATATATATATATATATATATTTTTTTGCTTTGTGTTCTTTGACCTTTTTTTTTCAATATATATTTATCCTAATTTTTCTTGGTTTGAGGTCAATACATTAACAACAAAATTAGTACATATTTTTAAACATATATTTCGTTTCTAAGGTGACGTTTCGACCATAGTTTTGGTCTTTTTCAAACCTAAAATTTGTTTAGCACTATTTTTTTAAGTTTATAAAGTATTAAAAATTTAGGACTTACCATAGAACGTAAAATAGTTGACTAAAAAGTATACATAATCCACATATCTGACATATACTACACATATTTAATTTACATTTTACAAATATTGTGGACGTTTATTACAGACAAATTACAAGCGACTGAGCGAACACTGTTATAGTAAAGATATATACAATTTATTTAGGTTGTTTATGTCTTTTTTGTCATTTATGGCGTTTTTGTTTTTTTGAATTTCAGCCATCTCAAAAAATTCTCTTTTTTACAACTGAGGTTCGGACTACGGTAAAAGACTACAATTTACAATTGAAAGCGAAGAGAACAACAAAATCAATTTTTTAGACTTAACATTACATCATATAGGAAATAAAATTAAAACGGAATGGTACACAAAACAAACTTGGTCCTCTCGATACCTAAATTTCAGCTCCTGTCACCCAATGTCTCAAAAAAAATCTGTAATTATTGGTCTGGCAGATCGGGCAATTAAGCTGTCCGACTCTGAATTCAGAGAACGAGCAATTAAAAAGGCTAAAGCAGCATTAACTCTAAATCAATACCCTAAAAAATTAGTAAATAAATTATTCAAAAGCAGAATACATAAATATTATAATTCTGAAAATGCCATTATTACATCAAATCTACCTAAAACAAAATACATTTCTCTGCCTTTCATAAATGGTTTATCCCAGCAATTTCAAAACCTTTTTAAAAAATATAACATCACGACAAGTCACAAAGCCTATAACTTATTATCAAAGAACTTCAGCAACTTAAAATCGAAAACGCCAATTAATAAAAAAAGCAATATAGTCTATCAGATCCCTTGCAATAATTGTAACGGTGTTTATATTGGACAAACAAGCCAATACTTAGAAAATAGACTGAAAAGTCACAAATATGATAAAAAGAACAGCACCGCATTAACACACCATGAGATGTCCAAAAAACATACTTTCAACTACGAACAAGTGAAAGTATTAAAATCCGAACCTCAGTTGAAAAAAAGAGAATTTTTTGAGATGGCTGAAATTCAAAAAAACAAAAACGCCATAAATGACAAAAAAGACATAAACAACCTAAATAAATTGTATATATCTTTACTATAACAGTGTTCGCTCAGTCGCTTGTAATTTGTCTGTAATAAACGTCCACAATATTTGTAAAATGTAAATTAAATATGTGTAGTATATGTCAGATATGTGGATTATGTATACTTTTTAGTCAACTATTTTACGTTCTATGGTAAGTCCTAAATTTTTAATACTTTATAAACTTAAAAAAATAGTGCTAAACAAATTTTAGGTTTGAAAAAGACCAAAACTATGGTCGAAACGTCACCTTAGAAACGAAATATATGTTTAAAAATATGTACTAATTTTGTTGTTAATGTATTGACCTCAAACCAAGAAAAATTATAATATATATATATATATATATATATATATATATATATATATATATGTTTTTTTTTAATTTTTCTTGAAACATGTTGCATAAAATAAACAATCTAAGATTTAAAAAAATGAAAAGTTATCTTACCATGAGACGTATTTAAAAGGTCAATAACATCAAATAATATTAAAGGAAATTAATATAATTATATATATATATATATATATATATATATATATATATATATATATATATATATATATATATATATATATATATATATATATATATATATAACACACCTAAAACGATCTTTTCTGTTCTATGTTATACCAAGAAAAGCTGTCAAGATTCTGCACCGGTGTCAAAATATGCATATCGAATACAAACATACTTTAATCAATATTTATTACAAAAGTTAATAAAAAGCACTCTGCTGTTGCTTACCCTGTAGTTATATACGGGTTGTAGGAAATTGATACTTAGGGGAGAAACTGATTCTATTGTTATGGGGAGCAAAACGTTAGTAAGGTATGTTTATAGAAGATAAAAAGCTTTTACGCGTTATCGTGTTCTTGGTAACACAAGTTTTCTACTGCATATTTCAGCACTTTTATACAGACTTCATCAAACCTAGTGCTTTTAAGAAAAGCTCTCCTGAACACAATAACATATATATATATATATATATATATATATATATATATATATATATATATATATATATATATATATATATATATATATATATATATATATATATATATATATATATATATATATATATATATATATATATATATATATATATATATATATATATATATATATATATATATATATATATATATATATATATATATATATATATATATATATATATATATATATATATATATATATATATATATATATATATATATATATATATATATATATATATATATATATATATATATATATATATATATATATATATATATATATATATATATATATATATATATATATATATATATATATATATATATATATATATATATATATATATTATATATATATATATATATATATATATATATATATATATATATATATATATATATATATATATATATATATATATATATATATATATATATATATATATATATATATATATATATATATATATATATATATATATATATATATATATATATATATGTATATATATGTATATACATATGGGAAACTTAGTAGTTTTACGGAAAAAAGTTCTGCTTTCTGCCAAAATAATATTAAAATATTGAAACTTGAGATTGCATATACAGGGTGGTCAAAAATTCCGAAAAATCGAAATTGACTCAAGAGAAAAGTACCTTTAATTTTTATTTTATAGGAAAATGTAATACAAAATCTTACTTAGAATAAAAAACATATCTAGCACTAGATTCGTTGCTTCCTATCTGAAATCACTTCTTAAGGAACGTAAAACTTTGGCTTCTTACTGGCAAGTCCAGTTTCTTACTTTTGTTCCTACCTACATACCAGCAAAATTTCCTTATTTATCGATTGTTGATAATGGCATTGTTACTGCCATTGTCAACCACAATATTGTATTACTTTATTGAAACAGCAGTTTGAATATTATAGTAAAAATAAATGCCGCTGAAATTAAGCAAAGAAGATAAAATTGAAATAATTTTAATTGTCGGAGAAAATTATAAAACATTTCGAGAAGCTGCAGACATTTTTAACAACAGACACCACGATAAAATTATACATTTCACAACAGTGTGGAATATTCTAACTCAATTCAAGACTTTTGGAAATGTAGAAAATAACTTTAACAAGAAACGGAGGTCAAGGGTTGCGAATGACGAAACTACAAATCAAGTAATGCTCTCTGTGATAGAAGACCCTAAAAAGTCCCTACGCAAAAGGTCAGCAACATTGCCAAATAATGTAGGTAAAGATACAGTTTCAAAAATATTGAAAGAAGTTTTCGACGTTACAAACCAAATTTATACATACCTTGAGACCAGGAGACTTTGAGGGACGGTTCGAGTTTTGCTGTCTGATACAAGAGGAGCTAGAAGATGATCCTTTTATGGCAGGACGCATTATTTATACTGATGAAGGAACGCTTACTTCCAATGGGTGGTGGAGTGACGTTAATCCTAATTTTGTTATACAAACTCGTGATCAGTATTCATTCAAAACAAATGTGTGGTGCGGAATTTATGAAGATAGAGTAATTGGACCAGTTTTTTTTTCGACATAATTTAAATAGTCAACGCTACTTGGATTTTCTAAATACTTACTTGTACGATTTTATTCATGAACTACCCATAACTGAAAGGTTCCAAATATGGTACCAGCAGGATGGCGCACCATGCCACGGAGCAAGGGATGTAAGACAATACTTGAATTTTATCTTTAATGGACGAGTAATAGAAAGGTATTCTGATATTTTCTGGCCAGCTAGATCTCCGGATTTGAACCCTCTTGATTATTTCTTTTGGGGTTACTTAAAAGAGAAAGTGTATCTAAAGAGACCATTTCAGAATATTGATCATTTGGAGAGGGTAATTAGGGAAGAGATACAGGCCATAACGCCTGCCATGATTAGAAACGTTTTTAAGATAATTTTCCGTAAGAACGGTTACCTGTATGGAAAGAGATGGTGGATATGTTGAGGAAATGTGCAGTGACGGTACAGTTTTTTTTTGTTGTTAATTAAGTAATTTACTGTTAAGTTATGTAATGTTTATTTTTTTTTGTACATTTCCAAAAGTCTTGAATTTAGTTAGAATATTCCCCACTGTTGTGAAATGTATAACTTTATCTGGGTGTCTGTTGTTAAAAATGTCTGCAGCTTCTCGAAATGTTTTATAATTTTCTCCGACAATTAAAATTATTTCAATTTTATCTTCTTTGCTTAATTTCAGCGGCATTTCTTTTTTACTATAATATTCGAACTGATGTTTCAATAAAGTAATACAATATTGTGGTTGACAATGGCAGTGACAATGCCATTATCAGCAATCGACAAATAAGGAAATTTTGCTGGTATGTAGGTAGGAACAAAAGTAAGAAACTGGACTTGCCAGTAAGAAGCCAAAGTTTTACATTCCTTAAGAAGTTATTTGGATTGGAAGATAGGAAGCAACGAATCTAGTGCTAGATATGTTTTTTTATTCTAAGTAAGATTTTGTATTACATTTTGCTATAAAATAAAAATTAAAGGTACTTTTCTCTTGAATCAATTTCGATTTTTTTAGATTTTTGACCACTCTGTATATGCAATCTCAAGTTTCAATATTTTAATATTATTTTGGCAGAAAGCAGAACTTTTTATAAAGAGTAACTTTTTTCCGTAAAACTACTAATAAAAAGTTTCCCATATGTAGAGAACTTAAGTAGACACACTGTGTATATATATATATATATATATATATATATACATATATATATATATATATATATATATATATATATATATATATATATATATATATATATATATATATATATATATATATATATATATATATATATATATATATATATATATATATATATACATATATATATATTTTTTTTTCTGAGATTTGATATATTTTAAGTAAACTTTTAATGTCGATTACTTACTTAATTTCTCTTAATATCGGTCTTATCGAAAAAAAAAGACAGACGATAAGGCTTTAATTTGTATTTTTTTGGTCCACTGCGTAAGATAACAAATCCATTACGAGGCCTGCTTTTAGTATTTCGAAGCAAGTGATGTGACCTGAGTTGCCGACCCGAAGATGATAAATGAGATACTGGTGATAGATCGTTTTCGAATATATGGTGGCATCTTGTTCATTATAGCCGTAACGACTTATCACACCCTAACACTTACACAAAAATTAAGCGCTTGTTCTGTTGATACGTTTAATGACACCTACATTTGAAGGCTTCCAAGTTTTGAAGTGATGATAATTTTACGGCGTTACAAGCGGATCTATTAAGAACATTATTAATTGCCTGCTTTTAAGGCTTCTAATGTTCAGGGTGATGTTTTATATTTCAGTATGTTTTCCACAGTTTATTTTAAAAGATACAAAAATATTTTAAATACAAAAGTGGTTGGGTTATGTGTTAAGAAAACATATTTTTATTCGCACAGAGTGATCCAAAAATTCGATCCAGGGGCAACTTTGTATTGTATGGTATTTATTATTTATAGTGTTAATATCCCCCTCTCATAAATATATATTTGTTTCAGTCGTTTTTGCTATATTTTACTCTAAATAACCATAAAAATTATATGATTTTAATATCTTTTTAATCATAGTATCAATTAGTCAAGTAAAACAATAAGAAATTGCTGTATAGTTGTCAGAATTGAAATATACAAAGAAATAAAATGATTGGCTACTCCTGAACAGAAATTTTAAATTATTTAATTATTTTATAACAATAACAACATTTTGGCTGTGCAAGCTGAATACCGTCACAGCTCTCCTAGAATGTCAATCCCGAACAAAGCTGTTTTATTGTATATAAAAATCATAAGTTAATTCTTTAATAATTACTTTGTTCTTACCGGATTTCTGAAAACTAAGCCACTTTTGTATTTAAATATATCTCCTAAAATGAATACTGGAATACTGTTGTACGGGTAATTTGCCCTTGTAGACTTAATTTTAAGAAATTGAAAAAAATGTGAAATACTAAAACTGTAGGGCTTATTTCGTAGTTCATAGATAATTAATATTTATATTTGCAATATATCTCAAAAATGTGTAGATGAACCAATATACGTGCTTTTACATAAAACACCCTGTATTATATATACCCATCAAATGAATTTCTTCGTGCTGTTTACTAATACATTAGGTTTAATAATATTATCTTTTAAGGACGTCGGTGGAATTTGGAAAATCTTGCCATATGGAGCAATCTGTTCCCATTAATTAACCCCAATATGTGATTGAATCTTTCCCCCTTTCCTTCCTTCTTTTCTTACTTCTTAGGGCAGGATTTTAGTGATATTTGTCGGGTATCTTTGAATATAAATTATACATTTGATATTTGATATATGTATATATTTTTGGTGTCATACAAAAATGCAACAGCCCATATATATATTGTAACTTTTTCAAAACTGCTGCAACATTCTAAACAAATTCTATGTTACTTTTTCTATATCTATTTTTAACTGTTTTCGAGATAATGGCGTCATTTGGTTCAATTTAGGACCCTTTACCTGCTAAATGGTTAAACTTAAAATGAAATAACTTGCAGTTCTGGGTCCTAGTTTCTTGTAATATATATATGACATATATATTACAAATATGACAATTCGCTACTGGTGTTCACTTCCGGTTTGACTGGAAGTGTCGAATTTTTTTGACATTTAGTTCATGTCTTGTCATGAATATTAAGTTAAGAGACGAGAGTAGAAGTCATTTAATTCTATATTTTAACGGTTTGGTTAAATATACTAATTTGGTGTCATACTGTTTTCTCCATGTTTTGTGTATGGGGTTTAGGTAAACTTTAACACCCTGTATATTAAAAACTCGTCCTAGGATTAGATTGTGTCCATGCTATCGTTTGCTCAGGAGATCAAGAACTACAACATAAAACATTCAGTCAATTTTATCGAAACCGTCTTTCTTTTGATCAATCAGAGCGCTGTAAGTATATACTAGATCGTATTCTTTAGCATGCAGTAAGAACCGGTTTTAACTAAAATGTTCAGTAAAATGCCGATATTTAATATTTTCTCTTAGAAACTTCGCATTTTTACTGTAACATATATATATATATATATATATATATATATATATATATATATATATATATGTATATATATATATATATATATATATTATATATATATATATATATATATATATATATATATATATATATATATATATTATATATATATATATATATATATATATATATATATATATATATATATATATCGGGTATATATATATATATATATATATATATATATATATATATATATATATATATATATATATATATATATATATATATTTATATATATATATATATATATAATATACGATTTTATAGCCCGTTATTTGTGTCATACAAAAATGCAACAGCCCATATATTGTAACTTTTTAAAAATCGCTGCACCATTCTAAACATATTCTATGTTACTTTTTCTATATCTAGATTTAACTGTTTTCGAGAGAATGACGTTTGAAAACTGTCATTTGATCCTGTTTAGGAATTTATAAAGGACTCTTGAATGGTTAAACTTAAAATAAAATAATTTGCAGTTCTCGGTCCTAGTTCCGTATAATATATTAGGTGACATCACTTTCCAGTTTAGCTGGAAATATCACAATTAGCCACTGGTGTTCACTTCCGATTTGACTAGAAGTGTCCAATTTTGACATTTAGTTAATGTCGTGTCATGGATTTTGATTCTATAGAGGGTTGAATTACAATTTTGAGATGCCATTTTTTAAATAAATAAGTAATAAATACATACTCTTTTATTGCTTGATATAAAAACTAGTACATATAGTGGCTAGTACCGCAGAACGTGCTTTAGTAACCACCAGAATCGAAAAATAGTTATGTTTAGGTTAGGTAATATAAAATCTCTTCAAAATCTTCCAATGGTTCTAAAAATATAGCAATATAGGGGGTGTTAAAAAACTGTCTATGACATCATAAATCACATACAGATTACGACACGATGAAATTGGAAAAACAGTTTTCGAGTGCTTAAATGTATTCCAGTTACATGTTTCACCCTATATATGCAGCGGTGCAGGCCATACTTTTGTCTATGAAAATCTTTAAACTGCCTTTTAAAGGATCAGCGATTGACTTTGATCAGTAACACAGAGCCACCGAAGGCTGAATATGCAAAATGATGTCTTAAGTAAAAAATAAAAAAATAACCATGCTGTGAAAAATCTAGTTAAAGCAAGCTAGAAACGGTCTTAAGTAAGAGAAAAGCTTGGTAGGCAGATATGTATCTTCTTGTCCACCTGTTGCATTTAAAAAAAATGTAAGTTGGCTCAGCTGCACATTTTTTAGCCACTCTGAACACATATAAAATACCTGTTAATAGCCTACGTAATAAACCTTATAATTTTCATATGTAACAGTTTTTGACGAATTGTAGGAAGTGTATGAAGTTGCTGGCAATAATTTAAACTTTGCTGGGGTTCTTAATAAAATCTATAAATTCTATACAGTTTTTCTACTGCTTAAAATTAATAACTGATACCGAAGAATAATTAAAACTTTGTTGTATTTAAAATTGATAAAGTGTATTGAATGCGGTCTTAAGCTAGAGCCCAGGGTGTTTCGTTCTTGTAAAAATTGTACAAAAAATTTAACTGGCCCCAATTTTGTAACTTTTGTGTAATAGTTCGACGATAAAATCCATTTAGTTGTAATTTAATTATATTTTGTATATATTTAACATGTACTCTACAAGGTATAAAGTAACACCCCCTTTAACTTTATTACTATTTATCGCACATAAGAAACAAAAATACTACCTTTCTAATCAAAATATACATGGTGGAGGGAAAAAGTATACGTTTTTTAAATGGAACACACTGAATTTTTATTGGTTTTGAAAAGATCATTAAAAAAGATTTTTAAAAATACCCCATTTAATATCTTCTTTAATAGTTTTTGAAATATACGCATTTAAAGCTAAAAAGATGTGTTTAATAATTAATGTACTTAAAAAGTAGGCTTTGGAAATCAAAAACGACGGCGTTTTTGTGTGTATCTCTTAGTAACGATACAGTTATTTAGTGATTTTTGCTGGTAAAATGGTATATTCGATAGAACAGAAACAAGAACTGTTTCGTTTATTTTTTGAAAATAACCACAGTAGACTTCCTAATGAAAATATTCCCACAAGAAAATCCATCGAAAGCATTCATTCCCACTTTACAAGATTTGCAGATTTGCAAAGAAAGAGAAGAATAAGTAGAAACTGTGATCATTATGAGAAGGAACTAGATATCCTTTTATTATACATAAAAAATCCGAGGAGACCAGTAAGAATAGGGATCCCAAGACCTTCTGGAAGGTTTTGACTAAAGAAGAGGAATTTCGCGCTAAAGTTTGAGTATTGTTGTAAAGAAATATAAATTCGATTCCTACAAATTTCACAAAGTCGAAGAACTCTCTCAGCAGCATAAAGTTCGGAGACTCCAATTTTGTAATTTCTTGCTAAACAGACTTTAAAACGATAGCTTTCAAACCGGCAAAACTTTGGGCACTAGGCACAAGAGAATCCAAAATTTGTAAGAGAGGTTAAGTTTCAAGGACGGGTAACAGGAAATGTGTGGTGTGCAATACTTGGTGATAGAATTGTAGAACCATATGTTTTTGACCGTAAACTGACCGGGGAAGTATGGCATCAATTCTTAATTAACTTTGTTTGCCTAATCAGTAGAAGATCTAATGGAGAGATACCATCATAGAATAATTTTTCAGCACTATGGCGCCCCTCCACACGCAACCCTACAAGTGCGAAATTATTTACACGCCAATCATGATGAATGGATCGGGAGGTCCGGAGCAATTCTTTGGATAATTTCAAAAACATAAAACTTTTTATAAAACAAGAAGTGGAAGTTCTAAACGGAAAGAACAAACATTTTATGGAAAATGCAATAGCTTTGAGTATTATATGTTTATTTTGGAGAGCAGCATTATCTTCTTAAATTCTTAACATTCTGGACTTCGTCCAGAGAACAGCTGGTCGCCTGGTTGATATTTTTGAAATATGATCAACCTGTCTCTATTTTACGGATATTACCATGAATTGCGTTCTGAAAGAGTATGTTTATTACGCCTGCTTTAGGCATTTCTGCCAAGCAGACACTAGCATTAATCCGCATGTAGCCCTTCATCAGGAACTTATTCGATCCTTTGTTCAGACTATCCCAGTCATGGAATCTGTTAACAGCAAATACCTTCCATCTTCACCCTTCTTTCCTTAGGGCAATAACTAGTACTTAGGCCTTCGTGATCTTTCCATATACAAAAAAATCAATTTTAGAGTTAAGTTAAACTATTGCTAACATACAAATTATTATAAAAGCAATACAATTGCCAGTGATCATGCCGTTGACACTGGAAAGTTACTAGAAATGCATTAAAATACTGACTGAGAGAACAATTAAAATTTAGTTTTTTTTATTATTCATGTATGTGTGTGTTAATAATTATTGTATGGTATGTTATTGTTATTATTTGCTTGCTCATTTCTTGCGTTCGTTTAGTAGTAGTAGTAAAATTTTTTGCTGCTATTTCAGCGTTATTGTTGTTCCGAGCAATAATAATCGCTCTAAATTAAAACCATTGTTAAACATGGACAAGCCATTGTTGTTTGTCTTGTTTGACTAACGTTTTCATTTAGCAGTATTTTTTTAAAGCCAACAGGGACAGTCGTTGAACTATTAAATTGAGGTTTAGTTTTAGTTTTCTATTTTAAAATTATGGACGGTCGTAGATTGTCCTATGAGAACAGAATTAATGATTGTTTTTTGTCTTTCTTGATGCGAATAATTGATTTTATTCCGCATGGCGAATCGAGTGCTTGTTTACAAGAAATATGTCAATAAAAATATCTAATTATCTCCGTCGCTACACCCAGTTTATTTTAAAATTAAACAATAGTCTAGATAAATATGGTATTTTCTTACCAACAGAGTGTATGAACGAAAAAGTGGAAATGTCGATCAAATTTATATATAAAGGTATTTAAAGTGCATATAAATAAAAGTTATTGTGCATTCAATAGGCCTTTAAAATTTTGCTAAAAACTTATACACAATAAAGTTTGTTTACATGCACTCTATCTTTAATTTGAATATACTTTAGATGATTAAATGAATTTAACTAGGTGTTTTTCTCCAGTGTTTTAATGATCACTGTGATAAAAATGTGTCTAGTGTTTTAATGATCATCGCCCCTTTTGCTTTTGCTAGTATTACTTAATTCTATCCAAGCAGTTCCAACATCAACTGTTTCATGGATTTTAAATAACTTCAAGGTTTATGACACTCTAAATTAAAAACGAAACTGCTTTGAATTTATATATTAAGCGCTGCATTAAAACTCGAATTTTTTAGAGGCGTGTTCAAGGGGTGTGAAGTAAAAAATCTAGTTTTTAGCTGTATTTAAAAAAGTATATTTTAAAAAGTAAATTGACTTAACAGTAAATATAATTTCATAATTGCAATGACGTCTAAAAAAGTATCGATTTAATTGGTAATGAGACGTGATACTATCTTAAAATCTTGCCTTTAGCCTCTACGAAAAGCCATGTTAGTTAGCTTTATTTGTAACAGTTATTTTCTTATATATATTTATATTTTGGCCAACTACAGACACGTGTTGGTTCTGGTCTTCATCACTCGATAGAGTACAACTAGCGCCAAAATTAATTAAAAAAAACCACACCAACACCATTAACAGGAGGTATCTATGTATCTATTTATCTATGAACTGTTTTTTACTACTTTAATCCGCCTATACCAACCCTGCGTAAAAAAGAACACTTCACTTTTTTATTATTTATTTTGAGGCACATTTAAATAAAATTTGTGGATGTATCAGGAAAATATATGTATTTCTAAAATGATTGTCTAGAAATACATTTGTGACTCACCGCGTATAGTAAAAATTCTATGTTTCGTATTGTTGCCTTAGGAGGGGAGTATAATTTTTGATAAACCAGTTGTTTTTCCATTTATAAATGCATGAAATTCCAATTTGATCTTGTATAAAACCGATTTTATTAAATACAAGTTTTCATCGGTTCAATATTATATTAACGAAACTATAGAAGTATGTCCTTGTTAGCATCGAATGAGCATTTTAAAAAAGGGCCACTGATTTACTTTTATAACTTTGCTCTCGTATTTGGATTGTATAGCGATGCCAATGACATAAGTAACTTAGTTTTACCTCCCTATTAACATATTTAGAAATGATAAAATTTAGCAGGTAACCAGAATCTATCTAAATTGTGATTCCTCGTTTAAAATTCTAATAAAAACGTACAAACCATAGTCTAATTAAAGCATTTAATATTACGCTATTTTTACTATTGGCACTATTTCCATGTTATTTTGTTAACTATTTTACACGAATTGCGATTTATATTAAAGTCGTTTTTTTTTTTTTAAACAGGAACGAACCGTTTGATATTTCATGTATTTGTTGAAACTTTTCAGCCCCAATTAGTTTCAAAGGACACTGTCATTAAGCGACTGAATAAAAGCGATTTTAGTGCTAGGTTTCCCATTTTAAATTCATGTATAGCTGAATGAGTCTGGACATCTGCCGTGAATAACATATAGGCCTCAAATCGCAATTTTTGTAACTTGATATGACCTGTAACTCATTATTCAATATAAATTGCTGCTCATAATAAGTGTATAAATAGCTAACTTTTTTAGGGTAAATTTGTAGTCAATTATTTGTAGTAAAAACCAAAAAGGATGTCATATTTTTGTCTCATAATTTTAAAGGATTTTTTTATACAGTTTGTACAAATATATGTCGGGAGAGTAACTTAAAAGAATTAAAATCAGTAAATTTCCTTTACCCGGAATTTCCCTCGTTATCAATATTTCCTTTTCATAGGAATAGGGAAGTGTGACTCAATTTAATTCCGCACATAGTCATTTATTAACACTTATTTACTGTCTTTTCAAACATTTTTATTGAACGCCATATTGGATTCGTACTAAAGAGTTTCTACCTAGGCACACTTAATTTTTGGGCTTAATTTAAAATAATTTGAATAATTCGTTTCTACATTTTATTTTATCATGTTGAATTCGTAACAGTTTATCACCATATCACATTTAATTTGTGTCAAACATTTGAAGGCTATTGAATAAAAAAATATTTTTTACCTTTATATTTTAACATTTTGTTTATTTCGATCCACCATCATAAATTCGTATCACAGTTTTACCAGTCTATATCTATGTGGCACTTAATGCTTGCAACATTTGAAATCAATCGAATAAGTAGTTTTTTTAGGCTTGTTTTTTAAATATTTTATTTGGTGGCCATTTTGGTTTGTTACCTTATTCGTACTAAAGCGTTATCAGTTCAATTCTATATAACATTTAATTATGTGCAAAATTTAAGGTAAACTCTTCATTGTTAACCAAAATTTAAAGTCGGGTAAGTGGCAATGTCGCAACGAGAGAGAGAGAGAGAGAGCAACATAATCGAGAAAACTGTTTTTTGGCATCAGACAGTTTATCGGGCGGCCATCTTGTTCCGCTATCTTATGTTGATTTCGTACCAAAATTTTACCAGTTCATCTCTATATCATATTTAATTCGTGCACAAAATTTTAAATCAATTTAATAAGTAGTTTTTTCAGGCTGATTTTTTAAATATTTTTTATTTTGTTTCGCCATCTTGGATTCGCACCAAAGTTTTGCCAGTTGATAGCTACGTAATATTTGATTTTTGTGCAAAATTTGAAGTGCAGTTGACGACAGATAAATCCGTACGGCTGAATTGCTTCATTGTTAATTGTACTTCGTCTTTCTTTATTTACCTGAATTACCTTTCTCATTTGACAGTTATAACAGCACATGATGAGATGATTAATTATTGACGTTTATTGATTTTTGATGTTAGTTTTGCTTTGTCAAGGGTAAATTAATAAAAAAAACTGCCATAATTACACTAATAGAATAGGGCTGGTGTCCAATCATTTTGGTACAGCTAAGATCACTTTCCTGGGAATCATATGAATCGTAAAGAATGTCGTGAGGAACATATTTTGGAAAGATCGGGAAAATACGAAATATACATAATACTATGTTCCAGACGAAGAAATAGAGCATCTCCCACAAACATTTTCATAAAGTCCCGTGATAAAGATCAAAGGGGTCGGGTTTGCTTTAGAATATTTGTCGCAAAAAGCAGATTTTTTGAAAAAGGTGATATTTTTTGACGAAAAATTATTTCAGTCTAGTTGTAATTTTTTTAAATTAAATTTTCGTCTACCGACCTTCAAATTCTCAGTACAATCCTAATTACACTACATTATTTCTCCAAAAGTTGATATTATATGCTAATTTTAGTATTAGTGAATTTAATATACGTCTTTAAAAGTAACCTAATATAGAACAAATCCTTCAGTTACGTCAAAAATCTTAATATACCTTTAAAACCACTCAATCTGGATGGTTGTAACCTAGGTAACAGGCAAAAATAAAAGTCAGTATTACCAAAATATTATAAAATGTGGTTATACTCATTTGACACCGTACGGATTTATCTGACGCTAACTGTACAAAGTTTCCAGGTCATGCCCATATCACCCTTAATTTCTGACCAAAATTTGAAGTCATTCGCTTAAACAGATTTTTAGCTATGCCGTAAATAGGCCGACAGACGGTCAGATAGACAGACAGACCGACGAAGTAGAGAAAACATGTTTTTCGACATCTATATCTTGTAGATATCTGCAAACATCAGCGAGGGTTTTTTCACCATTACAATACTTCCCTTTTACGAGAGAAGTAAAAAAACTTTTACAATTTTTGAAAAAATCCTTTTAAAAGAATTAATCATATTTAGCATGAGACAATCATTTTTAATATAACATGTGCTTCTAACTAACTAAACTAAACTGTTCTTTGAAATATATTTGGCTTTTGGTAAAAATTCTAACTGCTTACAGTGGCATGCATAAATATGCGCGTTTTCTCTACATTGGTTGGTAAAAATTCAACCTGCGTCATCACATCATGTATGTATGCATCCATTGTTCGTTACTACCTACAAGCTAAATGACAAGCACAATTCATGTGTGAAGCATCAAAAATTCGTCTATTTCACAGCAGTGTATTATACTTAGCTAAAAATCAAAATGGCGAACGTAGTACCTCATTTTGTCCAACATAGAATAGAAATCTTTTTGTAATTCGCCGTGATAGTTTTCACATTGAAGGGCTTTCTAATTCTAATATATACGTATGCTATTATAGTATACAGGATGTCCAAAATATAAGCAATTATTTCACGTTAATTCTTCATACCTCCATATCGGTATTTACCGTATTCATTAAGCAGTGTAAGCGGCCGCTTAAGGCCCGGAGCTCAAAAACAGACCCGGCGCGAACTAACTTCTTTCTTTATTACATAATGTATTAGGTTTTAAAGCTTACTTTTAAGTGTAAACTTCTATTCGGGTTTTTTTAACCAATCTGTCATTTTTTGTAGATAACGTATCAGTTTTTAATTCACCTCAATTCAGATGCGTATTATGGTGATTCATACAATTATTTTTCGATCCCGTTTAACCGAAAACACTATACATTTTGTTATTTTAATATAAATAACTCATAGCCGTCTATGACAGTTCTCGAAAAATATTATGTTAGCTGGTTAACTAACTTTGCCGGTTAAACCGGGAATCATAACCTTATGCTACTGGAAGCTACTACAAATTAGAGTAGCCAATATACCATACTTAATTATATTTATTTCATACTGTCTACTTATCGGACTTATTTGCGGCCGGTAAATAGCTTATTACAGTACTAAAATTTTGCCTAGCAGCGCCCTTAATTTTGTCAAGTCGAACGTAAATTTATCAGATAGAATGTATACCATATTAAACCAGTGACAATATGGCAGTTCCATATTTAAAAATATAGAACGATACATTATGACATAAATATAAAAATATTTTTCAGGTTCCAAAGAAAAACAGTATGACATAAAATATTATACGATACACTTCCGTTATATTAATTTTGAATATTTTTTTTGAATTTTTGAATAACAAATTTAATAGTGCACGCTTCTAGTTAAATGGGACACCCGGTTTATAAGCACAGATAAAAGGACTGAACGTTCTTATCTTGCTTGGGCCAGCCGATTTAAAAATCACCGTCACCCTACAGAAATATTTTAGAGCTGAAACATTATTGGGTTATCTGAGGCGCTAATCGGGATTTTGCAGTAGAATGACCAGCCAACTACGTAAATACTAATTAGCCTGGATAAATGTATACGCGAACATGCATAAAATGCTGTTCAAGGCATTCGTAAATTTGCTAGATAAACAGATGTACAGAAAATAATAACAGGTATGTTAGAATGTGAATTTATTCTCACTACTTAAATAATTGCAGATGATCGAGTTTAAGCCTATTTTCTGTGCACTTGTCCACTTACAGTAGTTATTTTGTGTCTAGCCCTTCTTAAGATTTCTGTATATTATAACTGTTTAGTTGAATTCCAGAGTTAACTTGCCTATATTAAGTACACAAATACTTTTTATAATATAGAGTATAGATCACTATAAATCGAACTTACTCGACCCAGTAGATAGAGAAAATTTTAAATGGTTAAGGATAAAGTCTTATATAGTAGGATGTCAACACCCAAATGTTTTGGGACTTATTTATCGATTGTCATTGTCTGTGGAAAAAATGCGCCTAACCAAAAAAAAATTATTTTTTAAGAATGCTACATAACCGAACCTAATTGAGCTTAACCTAACCTTTCCCAATAAAGAAAAACGAAACCAAACCTAACTTAACTTTGTCATTCAATAACCCTACAATTTTTTTCTTGATAATATGTTTTCAAAAATAAGAGAGGCGTGTAAACGGGTATATTTTTCGAAAGAAAGCTATAAAACCTATTCCTACTCAACTTAACCTACCCTAACCTTCTCATTCAATACTCCTACAATTTCTTCTTAACAAACCTTAATTTTCTTCAAAATAATAGGTAGGTAAATAAAAATAAAAGACGCGCGGTAACTCCCCTATTTTCATAAAAAAGCTTAATTAACCTAACTTTGACACAAATGAATCTTATATAGGTGCAAAATCAAGCGAGTACATCGATCGTCAATATCGACATACCTACTGAGTGGTGTAAGTACCAGTTTTTAGTTTAGTCCGTACTTAAACTTGTTTTGGAATCTGCAATTTGCACGAGATACTGCGCAGTTGTATGTTTCTGTTTTGAATACGTGTATAATAATTTTTTGAACTTTTGAATTTCTTTTGCATGACTTATTATTGCAGTTTTTAAGTGTTGTTATTTTGTCTTGTTAAATTTTGTTATTTAAAATGAGACACAAATGTGTGTACTGTTCAACAAAGGCCGGATGAAGAAAATCACTTTTTAGGATCGCAGAGGATTTATTAGTAACGTATTAGGTATATTATAATTGCCATGTGTAATAAGAATAATTTATTTTAAATCAAATGGGGATCACTTGAGGTAAAGAACAATTAATGATCTATAAGATCAAATCAAATCAAATCAAATCAAAATTTATTAATGTTAACGTACAATAGCACTTACACAAGTCATAAATAAAATAAATGGCAGCATATAATTTTTGTTGCTCTAATAATAATTAGTTATATACTACAGGTAAAAGAAAACTACACAATGTACAATGAAGAACATACACACTTAAAACTGTAAAAAATTAAAATTCAAGTCAAAATATTCCTGTGCACTATAAAATGATTTCTTTATTAAAAAGCCTTTTACTTTGTTTTTAAATTGTGCCAAAGGAAGTACCCTGACTTCTGTTGGTAGTTTGTTAAAAAGTTTTACACCTATGAATTCGGGTCTACTCTGACACTTTCCCAGTCTACAGTAAGATGTTACCAGGTGATGTCTGTTCCTGGTTTCATAGTTATGTACATCCTCATGAGTCTTATAATCTTCTTCACTGCGTTTTACATTAAGTAAATGTTCTAATATGTATACCGAGGGGAAAGTCAGTATGCCCAGTTCCGAGAAAGCAGCCCTGCAGTCCTCCCTGTATCCAATCCCAGTCAAAAGTCTCACCGCCCTCCTCTGTAACCCAAATACTCTAGCAGAATGTGTCGAGCCTCCCCAAGCAATTATTCCGTAGATCATTACACTATGAAATATTGCATAATAAGCAGTTTTTAGCGACTCTTGTGACACACACCCTACCAAATTTCTCAGCACAAAAACACTTGTTCGGAGTTTGCTACTCACCACCTCCACCTGGGATTCCCACGTAAGTCTGGAGTCAAGATGAATCCCCAGAAATCTGACAGAATTGGGATGGTGATCCTCAAGATCTCTTAATGAAAACATGATGTTCTGCGTTTTATCAGCGTTCAGCAGCAGACGGTTCGACAAAAACCAGTCCTCCACAACCACACGTCCCAGATCCAGCCTATCCGCAGCCTCCCGCTCAGTCCTCCCAGCTACAGACACCGTTGTATCATCCGCAAACAGCACAAAATTAGCATCCGCACAGCTATGTGGCAAGTCATTAATGTAAATGAGAAATAGAATGGGTCCGAGCACCGATCCCTGTGGAACACCTATGTCCAAGAGCGATGCCTCGGACAACCTACCATTTACCCGAACAGTTTGGTAACGTTCATCGAGATATGACTGTGTCAATTTAATGCTGTTTTCACTGAACTTGTAAAGTTTCAGTTTCTTTAACAAGAGATCGTGTGTGACACAGTCAAATGCTTTACTCAGGTCACAAAATAGGGCATCAAAGTACTCTCGGCTCTCAAAAGAGTCCATTATCCCCTCCAAAAGATCCAGAACCCCCAGAATGGTGCTCTTACCTCTCCGGAAACCAAACTGTCTATTGCTAAACAGTCCGCGTGTCTCAAATAGTTCTACAATTTGTGCTGCCATGATTTTCTCAAATACCTTTGATACAATCGGAAGCAAGGATATAGGTCGGTAATTTGTGACAAGAACTTTGTCTCCTTTTTTAAATACTGGTGTTATTAAGGCCCGTTTCAAGACTAAAGGAAAGTTACACTCTCGGACACAATGGTTGAAAAGTTTAGTGAGAGGAATATAGATTATATTTTTTATTGATTTTAAAAGTTCAACTGTCAACCCGAATATGTCAGCACTTTTTTTATTTTTTAATTTAGCGATAGTGTCCCTCATTTGTACAAAAGTGACCTCCTGATAATTAAACTCATCATAAGAAGTACTAATATCATTTAGGTATAGCAGGGGATCTTTAGTAGCATGTGGCATATCTTTAATTAAGTTATGGGCAATTCCCACAAAAAAGTCGTTAAATTCTTGTGGTGGAATATGACAATTGATGTGCTGGTCCCCTTTTTTTGTATTACCCCTTTTTTGATTTATAATTTGCCACATGCACTTCCCTGGGTTACTTGAAGAGTTTATAGCTCTGTCATTTGCAAACCTCCTTGCTTCCACAATGGCGGCCCGATAATATTTTTTATATCTTTTATACTCTTCCCAATCATTCACCCGATTGTACTGCTTGCATACATCATACAACAGATTCAGATGTTCTCTCATGTCCTTAAGGACATCGTCAAACCAACTTACCCTGCCACCCTGATCTGTACGCACATTATACTTCTTCTCAGGAAAACACTGCAGATATGCACCCTCCAGCAAATCCATCAGGACCCGAAACTTCCCCTCAGTATTGATATCCGTGCGATCCACAAACTCCCAGGAAGAACCCTCTACAATATTATAAAAATTAAATAAACCTCTTTGGGTTATTGGCCGGAAAATATTTTTTTCAGATGAAACTTCTTTATTTCTTTTAGTAAAGCATAGCATTTGACTCAAATGGTCAGAAAGATGATAATTTACAGTTTTTGCTGAAGATAGTTCCATTGCAAAATTTAAAAATATATTGTCTAGGCAGGAATCGCCACGTGTTGGCTCAAAAATTGTCTGTTGGAAACCGTAGGTCCCCAACAGGTCAAGAAGAGTGACACAATTTCCCTGACCGGTGCCAAATAACACATTAAAATCGCCTGCCAGTACAGTATCTTTTCCCGGGCCAATGCTACTTATAACTTCCTCCAGGAAAGTGTCAAAGTCACCCCCAGGTGTCCTGTAAATACAAACAACATATACATTCTTAATTAAAGATACACAAAACTCAATACATTTTTCAACATTATAGATATTAAAATTTTCTACACATAAAAAATCAATGTTTTTTCTAACTAATATCACAGTCCCTCCACCATGAGATTGTGTTCGCACAGAGCATCCTGCAATTTTATAATTTTGAAGGCTAAAGGCATTTATCTCATCCGCGGTCAACCAATGTTCCGTTAGGCATACAATATCGGAGGAATCTTCGTCTAATGCCGCTTCAAGCTGATGAATTTTGTTCCTTACTGAACATATATTACAATGTAACAGTGTGACAGTTTTTGCTACATCTTTTGCCTTAGTTCTTAATGGCCTTACTGTTGATTTCGCCTCCTTTGAGACATTAGTGTTTTCAAGTTTAAAAACTCACTGACAGAGACACCTTTGGGCCATAAATTTGCATCCAGAACCATATCCTTATTTTCTAAGGGTACACTAACTTTAAAAGAGGTGTACCTTTTTTCTTGTTTGGTTTTAAGAATTTCACATGTAGAGTCTGTAATACCATTATTTTTTAGGTAGGTTTTTATCTGAAGAGGCGTTGTTGAGATGGCAAGCCCTGTCAGAAACAACCAGAAACAGTTTTGATTTGCTGCTTGTAGTTCCATGGCATTTTCGTTTTTCCCTTTAACTGGGGCGGGTCTTAAGTTCACATCAATTTTTTGCTTCTTTTTTCTGCCCTGGACAATTTTCCATTCACTTTCTCCCACATTTTGGGAAATTGGATCTTGAAGATTTTTATTTTCCTGTTTTTCTGATTTGTTTCCATCAGTTTTAGTTTTAACCTCAAAAACGTCATCATCAATTGTCATATTTGACTTTGGTTCTGTCTCTTGTCCCGCGGCCGTGCTTTCGGACTCCAAAATCTTTTGAGATTTTGAATTTTCCTTAGGTTGGCGATCATGAGATTTTGTGCTGCCCTCTGTTGGTTTTTTAGGAACTACTAGTTTCTGTTTTCTAGGAGAAGAGATCGATTTCGGAGAAGGAATCGATTTCAGTGACGTGACCTGAGGGGGTGGGCGTAAGAGGGGGATTTGTTTACCTTTTTTTATATTGGATAAATTTCCGTTTGTTGTCAGGATTTCCACCTTTTCTCTAAGTAATTCGTTATTTTCCTCAAGAATTTTGTTTTTTTCCTCTAGTACTAGGTTTAAACGTTTCAGATAGCCTATTTCCAAGTCTGAGGTAGTATAGAATCGGAAAAAAAATAGCATTTCTTTTTCGCTAAATCCTCTTAAAAGGGCTCAAAACGTGTAAAAAACATAATTTTGGCAAAAAAAGAAATTGTCTGTCGATCTGTTAGTTTATGCGATAACGTTCGATCGAATTGAGCTATCGATTTGGAATTTGGTACACAAGGAATGGTTCACAACAGAACAATTTATATTGTTTTTGGGCAAAATCGACTGAACGGAAGGGGTTCAAACTAATAATATAGCCTTTTGTGGGCCTTTGGGTATACAGCTTTTAATAATAAACCCTCTTTGATACTCCTGTACAAAGGGGTTTGGGTGAAAAGAAAAGGGGATGAAAATTAAGATGGTAAAAACATCAAGTTCTATGGGTTCCCAGAGATTTATTAATCCTAAAAAAATCTGATAGAACCAATAGAAAATTAAACATCACATTTTTAGTTACGTTTTTTTTTTCCAAGAAACAAGGTTTTTTTTTTTACAATGTCAACGGTCATATTTTGTATTTGGCATATTATTGAGGTTTCTTTGGGTGACCCACATCGATATATCACAGTGCAGATATCATGTGATTTATGTACAGCAGCAGAATCCAAAATTTATATCCTCTTAACTATATTTTGTAGTTTTTATATTAATATCATTATTGATATTAAGTCAACCTGTAAAATTTATCTGCCCTTATTTTAGATATTGTATTTGTTAACCGGCGTTTCCCCTTGGCCTAATAGAATACTCAAGCAGATTTGAACAGGAAGGGTGATATTTCAATAATTAAATTTCAATTTAGTCTCTACCAGTTTCCATCCCTCCACATTACATAATCACTCTTAAATGCAATTACCTACCCTACATATAAGGTGGTATAAATCGACTAATAAAACTTATAATGGAAAATATATAGGATTATTGCACTTTATTTAGTGCTGCTTGGTTTGAGTAAATATTTTTATGTTCTATCAACTACTGGAATTTCGAAGTGTATCAAAGAAATTTTTGGCCGAATTTCAAACTTAAAAATTCCAAAGAACACAAAACATATTTCAATGCAATTCAGCAAATTTTAGTCCATTTGATGTTCTTAAAAAGTGTGAATTTTACTTTTTAATGACTTGTATAGGGGTGTAAATAAAGCATCAAATTATTAGTTGAGTCCTTATGAATAAACACATTTTTTTATATAAATTTTATTTTCTTGAATATCCAGCCGACCGAGGATGTATTTGATAATATTACATTCAAACTGTGCGATCCTTTTTAGGAATATTTCTTACGCATAAAGGTTTGCGGAATTAATTGTTTGCCATACTTGGCTGTAAGAATTTAAAAGAACTTGCTGTGCTGGAAAAAATCTTCTTTCTCTAAAGCTGCTCAGGCTACTCGCAGTCAATTCTATATTGATGACGAACTCTTAGCCCTTCAATCTGACGTCATTAAAGTTTTGAAAAGTTCCTGTAATTTTGACAAAGAGGAAGGTACTTGGTCTCAAATGGAATAATAATTCATATGCTTTTTCATATACTTATACCTCTATGGATAGTCCATGGACCAAAAGAAATATTTTACCGAACATTATTGCTGCAACTTTATTGCTTCTTGCCCCCCTGCAAAACTTATTTTGCAGCGTTTGTGGAAATCTAGGATTTTCAGAGATGAATCCCAGTCCAAAGCGATTTTAGATGTTTTGGACCTTTAAAGTAGAAGATCTTGGTAATATGAAAATTCTTCGGCACATCCGGGTCTAATTCGATATTTCGAATTGTGCATGCTTTTCGCCATGCATCGCAAAATGGATACGCTGCTGTTTGCTATTTCCGTGTGGAGGGAACATCTGGAGTTGTAAAAAACATTCCTTATTTGTTCGACATGTCGAGTAAAGCCATTAAAAATTCAGTCCGTTGGCAGGCTAAGACTCATAGTAGCGATTTTGCTGGTTTATCTTGTTATTTTAGAAGCCTTATACTTGTGGTCAAATTCTATGGTGACACTTACCTGGTTGTCCTCTTTCCCGCACAAATGGAAAACTTTTGTAACCAATAGGGTTAACCATTCTTGGTATTTCATTCGGTCAGTATTGAATCCGGCAGATTGTGACAGTCGTGGTCTTACCGAATTTTGTTATTTCTTTGTTAGAAAAATTCTCTAATTGGTAGAAGATTCTAAGGATAATCGAATATATTACTCGTTTTGTTTCAAATATAAAATTAAAGGTGGTTTAACTTTCATGAAATTAGCTCCACTCAAACTTATAGTAAAGCACATTCAACAGGACTCTTTCAGATATTATTTTACAAATAAACCAAAATTCTTTGATGCCTAAACCTTTTAGAAAACTTGCTCATACTCCGATGTTATAGTTAGAGTCGGTAGTAGGCTTAGACAATCACAATTCTGATATGATGGCAAACATCCAATTCTAATGCTTCTAAGTCCCATAGGCTAACTGAGTTGATTATTGAATTTACTCCATAGATAGCTGCATTCTGGACTTAAAAGGATACACTATTACTTCTGAGCTCTCTCGCCTCGAAGCGCCATCATTGCACGACGAGACATTTGTATCACTTTAGCGGGTGAACGTAAAAACACACTTCTAAGGAGCTTATAATATGCTACTTGATTTTCTACAAAAGGCTTCCCAAGGCCATTCATTCGCTTGCAATTTCCACTCTTCTGGTGCTCTAAGATTTAATGGACTTGCTGAAGTAGGTGTTAAATCATTTAATGCTATTTTTTTCGTGATTTAAGAACTCAGGCGTTTTCTTGCGAAGAGTTTTGTACTATTCTAACGCAAATAGAAGCAGTACTAAATTCAAGGCTCCTAGGTGCTTTGAGCTTATGATCTTCAGCCTCTGACCCCTGGTCATTTCTTAGTTTTCGAGCCTTTAAACAACACCATTCCAGATCCTGATATTGGTCATTTAAACCTGAGCTTAGATTGTTGGCACTTAATTCAGTGAATTCAGAGTGATTCTGGACTGAAAACGGTGGTCCGCCGAATACATTAATTCTTTTCAAAAAAAGTACAAATTGACAGAGCCCTCTACCCCTATTAATGAAGGCGCTGTTGCTCTTATTAAAAATGAACAACCTCACCTCCATTTTGAATTAGTTATAATAATTAAATGACACTCAGAGCTAAAAACGGCTCAAGGTTCTTTGCAAACAATTAATTTATTTCTTTCAAATTTTTCCTCTAGAATAAATTTAATATATAATGTATATATATATATATATATATATATATATATATATATATATATATATATATATATATTGAATTAATTAACAGGGAATGCGCTAATTCTCTTGCCCTCCACGCTAGGGCAGAATGGCGTTACCCAAAATAATACCCGGTACTGTATTAAAGTTCAGTTGCTAAGTCTGTCGGCAGGCTTCTTTTTATTGTGATCCGTTGTCTGGAAAATTGGAACATTAGTGAACTTGGTGTCGAGCGATATTCTTTTAGATTAAACTGAGTTACCCCTCACACCGAAATTTTTCCGATCTGCCAAGATAGGTAAGCAATTGTGTATGTTCACGATAATTTTGCTAATTTGTCACCGTTTGAAACGTAATCACAGTCCACTTAATCGATTTTTCATATTTAAGCTTAATTTATTGAATTTTAGTTTTTGAATCTGTACTTTTGTTTGAATCCGCTTTAATATTCTATTATCTCAAGATAAAAGACCCAAAATATCTGAAGAACAAGACATTTTTCGGAAATACAATAATGAAGCTATTTATGTAAGAATATAAAATAATTATAATCATATACCTATACCCAACATTAATCTAATAGAATCCTTTATTGGTATATAACAACTGTTTATTTATTGCCTAAACTAGCAAATTTTAGAATTATAATTGGCTATTTTCAGTTCATATAGATAACACTGAACGTACATTATAGACCAATCCTTTAAAACGAATAAACGTCCTTATCGATATTCTGGTCTATAATTGCTTTCGAATCCTTTTTTCATAGATTCGCCCTACGGCGTGAAGCATACTATTTGGTATTTGATGTATGTTTCATTAAGCGCCTGTAATTTCGGAAGGTCTCAATATATGTGTCCTCTCAAGGAAATTCCTCACGAGTCGGGGCAGTTTATTATATTTATTTATTATCTTATACGAATGTAAGCACAGCAGAAATAAAAAAGATCAATCGATGCTGAACGTGACTACCTTGTGGCTCCGAAATATTTTTATTAAAGAGCAGGTTTGAATTGATAGCTATGTTAGTTATAAAATTTCATCGATATGAAAAGCCGAAGGGCGCATGCTTTATTTCCTTAGGTAGACTACTATTGAATTAGAGAGATTTAAACGGATCTTTAAACGATTTTTTAAGTAGTTACTCAAAAATAAAATTTAATAGGGTTTAAACATTTGGCTAATACTAATACAGTTTGCATATAGATATTTGGTTAATTTTATAGACATTATCAATTCAATTGGGGGTACAAGACTGCTGCATATTGGTAATACTAGCCCTGAAATTGTACCAACCTAGGCGGTAATCTCTCGATGGACCCCTACTATACGGACTACAATGCAAGTTGGGACCCATTGGAGGGGTGTTTTATTTAACATTGATTGGATCGTCTATACAGAGTATTATCTGTCATTATTAGCACACATATGATAAAAGTGCAAATAGTGACACGAAACAAAAGTAAAATATTCCTTAATATTAATAACCATTTGGTATATGCTTTTTAATACAGTGATCTAGTAAACTAGAATAATGATTTGCTAAAACTTTATTTTTTCAGCTACCCTCTTAGAAAATAACGATTTTAGCCCTTGAAGTAAAAAATGGCGCCTTCTCTCCTGTCTAGTAAAAATTTACTTTCAGGTGGAAGGGAAATTTTTTCCTCTCTCTGCCAGCCTAGCAAACCAATTAAAGCATTTTTTATTTTTTTAGTTTTTTTGCAATTTTTTTTATGAAACGTATCTAGCAGGTTTGTCTCTCGCAAGTTTTTAAATGTATATATAATTTGATTTCAGTTAATATTAACTTACAATACTCATAACATATTGAAACATAAGAAAATCTTAATAATTCTTATTGTCATTTGTTAAAATTTATCGTACGGTTGGTTAAGTAACTAAAGGAATTTTACTTGCAAATTTCCATTGTCTGGTGATCGAATCAGCAAGGTACCTTTCAGCTACAGTTTTTCTATGGGGGGGGGGGGGCTTTTTTTCTATCTTACAGCAAAATATTTCACTGACTATGAACTTGATAACTGACATAATGTATACTTGTATAATCACGTTACATTATTAACTCTTTAATTGACGAGACCATGGCATTATCGTTGGCTCAGTGTTTCAAATAAAACACCTCAGGACCGATTCGAATAACATTTTGGCATGAGGATATGTAGGTGTATGTTTGGATACTCGTATGCATTCGTTTAGCTGATATATTACATTGAGGCCTGATGGGAATTTTCGAAATTTACCGTTTGAAGGCATTTTGCAATTTGGGATAGGTTTGTCTGAACATTTCAGATTAATTGAGCAAAATGTTTTCATTGGATTGTTTTCCAGTAGTTGTTTCATTATTTTTTAAGAGGTCCATTCAGCTCAAACTGGCTGAAATAGAACGAAAGCTTATATTAGAGATCGAGAAAACAGACAGATTCGGCTACACATGCTTTAATGTTTTTCGGTCAATGTACATTTAGGTATTTTATGTTGAGTTGGAAAAAAATCCAAAAAATTTTATATAACTTGTGTAATTTTCTTTGTTTGGTATTGGACTATCATTGAGATATAACTACAGGTAGGCCGATAACTCATTTATAGTAAAGTCAATCACCAGAAATATTGTAGGGAAGGGAATTCTTTCTCCCTGTATTTAACGCTAACCGGACACCATTTTGGCGGCTTGAACAATTTTTTTACTTCCCTCATTAAAGGGAAATAGGTATTATAATCGTGAAAAAATCGTCCTCCGAAATTTTTTCAGATCTTAAAGTTTCAGGGTCTCTAGATGCCGAAAAACATGTTTTCTTAATTCCGTCGGTTTATGCTTCTGTCGGCGTTAAAGCTCAAAAATTGCTTAACCTATTGAGTTCCGATTTTGGTTGAAAAAATATTACTACAAACTAATAATCCAATTTGCCTCAAATTTTGCAGAAAAGGCAAGTAAATAAAATTTTAAAATTAAAAAAGTTCACCCTGAAAAAACTACTTAATAGATTGATTTTGAATTAGATGCAATAATTAATCGTATTATAGAGATGACCTGTTAAAATTGTGGTACGAGATGGCGAAACAAAATAGCGGCCAAATAAAATGTTTTTAGTCGTAAAAAAATCACCCTCTCAGGTTTTTCATGTATTTACATTTTAGCGCACCTTGATGACAAAATATATGTTTTCTCAATTCCGTAGGTCTGTCTGTCTGTCAGTGCGCACCGCAGTTTAAAAACTACTTGCCGATTGACTTCAAATTTTGGTTAAAAATTAAGAGTAAGGGGAAGATGGCGGCCTAATGAAACATTAAAAAATGATTACTAAAAATGTAATAATCCATTTTACCTCAAATGTTGCCAACAAGTGTTACATAGGAATGAACTGGTAACATTTTGCTATGAGTCCAAGACGGCAAAACAAAATGATGGCCCAATAAAATATTTAAAAAATCACGCGAGAAAACTACTTATTAGATAAATTTGTGCATTAAGTGTAATATAAAGAAAAACTGGTAAAGTTGTGGTAAGAATTCAAGATGACGAAACAGAATGGGGCCAAATTATATGTTTAAACAAATCAACGTAAAAAATCTTATTCAATTCATTTTGAATGACGGAACAAAATGGCGATCTTAAAAAGCATTGTAAAAACTTCTTATTCAGTGTATTTTGAATTATGCCCAAAAATCAAGGAATGCATAGGTAGAAACTAGTAAAATATTGTTATAATATGATGGAACAAAATGGCGCCCAACCAAATTGTGTCACTTCATTAATCCTAATAAATTCCAATTCCAATAAAACACTAAATTTATGTTCTTAAGGACATCTGGATTTTGGAATATCAGATAAAATATAACATTCTTTAATATGCCGTGTATGCTTCTGGAATCAAAAAGGAAAGATAATGTAATACATCTATTTTGATTTTATGCCGTGTAATATTAATAAAATTAAAAATAACCTTGTATTTTGATCAAAGCTAAAGATATAAAGAAAATATTTGGAACATTTTGTCTAATTTTATCAGTGGCATATGTGCTGGTGAGTTTTTTTACCGCAAATTATGATACCAACGGGACTGATTTTTTAAGTGATATTTTTTTACTAATTACTAATTTAAGAGCTCCGCGAATGCACTGAAATACTCAATGCCAAACAACTTTTTAGGATTGCCCGAAATCGCGGCGCGCAAATGTAATTGCTAGAGTTGAAGGGGTGCCTGATATAACATCGAAAGAACAATTATGAATTAGATTTACACAAACTTATCGTTTGTATTTACCTTTCAAGCTCAGGAGACGTTCAAAAATCATCCTCCGTGCCTAATATTATTTTCAAGTTTCTAGTAGGAAAATAAAAGATTTAACGGAAAAAACTCGATTTAACCTTTTATTTTTCTATTTCTAAGATAGAACAATACTTGGATATTTTTTAGTTTTGCCTGTTTAAATCTTACTATAACAATAACTAATATGGATATTTAATAATGTCCACAGCTTTATATTAATATATTTTCTTGACAACGGACATATAAAATGAACACAACTAATTATATTAAAAAAAAATAAAATCAATGAAGCATCATTTTTCACATTAAATAGGACTTGCCAAATTGCTACGTACCAAAATTCAGTATATAAGTGCATCAAAGAAAAATACTTTTTTACCCCTTGGTACCTTGAAAACAAAGCGCTTTGGAGAAACTATGTAAATTTAGATTTTTCTTTATAATACTCCAGTCCAGAATTCAACCTTTAATATTTTGGCAATTATTTATGAATATATAACATTTTACAACAAACACGCATGACAATGTCTTTTACATTTTTAATTTGCTATTTTTATCTAAAAATTGTATGCATTCAATTTAAAATTGCTTAGATGCGTCCCATACTTGTCGTCAGAGTTATGTTAACTTTGATTAAATATGGTACATTTTAAATTATACCCATACTTTTTTTATGTTTTTAGTTTTGACGTAAACTAGTTATTCATTGTATTAAAGGATTACACTCTCTTACAGCCAATATAGTTAAAAGGTTTGTTTCGCCTGACTGATGATTTTGTAGTCGATAAGGAAATAATAGAATTAACTATTCAATTTAATCAATTAAGAAATACATAGATCTCATTACTTTATTTAGTAAAAAGCTTCACCAAAACTTGTAACACTCTATTTATCCAATTCCATAATTTGAGGTGTGTGTTAAGATATATCAGCCAAAATATAACGACGGAAAAATTTGCTATACACGTAGGCTTCATTAAAGCCTCATTACTAATAATAGTCTATTAAAAAATATTACAGCTAGCCAAATAATTTACAATAAACATGATTTACTACTGAATAGTACATTTAAATATTTGAAACAATAGAGGTGGATTTTAGGTAATATAAATATAAGTATTATGAATTATTTTACAATGCTTTGTTTTAAACATTTGGAAACGTAAGGATATTGTGGAAAATTAAGGATATTGTATGAAATCGAAAACATTTCAAAAATTACAACGCTATATGTTAACTGTTCCATAAAAAGTAGAAATTATTATTTCTAAAAAGGCGCTATCGAAAAAACTGCGCTCATTTCTAGTCAATTGTGCAGAAACATGGTCGTCATGTGAAAGTTCACTGTGATTTTCTGAGTTTTTAGCACTCAACTGCTTGGCAGCCGGTTATTTGTACGTCTTATGTTCGCCTCGAGTTTGTCATGGGCACGTATTATTATCGTCATATCATGATACAACTGTGAAATACAGAACACATTTAAGAATATTTAATATTTTTATATTTTCCTGCCTGTATGTTTCTGCAATAATATACCTGCTAGGGTTTCGTTTTCTTTTATTGAGCTAAAATATGATAAGAACCAGTTTCAATTTTTTTTTCTGCAAAGGTATGTTTAATTTCGTACTATCCTTTATTTATTTATAGTGATTTGATTCCGTTAGGTGACACATTACATCACATGGCCTTTTAGTAAAATTTAACGGACTCTATATTTTTGATGCTGGTAATTTATGTCACGAAATACATTTTCAAAATAAAACGGACGCTACATAGTAGTGAAGCGAACATTCAAGCATTCGTTAAAAATACTGGACTGGACTACGCTTAGTCCATGGATATTTAAAGACAAGTTCGATAGACCACTTCTCGTCCTTCTAACGTAAATAACTATTTAACAAAATCTGCAAGTTATTCATACTTTCGTTCTAAGTTACAAATTGAGTTTTTTTTTCTTTTAGGTAAGTAACCAAAATCATATGAAGATAGCAAATTTCCTCATCGGTAAGTAATAACTATTATAATTAATTCTACCATTTACAATGCCACGTTGGCGCCGTATGTACAGCTAACAAGATTTATTGATTTTGTAGCGCGAGTAAACAGAATTATTTTCTATTGGAATAAAAATTAACAGTTTAGTGGATTAAGTTGTTAATTGACCTTAAAGATAAACGTCCCTCCTCCTTTTTCTTTAATTTTTTTAAAAATATTAGTTCGAAATAATATGATTACGCATACTGCTATATTCTTATTTTTAATGAGAACGATTTTCGTAATTCTAAATGGCAAAGTTATAACTAGGTATGTTATTTTTATTATAATAACATGTTATTTAAAGATATTAAGGTTAGGCCTCAAAGTGCATGACGTAGTACCTCTCTGTCACGGCTATCTATAGGGGTCGTTCTTTCTTACCTTTTCATCTGTGTTGCATTTTTATAATGAATTTGTCAGTTTGAATCCATTTCAACAATAATTATTCGGATGTTCAAAACTATTCATTCAAATAATTTGAATAAATGAGTAACCAATAAAAGAATGACTGAAAATATCTTTAAGTGTTTAAATTTTAGTGACAAGCATATCCGAATGAGTTTTGTTGTTGTTGTTGTTTGTATTCAACGATCGGCGGATTGGAGCAAATAAACAGATATAATTCAGTCGCGAGTATAATTCGCTGCGGGAATTTTTAACCATTGAATTGAAATATTTCATAATTGTGGCGATTTATAAATAAATCTAAATACATATCTGTTTTCCTTGGTTTCAAATGTTTTGTGTTGGGAATATTATGTTTTATTTGTTCGTGGTACAATGTGGAAGAAATACGATAGTGAGCGGTACAGATGATAATTTAATTTTTAATGGAACAGCTTAATAGTGTGTTGTACAACTTATTATAACTTGGGCTTTACAATCCTAGTTGACGCCTTAAATACAATATCTATTGGGAGAAGAGTAAGGAAATTAGAAGTCTATAATAGGAACACATATAATGTATTTATTAGTCTATATGGGCTTGTCTTATCAGTATAAACTAAAATCAAAAGTAAATAAATGAATTATTAGATAGTCCATTTCATTCGATAGCGCCTATCTAATACGTTGTAATTTTTAAAGCACAGATAGAGAGTCAGGATGCATACGCGTAATTACAAATGTTCACATGACGGGGGATGCGTTTTAATTAAACGATGAATAATTCCTTAAAAATCATAAATATTTTTTTTCTAATTACCTTAAATATTTTGTTCCATGTACTGTATAACATATTATCTAGTTTTAAACCATTATTCAACATACCTCTCTTTTTTATATTATACATTTGACATATTTAACCTATTTCTGTCATTATTTGATGGAAAAGCAATTCGTTTTAAATTGTTTATTTTTTGTCAAATGATGTCAAAATTTTAGTATTTAAAAGTCTATCCAATTTTATATTTTATGTTTTCTGAAAATTCCCTGAAAATTGTCTTTGGATTTAAACTAGTGTAAGTACTTTTTGATTGCAAAAAAAGTCCTAAATTTTCTGATAATTATGTTATTATAGAGCCCTGAAGAAAAAATTAATTATTTCGAAAGCTTGAGTTTTTGGCCGAATCGCCGTGATTATTATAATAATATGTCTTTTATTAAATATGTATATGCAAACACAATTACAAAATCTCTTATTAAAGTACACTCCAACCCTGGCGCGGTCTAGCTATAATAGCTATAAAACTTAGAAGCTGCCGACAACAAATAGAAAGGGTCTTTTGAATTTTTCACTTTTTGATTTGTTTGGGGTACTATAATGCTATTCTTTAAAACAACAAAATCCCCTAGCTATTTTTGTACCTGAAGTGCCAAAGCCGAGAATGCTACCACTGAGCTAGGAAGCTCACACTGAACATTCAACGAAACTTTTTTACACTCTGCGGAAATAAACAAAGACCTGATAGGAAGCACACTGAACAATCTGTGTTGTAACTAACGGGCTCCCTGTGGGATTCAAGGTTTTGTGTCATTCAAAAGTCACTTTTGATTAGCAACCCCGTCTAAACATATACCCGCACAGCACGTAAATACAAAGTATACTAAAGTATACTGCCGTTCAACACATTTCACACAAAGAAAAGGTATAAATTGCTATCAGGTAAAACAAACAATTTTACTTCTTCTTCAAATATATTTCTCTCTTAGTGATGGTTTTCGAACAGTGAGGCTGCGTCATCTTTATTGTGATTTTTTTTAGCCTTATTACGGTTTTCGCATCTTCGGTTCGATTAAATTTGTTTTAAGTTTTTTTCGACCTACTTGAACTTTACGATATTTTTATGTGTTTTTTGTTGCTACCAGATACCAAAATACAATACATACAAAAACTTGTTATCTATAAACGAATTTAACCAGCCGATCCAAAGCAGTATGTTGCGGACTGGTAACTTTTTATCTTAAACTTTTTATCAAAAAACTAATATTTAAATTTTTTTTTGGGTATACGTAACTTCATCTGAGGACATCTTGTATAAACTAATATGAAATGTTGGTTGCGAAGAAGCATTATATCTATTATACAACTGTTACAATTTAAACAAGGTGGCTAATATACTAAAAGTAACTTTTAATATAATTTGAATTGTCCATACATCCCTTAGTTAACAGCAATAATAAACCGATATTGTGAGTTCCCCGGTCTTTTATGCAAAGTTCTTGCCAAATCCCCAATTTACCAAAACTTCGTTACTCTTTGGTAGAAAATCCTCTTTGACGTGCCTTCTGAGTCGTTATGGAAACGCCGAAATTTCCTGCTTAATAAAGTACCCAATTTAGAATACTCCTATTTTTGATGCCAGATATTCACAGAGCTTTTCGGAAAATCAATTTACTTGAAGGATTATTCGCGCATACGAGCCCTTCAACTACTTGCCTCAGTTTAAATTTAAATTTATAAAAAGATACTACCCGCGCTTAAAGTATTTTTTGATGAGATTATAGCTGAAACGATTTATATTAGACGTAATAACATCTCAGTGCAAATGGAGTACTATTTATCTTTCTTTTCATAATAAAAATACTTGGGCGCGCGGGTCTGCGCCATCTGGAAAAAGTCGCAATGAGAAAGAAGTCTCTTCGAGAAAATTGGCCATTTTGGATGAGGTTTTCGAATGTATTTTAAATCGTAGAGGCCACGATGGCGTTCAACGAATTCGGAGAAATGAAGATATCAGATATTAAACTTCTAAATTTTAAGAATCTTTTCGTTTGTAGTATTCGTATTAAGCACGCAATATGCTTATCTTGTACATATAAAAGTGAGGGACCAGACGGCATTTCTTCAGGTGGACCAGGGACCGCTGATTCCATATCTTTTGCGCCTCTTTGGGGCTTGCGTGGCTTTGAGAAACATTTACCAATAATGGCGTAGGATCCGAGTAGCGTTTATCTCTAGTTCAGCTTAAATACATACGTTACCATGATACAGCTTAGCTTGTTTTTGCAGCGCAGTGAACAATGTATTGGATATAATACTTTAACAAGTTATGCATTGTTTACTACGGCACAGGAGTGTATTCTGCTGTAACTTTTTTCTTAGTCATATATGCACTTTAATGCAGAACAAACTTTAACCTTTTTCAGCATAAAGGTTAGACCGCAAAAACTGACCTCACATATGAATTTGTGAAGAAAAGCTGATTGGAGGATATGACTACAAAAATATGAGGGACTATCATGCCACGATACGCGCCAAAATGAAAAATGGCATGGATAACAGTAATTATCGTAGTAAATGGTGTAATGGTTGGATTGGTTATTTTTAGCGCTATCTCACATCTTTAGCTAAGAGCGTTGTAAAATTCTGATGAACTTATTAATATGAATTCTTCTCTGGAAATATTTCAGAAAAATAGAGAAGAAAATGAAATATTCTCTGGAAATATATATGAAAAATTGGGAATCTATAGAAGATTTAGAAAAAAAATTAGATGACCCTGAGAATATTGACATAAGTTATTAAATTTACTTTAAACTATATTACTTAAAGGTGATAAAAAGTGAAATAATTTTTACCACAGTAATCATAATTACGACATCACCCATAACATTTATACTTTTCCGTTTTTTTTATTCTTAAATTATGTAAGTATCTTCGAGGAAATTGGCAATTTTGGATGAGGTTTTCGAATATATTTTAAATCGTAGAGGCCACGATGGCGTTCAACGAATTAGGCGAATGCATCTTCTGCATTCAAGAGTGTGGGACCTGAGAAAATATTCCCGACTATTCTTCAGATGGGCCAGGAACCGCTGATTCTATATCTTTTGCGCCTCTCTCCGACCTGACTGGCTTTGGGATACATTCATCAATAATGGCGTAAGGTCCGAGTGGCGTTTATCCGTAGTCCTAACTTACTTTAGTTAGTTACTTTTGACTGTTAGCCAAACCACTTAAATTTTTCTCATCTTATCTTCGGAGTAGATCATATTGTGTCGTTGTTAAAAAGGATCTTGTTATATCCAAGCGTAATTTTCTGCCAGTTGCTGCAGGTGTTACGCAAGGATCTATTTTAGGGCCCCTATTAATTACTCTATATTTCAGCTTAAAAAGCAGTCAAAAAGAAAGTTTTATTTATGTAATACACTTATTGTATCTTTACTTGATTATGGAGATATTGTCTACGATAGTTCTTTGACTGTACCTGTTGCTTCGTCTATCTAAAAACTTCAAAATACGTGTATGCGCTTTTCTTATAATATATTATGTAGAGACCATATTACTTCGCATTTTAATGATGATTTTATCCATGGCAAACAGACGGAAATGTCACGTTTTCTCTAATTTATAAAGTTTTAAAAACTGGTCAGTCGGCTTATTTAAAATCACTCATTTAATCATCCTCATTTTACAAGGAATGTAAGTGCTTTTAGAGTACCGCAGCACAGGACTTCATGGTTTTCAAAAGTCTTAATTATGTAGCAATCCAAACATGGAATGGCCTCCCTGAAAATGTAAAGTATTTTTCTCTTAATAAATATAATAAATACATTAAAACCATGCTAACGGAGCGGCAAATAAATAGTACATAATATGACTTTTTTTCTTTATTAGGGTTGCTTCTATTACCCACTGCCAAATGTTTAATGTTGGTCTTCTCTTATATTTTTAATTTTATTCCTATTCTAGAAATATGCAATATAGTTTATCGGTCGTTTCACGGCCTGACCCCTGCTCGTTCGTCCGTTTACTACCTCGTCCGCCCTTCCTCAACGCTTCTCTGGTGACGTTTTGGGTTTGATATATATATATATATATATATATATATATATATATATATATATATATATATATATATATATATATATATAGTTTTCTTAGGATAAGGTTCCTAGGGGTAAAGCTAGTGGCTTTTTTCTTATATCATATTTTTGTTTCAAAATATTGACATTAAAGACAAACGTTTCGACCAATCTTAGTCTTTATCAATGTTATTATAAGGTAGTATAACTGTAATTAGGGTCAGTGTCAATAAACAAATAGATAGTACATTTTAAAATATTTGACTTACATATAGAGGAAAATCCTTTAATAAAATTCCATTTATTCAAGCATATAAAATATTATTAGACAACGGCACATGATCAAAACAGACATAAAACTATTTACACACATGCAAATAAAATAAAATTTATATGTTTAATTTTTCCTACGGATTAAACTAAATAGTAGGTGGAAGTGTACCTACATTCTTTTGTTGTCACTTCGGTACTGCTTCTTGGGTATCATACATATCGGAAAGAAGGTATACAGTTTACTTTCTTGTTTTTTTATGTCTAAAATGTATTACAGTATTTATTTATGGTAGGGTTATAACTTTAATTTGAAGTAATATCCGTACCATACTTCTCTCATTGTAAAAAGTTCATAATATATTACAACTAACTAGACCCCAGATCGCGAAATTAATTTGAAAATGTAAATGAATGAAAAGAAAGACACAAAAACAGTCAGACTACTCAATAAATAAAGCCTCGTTTGTCAAACCCTAAGATATCCAGCAAGGCAAGACAAATGATGCATACGGCCAATTGTTGAGGATTTCCTGCTAGATTATGCCGAGTCCGACACGGGCAAATTTAAATGATTAATACGAGGGTTGATAGACCTATCCGCATTGTGGGTTGCAGGGTTAAACACAGTTGTATGGAGGTGCCATCTGTTGGTTTTCAACTTATTACATAAATAGAACTCACACAACATTTAAAGGAACCGGATCCTATATTCGTTATCAGATATGTTGCATCAAAGAATTTTTATTCGATTGTCGATTCAATATTAAATATTCAATTGTGAAAATTAAGAATTAAATTTAGTTGGGTTGGTATATTATTTTAACGTCTCCTTTCCGTCAGTGACCAATCTGGACGGGATCTGCAGCTTCACACGGTCCTCGGTCACTCTCGATACCCTGCCCACGCCTCACCCTCGAGCTGTCAACTCTTGGGTTACGGTGAAGCCTTTTGAACTTTATCAACTGACCTACCAACTGACAAGTCTGTATCTGCATCAACAACCCTAATCCACCCACATTCGGCGTCAGTAAGCGTGAATGAGGTGGCGCATGAGGTAGATACATTTTACACTTGTCTGTGTTGGATTTTATTACCACTAATATTGGCTGCAGACTTGAAAAGTCGTGCACCCACCTAGGATTCGAACCCAGACCCCGCCAGACCGACACCAGTGTAAACCTAAAGCCACCGGCTGGCTCTAAGAGTTAAACTTAATATAATAATAACAATAATAATAAATGCTCTTATTGTCGACAAAATGCCTTTATCGACAAAAAAAAGATACCAAACCATTGACGGCGAGGATTCCGAGTACCACTGTGTAGCACGGAACACTCAAAAATATGTAAAAGAAGTTTCTTCTCAAAAACTGTAGAATGAGAGTTCTCGGAGGGATGTCTCGCTATAGGATCTAGGCCCCTATTGTTTTTGAACGCGATCAGTAGATTGCATATCAACTTTATTTGGGAAAAATTACCTCAGTTCGGACCATTCGGACGTCCTAATGGTCCCACCTAAGAGACCCGGAAAAAAACTATTAACGGGGATTTTTAAAGCAGTTCTAATATCGTTGGAAAAGTCGAAACAAAATTTTTTGCTGAAAATTTGATAAATAATTTTGGGTGTTTCCAAGGCAGAACATCTTGTGGAAACTTGACTTTTTTACTTTAATCTATATTAGAATATCTTAAAAATCCGGTCGTCGCCTGCCAATTTTTTTTTATACGTGAAGTAAGATCTTGATCTAAACTTTTTTTATTTCCACATCTATTTCGTTCACTTATCGATTAATAAAACCAGATGTATAACCGCTAGAGCGATCAAACTTTGACAATACTGGCTAATGTCTAGACGAAACTGTTCCAGAGATACAACTTTTTACCAGAAGACAAGTTCCAACTTTTGTATAAGATAGTGGACTTATGTGGCACAACTGTTTTTTTAAAAATTTCGATTTCACGGTATATATCTTCTTTAATTAGCTTTGACTCCTGTATTAGACGTTTTTTTAATTGGTCTTTTAGAAATTCGTACACCATGAGTTTTAATGAAAAAATATATTTTTCCCATTTTAGTAGCGTTGATTTTCATCGAAATATGATAAACCGTTAATATTAACGTCTGTGAAAATTACGTGAAACAAGTTCAAAAGAAAAATTTTTTTTTTTCCATTTTACTACCATTTTTGGTTAAATTTCATCGAAATATGATATGCCTTTAATGTAAATATCTATAACAATGGAGTCAGGGTGTCAAAAACCTTAAGAGATGATTAAATTAGGGCAAAGTTTCGCTTGCTACTTCTAAAGAAAACCGAAAACTGTCATTTTCCTTTTAATTTTTTTCAGGCTGCATTTGAAGAGATATTCCATACAAATTTTATATCTTTATATGCACTTTCCCACTCTTCAAGATAATGCACTAATATTTAAAATCCGACGTTTCATCTTCGAGATCTCACCCTCAACAACATTTTTTACAGACTTTGATTTTTTATTTAATTTTTATCTAGCCTTCAACCTCCCGAAATCAACGTAATTAATATTTGAACAGAAGATTTAAAATTCTCCTATAAGAGACAATGTGTTAGAAAAAGGCGGAAAACCAGAAACTTGCCAAATTCACGAAAGAACGATTTTGGGAGGTCAAGAACTTGTTACTAATCAAATAAAAATGCAGATCCGTATTTTAAAAACATAGTTGGTGATGAGACCTCGACGACGAAACGTTGGATTTTAAATCCACCTTGTAGAGGAGGAAAAGTGACTATAAAATTGTAAAATTTATTTTGTAATATTTTTTACGGTTTTTAAAATAATAATGCTGTCCCATCGAATTGGCAACGCCTTGTATATATGAGTGGCAGAAGTACACGGTGTCCCATTTTAGGTACTTGTGCGGTGTATCTCCGTTATTTTTAAAGATAGAAACTAATTGAAAATGTTGTATCTCAACTATCAGATAACTTATCGAAAATGTGAAAACTGTTTCTTATAAATTTTTTCCCGTAGAACTCAAATTCCGCCTTGGAATAAGTATACAGGGTCAGGTCAAAAAGTTATCGGACCCTACTTTGTTTTTTTTAAATGGAACACCTTGTATATTTATAAGACTATAAAATTTTTGGTTTT
>JAUTXW010002600.1:0-47976 GCA_030620095.1 Kuschelorhynchus macadamiae
ATATATTAACAAAAATATTTTTTAAGAGGTAAATAATTCAGGTCAGTTTGATCATGTGTAAATTTGTTTATTTTTGTTTTCTTTATTCTAGTAAAATTTACCTCAGTGCCTTTCTCTTCTGTATGTACAACTTTAAAATTTTTTATTGAAGACGATTGTTTCATCAGAATTGAGAAGTACAATTAGATTCTTCTGTTCCCCTTGGCAAATCATTTATAATGCTCATATATGCTTTTGTCGAAATTACCTTCGCCCTATAAACATTTTTGGACAATCTTCAAGTTAATTTATAGACACCTGGTTTATTATTTAAATTTGTTTTTGATTTATTATTATTTATCAATTTGCTTAAGGAGTTATTTTAATTTAGTTTTCCTAGAAAATTGCCTATTTTGTTACTGGAACTTGCACGAATTTAGTGGAATACCGTGAAAGAAACCGGGCGGTCCGTAAAATAGAGGTTCATAGTCTTAAGCAAGCGGAAAAGTAAAATTTGTGTACGCAAATAAATTTTATGTTATTTTATTTGTTGTAATAGTTTGTCGCTTCGCCTATAAGCGGTACGGAAAATTAATCGAGGATTTAGTAAGTTTCGCACTGTGCACTTTGTAACTGATGTGCCTAGAGTCTCCATGCACTTGCCGCTAGAAGGTTCTAGCTATTTCCAGCGGCGCCTATACATTTCGAGCATTTGTTTTCATTTTCTATATAAATGCGTTATGTTGAATTTGGAATTATTATTTCGAAGTAACGATGGCCAGCAAGAGAGGAAAGACAACCAGCGGTGCACGTGAAGTTATTGTGAGCATTATAGAGGCCTGTACTAGAGAAGCTGGAAATAATAGTTTGACTATTCTAATTCAAAATCGAACAGAACGCGCTGCATTGGTACCGATGTTTCGGAAAGTAGTGTAAAAATTCAAAGAGAACATAATGACTGCTCATGTTCTACTTCACCTTTAAAATTTCTGGTAAAAAAAGACCTCGATTACAAAGAACATAAAACCTTAAATCGGCTTGTACGATCAAATGGTTTTGTTTGGCGCAGGTGCCAAAATGAACGATATAGCAATATAGGCAAGAAGGACGCAATATTGTGTATCTAGACCAAACCTGGGTCGATATTGATATGACAGTAAACAAATGCTGGCATAGTGAAAGTGTTACAGGTGTTGTTCAGGGAATCCGCTCTAGTAGTCGCTTTATTATAGTTCATGCTGGTTCAAAAGCCGGATTTGTTCCAGGTGCTGCTTTAGTTTTTCGCTCGGGACTAACAACTGGAGACTATCATTGACAGATGAATAGAGATAATTTTGAAAAGTGGTTGCTCGAGAAGCTTCTACCTAACATTCCTCCCAAATCAGTCGTGGTAATGGATAATGCGACTTATCATTCTCACGTAGAAGATAAAATGCCAACTAAATACTCTACAATATGATATCGTGGCTTAAATCAAACAATCTTTTATGTGATCCAACATAGAGAAAATATCAATTATATGAAGTAACATCAGCCAACAAGCCTAGAGAAAAAAAGTATAAAATTGACGGTCTTTTACGTAACCTCGGTCATACACCTTTAAGGCCGCCTCCATACATGTGCGACCTCAACCCTATTGAACTTGCATGGGCAGGAGTAAACAAATAGATTCGAGAGCGCAACACCGGTGAACTTTCAACTAAAGATTTAAATAAAATAACATTAGAAGCGATTGACTGAATATCGGCTGAAAATTGGAAATCGTATGTTAAACATGTTCGTTCTATTGAAGAAAAATACTGGGAAGTAGATGGCACAATTGAAACGGTTATTGATGATTTAGTTATCACACTGGGATCTTCAAGTAGTGACGACGATCATTTTCAGAGGAAGACAACGATTTAGAAGGAATCGAACCATTAGAATCACACAAAATTGTTCATAAAGTAGCTGTCAATAAACTGCTTCAAAATAATTAATTTTCTGTTTAATACCGGGTGTCAAAAAATATCTAATATTGCAATTAATATTTGAAAAACTACAGAACTCATATTTTTCCAAAATTAACACATCAATATAGTTATAGTAGGGGAGCCAGCACTTCCAGTGAACAAGATTTATCAAAATTTTAACTTATGCAGTTCGATTTTGGGCTATTCGGGTATGCCAAAAGTGACCATTTGTCTCCGTCTGTCGTATTACTTTGTACAGGAGGCGTCATTGTGAAGTACTATACAGAGCTTTTCGTAATTGCGTGCTAATGTTAAAGGAAGGGGGGAGGTGATTATTAGACCTTTTTAAGAAAAAAGTTTAATATGAACCTAAAAGTCTTAACCTTGGAGATACAGGGTTTAAAAAAAACATTTTTTTTAAATCCTAGTTCTGATGCTATTATAGATAAATAACTGTGTGAAATTTGATACACGTCTTTTGTGCATAAAAGGACATTTTTTATTAACAATCAATATTTGAAATTTCTACCAGCGGCGTGCATATGTAATTAACCTGGGTAAATCCGTACGGTCCTTAATGCATAGAAGACGTGTATCAAATTGCATGCAGTTATCTATAATAGCATCAGAATTGGGATGAAAAAAAAATGTTTTCTTTTTAAACTTTACCATCCTGTATCTCAAAACTTAAGACTTTTAGGACATAAAAACACCCCCTCTAACATCAGCACGCAATTAGGAAACGCTCTGTATAGTACTTCACAATGACGGCCCCTGTATAAAGTAATATGACAAACGGAGACAGACGACCACTTTTGGCGTACCTGAGTAGCCCAACGTCGAACTGCATAAATTAAAATTTTGATAAATCTCGTTCACTGGATCTGATGCTGGCTGCCCTTGTAAAATCTGGACTTATAAATCGTGTATCACTATACAGGGTGGTCCAATAATAGTGGACGTAGGCAGTAGCCCGGGAACCGTTAATGACAGAACTCCAGAAAAAATAAATTTGTAGGTAAATCGATCAAGAAAAATCAAAATTAAATCATTTTAAAATTCGAAAGTTCGCCGTTTTTGCAACACAAAAGAGATATAGAAGTGCGGTACACGAAAGAAAACAGACAAATATAGATAAAGGTTCATTAAGCATAGTTACATTTTTTAATTATCTGAAGTGCGTATACTCAAAAAGGAGTGCTATATTATTTAAAGAACGACGGGACACTACTGGTTTAAAGAGATTTCTTGGCCGACCTTCCTAAACCAATCGACTCCGCCCGGTTTTCTCTCGTGTCCCGCACTTTACGTAATGCATTTGTAGTTAGTGGAAGGGTTTTTTAAATTAGGGCAAACTGAAAAGATAGCTTTTTTATAACTTTTTCTCTTTGAAATATTATCTATCATATTTGGACTATAACCATTATTTATTGTAATTTGTTTAAGTTAAGTTAATTTTGGAAATCCTGTTTATTTAGGGATTATGTGATTATTCTATGGATCATATTATGGAAGGTTGCTAACTTATGTTGTATTTGATGACAAGAAATGTAATGCATACTTGTATCAGTGTGTGTTGGTTTGTGAAAAACAGAAAACATAAGCTTACTATTTTTTCTTTTCATAATTAAATCAAGAAAGTTAAGAGAAAATTAGTTTCATTTTCTGTAATGAATTTTATATTGGAAGGTAAATTATTTATGAAATCCAAAAATATATCTAGTTGTCCTTTTGTTCCAGTGAAACTAGCTAAAATGTCATCTACATACCTGTGCAAATAAAGAAATTTGATAAAAAAGGGTGTTATTTTTTCAATATACATTGACTTTTGTTGGCAAACTTCTATCTTTAAAACAACTGCAAACTATTAAAAAACAAGAAATAATGAATTTACTTTCCCTCTGTTTAGAACAAAACTATATATCTATACAAGTAATGATGGTCTGATATTGAAAAATCCTCTCAGTCCGTTATTAGTTGAAATATTTATGAATTTTCTAAAAACAAAATTAGCCAACACTATCTTTGTTAAAAGTAAAAATTGTTTTTTCCTTAAATTCTATATATATATATATATATATATATATATATATATATATATATATATATATATATATATATATATATATATATATATATATATATATATATATATATATATATATATATATATATATATATATATATATATATATATATATATATATATATATATATATATATATATATATATATATATATATATATATATATATATATATACATATTTTTTTTTGTTGGTTTTATTTTTTTTATTTGAGGTCAGTGGAAAAATTTGAAATGACACTTATGCTTTAAAACCTCTATTTGTCAAAATACATATTGAGATAACGTTTCGACCGTATTTTGGTCTTTTTTAAATTTGAAATGGAGAAAGACGTATGTTATTTATAATATTAATTATTTTTATATTTTATTTTATTACCTTCGAAATTATTTTAAAATATAAAACCTGTCGTATTTTTCATGCATATTTTTGTCTTTTTTTGATTTAACCCTTTAGGTGTCTTTGGGATAATAATTTCCCACTTATAAGAAACTATTAGTTCTATTGGGATAATACATTCCCACAAATACGCACTGATTGCGCCGAGCTGCATTACCTCGCAGTGTCGGCAGAAGCGTTCAGTGTGTCTCGAGTCGCCGTAGGCATCACGTCGACGGGGCGAGGTGGGAAATTATTATCCCAAAGAACCTTAACCCGTAAAACGCTAACAAAAATAAGAGTTTTTCTGATATAAACTGTGTTTTTTTGTGAAAAGATTTAGTAATAAAATTGTACGGTAAGTGAAATGACTAAGTAGTAACATAGCTTTGGGAAAATATTTTTTGTTTAGAGAAATTCTATCATTTTTAGAAAATATCGCCAAAAAATTATGAATGTGTACTAAAACTGTCAAAGACTTTGAAGTATAAAAAAAATAATAATTTGAAAATTAATAAAAATATTATATGGTTTGAAGTTTTATAATTATTTAGTATAATTTTTTTATCCGGGAAAATTGTTTTCAGGTGGATATTTTTTTGGGCAAAGCTAATATTTTATAGTTTCAACCAATTTGAAAGAAAAACAAAAATAACTGTAAAACTTTTTTCGCTTATATTTTGTATTACTGTTATATCTTTTTTTTCTTCATTTTCAGCTATTATGGCAGTCTACCAAAGAGGAAATTTTCATGATGTAACTGAAATAACAGACGAACAGGCTGAATTTTCAGACATTGGAGGAGATTCTGATGTAGAGGACGACATATTCCGACCAGAAGAGAGGTCGGCATCAAAAAATCTACGAAAACGACCTTTGCCGGCAGTAAAATCTTCCAGCAGTGAGAGTGAAGAAGACAATGACGATGTTTCTAGCGATTACATACCTTCTTCAAGTGAAAATAGTTTCGCGTTATTTGAAAGATACGGAACTCCTTATGAAAGCGACGAAGAAATGTTGGATGATTTTTCTGTTCCTGAATTTGTCTGGACGAAAAGCGCAGATGATCCACTGATTTATTCAGATTCAACTTTTTCCCAAACAACTGGTCCTAAATGTGATGAAATGACGGATATAAAAAACGGTAATCCGATAGACTATTTCTCTTTATTTTTTACGGATTTTTTTATGTGTGAGATAATTCAACAATCAAATCTTTATGCAACCCAACTTGGTGATAATTTAAGTTTAGGTTTAGAAGAATTCAGAGCATTTTTAGGAATAATAATCTTTATGGGATTCCACTATCTTCCCTCCTATAAGCTATATTGGTCAATGGATGAAAATTTCCATTGCGAAAGAATAGCGAGGGTCATGACAATTAAACGGTTCTTAAAAATATTGAGATTTTTACACCTTGTGGATAATAGTAAAATGCCTGCAAGAGGTACTGCAGAATTTGATAAATTATATAAAGTCCGACCTTTGCTAGATTACTTTGAAGAAAAATTTAGCAGCTACTTTTCCCCAAGTCGCTTTATTTCAGTAGATGAAAGTATGATTGGTTTCAAGGGACGTTCATCATTGAAACAGTATATGCCCATGAAACCAACCAAGCGTGGGTTCAAAGTGTGGGTTATGTGTTGTGCCGTTACTGGCTACATGTTGACATTTGAAGTGTATACCGGTAAAGATCCATCTAACAATAATGGCTTGGGACTAGGTGAAAAAGTTGTGCTAAAATTAACACGAATGCTACAAGGGATGTTCTACTGTGTATTTTTCGATAACTTTTTCACCTCGGTGCAGTTAGTCTATAAGCTTTTATGTAAAAAGATTTTCTCATGTGGAACTGTACGCATGAACAGAAAAGACATTCCTTCAAATCTTATAGATGGCAAAAAGTTGAAGCAACACGAATCTGATTTTGCAAGTACCGGCGATATTTCATTTGTACATTGGTTAGACAGAGGAAAGAAGCCAGTTTCTATTTTGTCTTCAATGCATAATCCTTCAAAGATTACCTCTGTACATAGAACCAATAAAAAGGGGGAAAAAGAGGAGGTACCATGCCCAAAAGCCATATCTGATTACAATAAATATATGGGTGGTGTGGACAAATTAGATCAGATGTTGGAGAATTATTCTGTAGTCAGAAAATCACGGCGATGGTGGCTAAAAATATTTTTTTATTTTCTTGACGTTGCAATTTATAACTCTTACGTAATTTATAAATCGTCCAAAACTGCCAAGCGCGAAAAACCTATCAGTCATCTTCTATATAGATCTGTTTTGGTGAATGAACTGATTGGAGAATATTCTTCTAAACTCAAAAGAGGTTATCAACCAATGAAAGGATGTGCAAAAAAGAAACAAACTGGTAGAGGCGTGTTGAAGGTTGAAAATACATTGCGTCTTTCTAACGTTGGTATACATATGCCAGAAGTTATAAAAGGATATAGAAGGTGCACTAGATGTAGCACCAAAACTAAAGAAAAACGCAGTAATATTATATGTTCTGCTTGTAATGCTGCCCTCTGTAAAGGTTGTTTTGCGGAATTTCACAAAAGTAATTGATTATTTAATATTTGTTTTTTTTTTCTACGAGGCACTTAGCATGTGTTTTTTTTTGTAACAGTTCTAGTTTTTGATTGGATTTGAGAAGAAATAGTTTAGTTCCTATGTCAATGCCATTTCATTTTTGTTAACTCGGTTTATATTTATTTTGTAGTTAAAAGCTGTTAATATATTTAGTTGTAAGTTTCATTATAAGTTATATTTCATTCTGTCCAATGATATGTTAATAAAACAAAAGTAAATTGCAAAAAAACATTTAATTGTCTCTAAAATTTGTGATGGGAAATTATTATCCCAAAAAATCCTGCACTTTTTCAGTTACTCAGAAGGTTCTTTGGGATAATTATTTCCCATCAGTTTTTTGCAAAAAACTCAGCTTCTGGTCAGTATTTTCAGCTGAAACAGGTACGTATAAGCTTAAAATAAACTGGACTTCCTAATATCAAAATATAAACAATATTTAAAAAAAAAAGGTCTTTTGCGCCTTAAAGGGTTAAAATGAAGAGAAATATAAAATTTAATTTTAGTTTTATAAACTATTCTTTTTATCCTACCTACGGACATATACTTAAGGCGATTAAAGTACGAACATTAAACTAGACATAATATCACAGCTGTTATTCTAATACTGAAATCTATATTTTACACAGGTTGTTGACTATATATAGATATATAAGTATGTATAATGAAATGCCTTGGATAGTAATGGATTTTTTTATTGTGCTGAACATTCTTTCAAGAAAATCGCGCTTGTTAATTTGACATTTTTGACCTGAAAAGTTGAAAGTCTGTAACTCCTAAACGATTTAACTTGTAAAAAAACAGATTTCACTTCCCTGTCTTAGTTTTTAGTTATTTATTGGCTAACATCGGTTTCTACTTTCACAGGAGGTATCAAAATTGGACAAAACTAAAAGTAACCCTCAATAAGTCAAGAGGAGTTAAATCCGGGCTTCTCGGTGGCCCTACAGCATAGGACTTTTCCCGAAAACCATTCCTCTACGGCCAATAAAAAATCACGAGAGGTGTGACAGGTAGCGCTATGCTGCCAAAACCAAGTCATACTAAAATTTGAAAATCCATGTAAATGTAATTATGCCACTGGCAGACGACATTGCGGCCCACATAATAGTATTAGCGCTATGTAGCCGCCGTTCTTATTTTTACTGGGGATTCTCCTCAGCTCCGTATTTGCAGTTATGCTTGTTCAATGGCCATTAAGATGAAAATTAGCTTTGATAATAAACAAAATAAGATCAAAGTTGTTAAAACTATCCAATATTTCATTAGCTAAGATGAAGTGCATGATAAAGTTGACTTCTTTTATTTCTTGAACAAACTGTGTCTGTAGACTAAAATGATATGAAGACGAAGCGTTAACGTTGCTTTGTTTTGTTTTGTCTTCTCTAATAGATTAACACACATGTTCGGTATTATCGGCACTTCTGCTTGGAAATAGCCTATTAGAATATGATAGGCCGACAAGCACATTGCACCTTGCACGCCGGTAAGCTTCTTTTATTTTTCGTTTATAAAATCCTGGAACCGACGCCAGAACCTTGGTTTCCTTTACATTTATAATATAGCCAGTAGTATGCTGGTGTTCAGCTACAGCAGATTGAACAATTTCTTTCTTTTAATACATCGTTCATGTTACTTAAGTCTAATTGATATTGAGCGTCCTGTTTCTCCCGCATACAGTTCTCTATAGGAGCAAGGAATTTTATATACTCCTTCTGCTTGAAAAGGTAGAATATCTTATGTGTATTGAAGATTGTACATATGTTGAATCACCGAAGTTATTATCCTGGTTTGTCTGTAGTGCCATGTATGTAGGGAAGAACAACACTACCTAACGGTGGCTCCTTATCATTATCCTTTGGCGAAGTTGGATTACTATATATTTTAATTGAACACGTAATATCTTCAGTGCTCTAAGAGTTTCGGTCAGTTTCGATGTTTCCGATGTTAGAGCATCTTATACACAGAATGGACTAATAATATACCATTCTCTTTCCTTTGAACATATATCTACAAAAGGAATCGTTCCATTAAATTCAATTTCCATTGTGAACTTGATATTACGATGTTGTTGATTAAAGTGGTTCAGAAATATGATACATATCTGAACCCGTGTTTGGGTTTTAGTGGAGCGGATATTAGAGCAATATAGTCAAAAGCAGTGTTATCGTGCGGGTCATACGATTTATCAACAACAAACTTTTTAAGTTCATATCCTCCGCATAAAATCCGGAAGATGAATTAGATAGTTTCATATGAAAAAAGAGAATAAACATATAAATACCAGCAGTTGCAAAAATCTTTGAGCGATGTCACTTCAAAGTCAGATTGACAAGTCAGTGACAAAATGAGTAATAGAAAACAATTTTCGAGTTTTGCATCCACAAGCGAAAAAAATGGTAATAAATCTAATAAAATATTTGGAAAATGAAAATTCACCGGCCAATATCCAGGAGACAGTGGCAAAAGCTCTGGGAATCGGTATAAGGAAGAAAACTGTGCATGAAAAAAAGCATAATTTACTACCGAAGAAGATTAAGAAATGTACACGAAAAAACAGACAGAAGACTTAAGTGACAATGTAAAAATGGATGTTCGTAATGCAATTTACGATTTATATACATCAAAAACTAATATAACCCTTCAAGTTTTAAAAGAAGCTTTAAACAATCGAGGCATATTGGAAATTGGACTAAAATCGTTGTCAAAATTAATAAAAATTTTGGGTTTTCGATATAAAAAGGACTGTAGTCGAAGATTTTTATACGAGTTGCCACATATAGCGAGTCAGCGTATCCAGTTTTTAAAGAAATACACCGAAAATGTTAATTCAAAAATTAGAAAAGTGGTGTTTTTAGACGAGACTTGGATATTTTCTAATGGAAGTGGTTCGAAATCTTGGCAGGACGAGTCTGTAAAAAGTGTCAAGAGAAAAACGGGGACGGGAAAACGGTTCATCATTTTGCATGCAGGTTCTTCAACAGGATTTCTCCCAGGTGCAAGTTTACTGTTTTCTCCAACATCCAAAAATATGGACTACCATGATAATATGAACTGTGAACTGTTTGAAAAGAACAACTGATTCCAAATTTAGATGCTCCATCTTTAATCATTCTGGACAATGCATCTTATCCTTCAAGAATCTTAAATAAACAACCTACTTCATCCTGGAAGAAAAGTGATATTTATGACTGGCTAATAAAACAAAAACAAAATCCTTTACCCAATATGCTGAAACTAGAACTTATTTTAATGGCAAAATCTATTAAAAAACCAATAATATATGCCGTAGATGAAATATTGCGGGAAAATAGACTGAGGTTTTACGACTGCCGCCATATCATTGCCAGTTTAACGCAATAGAATTAATATGGGCTGGGGCAAAATCATATTACGAAAAACACGTGAACGATGGTCTTACATCAGATGAAGTGCACATTGTTTGGCAAGATTCATTAAATTATATTACGCCGGAGTACTCGAAGAAATCTGTGGAATATGCGGAGAAATTAATATGGGATTGGTGAAATCGAGAATGAGTTCTAGATGTCGAAATAGCACCAATGATCATTGCGCCATTTGAGGACGACTCAGAAGATGAGGACTTTGGGGCAAGTTTTGTTTACCTGAAATGGGTTATTTGGAAAAAAAATATTTGATTGCCTTCTAGAAGCCCTTCTTAACAACGGAAATGAAAAATTTTCCTGCGGAAATGCGTCATTTCCATTGTACACCCCCTTTTTTTTTTTAATTTAGAAGCTTGCGGGATCTTGGAGCGAATAGGGGTGCTGGGTGGGGTAAAAATACTTTAAAGGGAAAAGAAATCTTTTCTAGAAGTGTTTCTTAACAACGGAAATGAAAAAATTTATTGCAGAAACGCGTTATTTTCATTTTCATACACAGTTTAGTATACCTGAAATCAGTTACATGAAAACTTTGCTTGGCATCTCATCCCAAATGCTTTCCCAAGCACCAAAATGCCAAAATGTTACTGCGGAAATTTGTCGTTTTAATTTTCCGACAAAATTTTGTATAGTTTAGTTTACCTGAAATCAGTTACATAAAAAAGAAGCTTTGATTTATATTCTAAACTTTTTCCTCAAGATAAAAATGTAAAAATTTGTCTGCGGAAATTTGTCATTTACATTTTTCACGGAAATTTTGAGCGCTTTTCCAGGGCGCGGCACGATTGCGGACGAAACATTAGTATTCAGTTTTTCACAAAATGAAGTGAGGGCACGATTGCGGAATGTAAAAATAACGGCTGAACGCATCGTATTGTCAGCGACATTTTATACCCGTATACGTGACAGCCCGAAACTTTTTTTAGATAATCTCAATAATTTGTCTGAGTCACGAAGTTTCATATAAGTATCTGTCTGCATATCTTTGAGAACTTCAAGGAATATAAACAAAGAAGGATGATCCTTTCTTGAGTCAGGCAATCGAACAAATATATACGAGCATTCCGCAATAATGCCATCGATTATTTTGCCTCCATCCGCAATCATGCCTTCGTTTCCGTTACTTAAAAAATGTAGAAGAATTTAGAATGTAAATCAAAGTTTTTTTTTGTGTAACTGATTTTAGATATTCTAAACTATACAAAATTTCCGCAGAAAATGAAAATGACAAATTTCCGCAGACACATTTTAACATTTTCGTGCTTGGGAAAGAGTTTGGGATGAGATGCAATGCAAAGTTTTCATGTAACTGATTTCAGGTATACTAAACTGTGCAGAACGGAAATGACGCATTTCCGCAGCAAAATTCTTATTTTCCGTTATTTAGAAAAGCTCCTAGAATATGTAAAACTAGATACTTTCCTTATAACCAATTTCAGGTAAACGAAACTTGAGCCAGGACTTTTTAAGTGATGATATTTTTTAGTCTATAATATTAAAAAGTTTCTGAAGGATTATATTAGTCTTCGACGTGTATAAATTATAAATTGCATTATGAATATCCATGTTTGCATTGTAACTTAAATCTTTTGCCTTTGGATGTTTTCGTGTACATTTCTTAATCTTCTTCGGAAGTAAATTATGTTTTCTTTTCATGTACAAGTTTCTATACAATCCTTATACCGATTCTCAGAGCTTTTGCCACTGGCTCCTGGATATTAGCCAGTGAATTTTAATTTAAAATTCTTTTTATTAGATTTGACACCATTTTTTTGCTTACTTTCTTAGTACATTTGTAATTTTGTAGACAATAAATAAATAATTAAAGAATACTTGTTCCAATTTTAAAGCGTGTTTAAAATAAGTAAATTTTTTTTACTAATTATAAGACAAAATTTGATATATAAAAATCGGTAAAATCGCTTTACCAGAAACTCGGTGCTAACGAAAAATACAGTATATATATATATATATATATATATATATATATATATATATATATATATATATATATATATATATAAATATATATATATATATATATATATATATATATATATATATATATTTATAAATATAGCCTGTATTTTTCGCATGCATGGCCCTTAATTTTAGACTGAAATTTAAAGAAATCGGATAAGTAGTTTTTTAGCTATGCCACGCACAGACAGACTGACGGACAGACATACCTACAGACAGACGGAATTGAGAAAACATGTTTTCCGGCATCTAGGGACCCTTAAACGTAAAGATCTGAAAAAATCTCACGAGGGAAGTAATAACTAATTATCTTGTGTTTTTAACAAAAGTGTATACATTTTTTGCAAAATAATTTTTCTTTGTTATCACAATACAAAAAAGAACAAGTTTTTTTTTGCACAGGCGTGGCCTGCATTTAAATAAATGACACTGTATAAGTGGTTAGATTTTTAAGTCAAGCGGGGCTCATAATTTTTGGTGATTGATAAAAAAATTCACTTTCATTAAGTGGCTGTACAAACAGAACATATCCTGATTGTTCCCCTGATTCGAACCGCCTTCCGACTTTATTAAAGTGCTTGTGCTTGCTTTTGTTTTTGCCAACCAAAAAATTGTAACCAAATACATATTTAGCGAATTTTCTTATTTAGTCCCTCGGCATTTAATATATAAAATAATATTAAGTGGCTCTCTTAATAATATTGCGTAAAATAATAAAAAAACTATTTTCTCTCTCGCTGTATATTTGTAAATAGCCCATCGAGATTTAATAGCTCGATAAAGGAGTCACGCAACATTTTGGTATTCACTGTGTTTTCTGATTTGATTCATAATGTTGGTGACCTTTGGACCCGCACGATAAGACCGCATTCGACTATAGAGGAGATCCCATAGCTGCCCTTGAAGTTTTTTCATAAAAAGTTCCTTGAAAAATGAAATAAGGAGATGTAAGACAAGCTTCCATTAGTTCTATTAAGTTCTTATCAAGATTATTATGAACCAGTATGTCTGATATAATGCAATTTCCATACATAGTCGTTGACAGAAACATTTATGTATAGTGATTCTACATCGAAACTGATCAAAATATCTTCGGGATCCAATTGGAATGCGTTAAGTTGCTCTACGAAATGTGCAAAGTTTTTTATAAAAGAATCTGTTTTCCAGAAAATGTTTTAAGAAAATTTTAAAGATATTTACTTAGTTGGTTTGTGCACGATTTTCGAAAGATACTGTACTTGACCAAAGTCGTGAAAGCTTCCGTTCTAAACTATAAACGTCATTCATGAACACCGTGTATATCTGTCAACCATTTTCATATCGTGAAAATTATTTAAAGATATTGGAAAAATGTTACAATTAAATAACTATAAATTTACCTCTTATTGCTTACTTTAAATTACACATTGCAGTAAAATTGTGTTTGAAAATTAAAGACCACGTTATCGGTATTGTTCTTATTAATATATTCCAAGAGATACCGGGCCTCGATATTGATTTACTTTGATAATTCTCTGTTTAAAAAATCTATAGGTTTTTGAGAGTCGTAAAAGACCTTGTTTAACAATAATGATATTATGTGGCTACCTTATTTTAGTCCTCAGATATTCCCGTTGCGCCATTTTTGAATCGATAACCTCGTGCAGTAACTATAAGAAAAAACCAAAACACAAAAACACAGAATGAACAGCAAGCGAAATAAAGTATGTGGTAATGCCATGTCTTCCTCCCAACTTAAATAACCTCACATAGTAACTAACGTATTTTGTTTAACTATACTATTTTACTTTTTATAAGGTTGAGATAGCAATTATATTCGCTTAATCTATACCAATAAAAACTTAATCTTATAATTAGTCTACGACACAAAATAAATGTTACCTAATAATAGCCAAACAACAAGGATTTTGTGATTAAATTCTTATTTAAGTTCAACTGATATATTTAAACAAAACTTCCTTCTTATAAATTAATGATACCTGTATGTTTGGTTTTATCATCATTAGGTTTAGCATGAATGATAAGTATTATAAGTGTGTATTTTTATAGTAAAAATGCAGTTAGTTTAATTTACCTTGCAATATTAGGTTCTTTATTAAAGTAATCTTCCGTTAGAAGAATTATTTTGCGAATTTCTAAGAATAATTAAACTCAAATTTAAGTCTTGTCTAAAACAACGCAACTTTTTCATTGCATGTATCTCTCGTTAAGAAGTCAATGTGGCATTATAGAAACGAAATAATATTAATGATAAGTCACTGTATAAGAAATGTATTAGTTCTTTTTACTTCCTACGTAAAATGGAAGTATTGTAATATTAAGCAAATTACCCTCCCAGATTTTCTCAGGTCTTTAGGTTCTCTAGATACCGAAAAACGTTTTCTCGATTCCGTCGGTCTGTCGGCCTGTTCCCGACATAGCTAAAAAACTACATACCCGATTGACTTCAAATTTTGGTCAAAAATTAAGGGTAACGTGGAGAGGACCTGATAACATTTTGGTAAAAAATACAACCTCGAATTTTCCTAAATACTTTAGTGCTGAATTAAGGCAAAACATTGTATGGAAGAAGTCAGCTCATAAATCATATATGCAATCTAAATGTATTAATGACTATGAAAATTTTTCACGATATAGAGCTATTTGTAAACAGTTGGTTACTCGAGACCATAATATTTATCTCACACAAATCGAACAGGATGTATCTAATACTCCACGTAACTTTTGGAAGTACATAAATAGCGAACGTAAAAATTTTGATCTTCCTGAGTGTATGTATTATGAGGATAGAATGGTAGATGATGGTCAAAGAATTGCAGATTCCTTTGCTGACTTTTTCCAGGCAGTGTATTCAGCAGAGAGGGTTGGTATAACTGTACCTGATTATATCCAGGAACGAACATCTGATGTAATTGTGAATCAAATTAAATTAGTGGATGTTTTTGATAAGATCTTTAACTGTTAAAAGAAATCAAATAGTGGACCCGATGGAGTACCTGAAATATTGTTGTTTAATGTGGTATGTACCACAACTCTACCACTTCATATATTATTCAATAAGTCATTGACAGAGTGCGAGTTTCCGAAAGTTTGGAAAGAGAGTTTCATAGTACCAATTTTTAAGTCAGGGGAGCGATGTAGAGTTAATAACTATAGGGGGGTAGCAAATCAATCGGCGATATCAAAAATTTTTGATTGCCTAGTCTCGGAGCAATTAAAATGGTCATGCAAAGAACTTATTTCTGATCAGCAGCATGGTTTTGTGAGTGGCAGGTCCACGGTTAGCAGTTTGGTTGAGTTCGAGACGGCTGTGCTGGAGGCCTTGGAGGAAGGTTGTCAGGTCGACACAGTTTATACTGATTTCTTCAAGGCATTTGACAGTGTTAACTTTAGGCTGCTCATTGCCAAGTTGCGGTCTTTTGGGTTTGCCACTGATCTATTGAGATGGCTGGAGAGTTTTCTGACTGGTAGAGTTCAGAGGGTCAAGATAGGGCCTTTTTGTTCCAAGTTCATTACAGTAACATCTGGAGTACCACAGGGAGGTCACTTGTCGCCTCTCTTATTTATACTGTTTGTCAATGATATAGCCCTAAGCTTACACTCCTGTAGGTGTCTACTGTTTGCTGATGATATGAAACTTTTTATGCCTATTAGGTCAGAGACGGATATTTGGCACTCCAAACTGACCTTGACAGTTTTGTGCAGTGGACTCATGATAATCACCTTTCACTAAATGTTAAGAAATGTACCTTTATGAGCTTTTACACAGTCACTAAACAATATAGATCTGAATACACGATCGATGGAGTTCAATTGGAAGGGATGGATAGGGTAAGGGATCTTGGAGTATTATTTGACCGTAGAATTTCATTTAAAGATCAGTATGCTGCGGTAACCTCCAAGGCAATGCAGATACTGGGTTTCATATTTAGATGTGGGAAAAGTTTGTCTCCATCATGTTTAGTACTTCTATACCTTTCTTTGGTTAGGCCTCATCTTGAGTATGCTTCCATTGTATGGTCACCTATCTACAATGTCCATATATCAAATATTGAATCAGTTCAGAATAAGTTTGTAAGATATTTGCAACATAAATTTGACATTCTGACACTTACCATCCTTATCCTGCAGAAGAAAGATGAATGACCTATGCTTTACCTATAAAGTTTTAAATGGTATGGTAAACTGTCCGTTTCTACTACAGCAAATTAAATTCAAAATACCCTCTCGTACCCTTAGGAGATCTGACCTCTTTCATATCGATTTCCATCACACAAATTATGGACTTAATATGCCTCTCACACGGTCATTAAGAATATTAAATGATAATTCCTCTCTTGATCCTTTCGGAAGCTCATTACAAAAATTCAAGTCCAAAATTCTCGGGACACTAAATGATTGAACAAATTCTTGGACTCTAATATAATTCCTGGTATGTTTTGAATGCTTGCATAAATTTGTTATTTATGATTGCTTTTAGGTTACACTTTTGTATTGGGAAAATACTAGTATTACCTTACTTGAAAATTTATTTTTTGTAAATGTTTATTGTAATTCAATGGGGTATCCCGTTTATTAATAAATAAATAAAAAAATAAAAATCCAATATGGCGAAAGAAAATGGCGGCCTAGTGAAATATCAAAAAAATTATTACTAAAAACTATTTATCCAATTTACTTCAAATTTTGTATAAAAATCAAATATTACGCAAGAATCGACTGGTAACATTTTTATATGAATCTAACGTAGTGAAACAAAATGGCGGCCACAGAAAATTTTTGTATCGTGAAAAAATCGCCCTCCCAGGTTTTACATATCTTCACGTGCTTCTCTAGATGCCAAAAATAGGTTTTTGTCATTTCTATCCGTTTGTCTGCCGGCCTGTGTGTCTGTCAGTTCCTTAATTAATAATAAAATCCACAATTCTAGGCTTTGGCAAATTTTGGCACGAACTAAATTTCTAGATTTTTAAAATGTGAAAATCGCCAAAAATTGTTTTTAATAGCTTAAAAACTATTCACTATTTACAGAGAATTATTAATTATGGTCAGATTTTTTAAATTTATTTCTACTACATGGTTCTGTTAGTTTTTCTTCAATGTCAAGCGATTGGAGCGAAATCTAATTAATGAGTCCGTGAGTGGTGAAGTCATTTAAGGCTTTTTTATATTAGTGTAGATAAAAAGTAAGTGAAGTGCAAAAGAAGCAGAAAATATCGCAGTATTTTTTTTTCCAGAATTTTCTTATATGTGGAGGACGAAAAATATTTTTTTACGACTTACCTAAATTTTGTATACTAAATCAATTCTCCTATCCTTCATAGCAGCAAATTTACTTATAACATCCTCCTAAAATGGATGAGTTGCCCTAATCTCCTCCAGAAATTCCTTTTGAATTAAAATATTACCTAGAGAAGTAAGTCTTTCCTGAGATAATTTATTTTTTAAATAAGTTTGTACACGCGCGTTTGAGGCAAGAAAAACTTCTTTCCAAAGCACTTGTCGACAGTATTGTCAAAATAAGGGAAAACAGTTTATATGCTTCGGTAAAAATATCTTTATTTTCATTATTTTTTTTTCACTTGCTCTTGCAGCGATATATTCCAATTACTCTCATTGGCAAAAATAAGAACAAGCACATTTTTAAGTCTTTGACTTTTTGAAAATATTTCCCTATATAACTAACAAATTTTCAAACGGGCTAGTCCAAAAATTTAAACTATATTCGGAAAATTTAGCAGAATCTGCCAAACATAAAAATGTAAGTTTTTCACGGTCTTGAAATCTTAGTGTCATTTCCATTAAAATATGGTCTAATATTTCATAAAAAAGGGTTTTATACTTAGCCCTAATTTCTTCAGGTGAAAGCTTAGCTAGCTCACGTTTGTAATGATGTATTTCTGTAATAGAGTTTGCTTTATTAAACATGATATTAAAAAAATGTTCATTTATTTTTTTACACAGCGCCTCACGACAGAGTTTTATATTAGATATGCAAAAATAAATGTCAAGCGATTTATTTTGAATAACGTCAAATAAAGTTGGCGCATTACCTTTCTGGAATGACGTCATTTTTGGTTATTTTTGTTTGATTTATGTTAACTGACAGTGACAAAAACATTTTGAAAAAACTCATTGTCGTTTCTTTACAACAGTCAATGCCGGTTTTGGTTATGTGTCTTTCAGAATATATTCGTCAAAATTGACATTGATTTGTTGTGATTCTTTTTAAACTTTTGCAAGATGCCGCGAAGATATAATCAGCAATCACAGCTAATAGTTTTGAATATCTTGGCTTTTTTTCAATTGGAAAAAGAGCAAGCTAAAAATGGAATCCTTCCGCAAACTGATAATATAATTGAACGAGCTTCAAATGCAACAAAACTTAGGCATACAACAATCATAAATATTAAGAAAAGAGGAATAACGAGCGATGAATCCTTTACCTCCAGAATGTCTCAAAAGCAAAAAGAGGTAAAAACAAAAATTACAGATTACTTAAAGGACAAAATAAGAGATACGATCTACTGCATGTATGCGAAAAATGAATATGTTACAATGCAGACTTTGCTTAAAAAACTAAAAGAGATAAATGAATATTTTAATTTTTCCATCACCTCGCTAAGAAAATACGTAAAAAGTATTGGTTTTAAGTGGAAGAAATCAAATAATAGAAAATACCTGATGGATTTGCCCCACATCGTCCACAAGAGAATCAATTTCTTGAGGGAATATGTCAAAAATCAAAATCTAGGACAAGATGCTTATACCACCGTATTTATTGATGAGACTTGGATTTTTAGTAAAGGTTCGTTTAGAAACAGCTGGCAGGATAACACTATGTCTACAAGTTCTAAAAAAGCTAGTGAAGGTCATCGATATATTGTAGTTCACGCTGGATCAAAGGAAGGATTCATTAAGGGGGCCAGTTTAATATTTAAAAGTGGACTAAAAAGCGGAGATTATCATGACAATATGAACAAGCAAAATTTTGAAAATTGGTTTAAAAATCAGCTGGTACCAAATCTTCCTCCAAAAAGTTTGATAGTGATGGACAACGCAAGCTATCATTCCGGCCTTTTAGAGGATATTCCAAGAAAATCATGGACAAAGCAGAGATTGATTGGATGGTTAAAAGAAAAGAACATTGACTTCCCAGAGAGGGCCATGAAGGATGAAATATGGAGCATTGTAGAAAAAAATTGTAACATTGAAAAAACATTCTACCTTGACGAATATGTGAAACCTTTGGGCCACAAAATACTAAGACTTCCTCCATACCATTGTCAATTTAATGCTATTGAAATGGTATGGTCTGAGTGTAAGAGGAAATACGACCAATACATTGCTAGTCTGAAGGGGACACCATCGGAAGTTTTGGCCATGTGGGAAAAAGCGATAAATAAAGTATCTTCAGAGCATTGGAAAAATTATGTCAGCCACACAGAAAGGGTAATCCAAGAAGCTTGGAAGACAATACAAATATGTGATGCTTCAGACATTGCGCCACTTGTAATTAGTACCGACGAAGACAGCAGTGACGATGAAGAATTTAGTTCTGATTCTGAAGACAGTGAAGGGGAGTAGTTTTTATTTTTAAAGTTAGTTAGTTATACATTAATTTCTCTCTTTTAGTTTTTAAAGCAAAGTCTGCATTGTAACATATTCATTTTTAGCATACACGCAATAGATCATATCTCTTATTTTGTTCTTTAAGTAATCTGTGATTTTTGTTTTTACCTCTTTTTGTTTTTGAAACATTCTGGAGGTAAAGGATTCATCGTTCGTTATTCCCCTTTTCTTAATATTTTTTCAGTATTGTCTGTAATTGAGAATTAAAATAATTTTGATGAAAATGGGTAACTGGCGTCAATTTATTACATTGCAAAGAAAGAATAAGACTAAGATGAAAGAATTTATATTAGTAAAGTCTTATTTGCAAAATAATTTTAGTTTTTGAAGTTATAATAGTTATTTTTGTATTAAGTGTGCAAAATGAGGGTTTTTTTATGGCAATGAGAGTGTTAATTTTTTGCCAGCCATTTTCGACAAGTTGCAGCGCTTTCTGTACAGAAAATGCCAATTTTAAATTCGCTTTAGCCAGTGCTGAACGCACCCCTCCTATCTACATCACTGCATACGTTTAGGTTAGGAATCATCGCTGAAATATAAATAATATAAGAAATACGTTTATTTATACCAGCGTGACGTCATACCAGAAAGGTAATGCGCCAACTATAGTATGTCCGTGATTGAGAAAATGTCATTAAACACTAATGCAAGAAACGTGAAATCAGAATCGTTGATCTGACCTAAAAATCCTTTCGCAAGGCGGATTGATTTTTTATCAGATTTGTCACAGTTTGTAATAAATTCAAAGACGTCTTTTAATTTATTCCAGTCTTGAACAAAAATTTACTAACTTCGAATTTGAAGATCAACGAGTTTCTGTAATTGTTGGTATACGCCTCGTAGATGCAGATGTAAGAGCATACGTTCGTTTGGCTGAGTGATGAAAAAATGGGGGAATACCACTAAGACTTGCAAAAAAAATTCGACATTTAGAAATATTTTTAAACTTTGCTGCACCATAAGGTTACAATGGACAAATACAGCCTGCAGGGCTTTTTCTGTTATTTTTTTGAAGGCCATTTAGATGCCCAGACGTCACACTTGCGCCATCGCAACATTGCCCTATTAATTTATGTTTATAGTCAAATTGGTCCAAAATTTGATCCAATAGAGACTATAAATTCTCCGACGTTCTATTGGAGCTGACATTATAAAATCCTAAGAGTTTCTCGACTACTGAACCTTCTAAACTAACGTATCATAAAATTATGGAGCACTGGGAGGTTTGCGTAATATCAGTGGTGTCATCCACTTGCAAAAAAAAACTGGGTGTTCATTATTTCATTTTTTACATGATCATTTAAATAATCAGAAATGCATTCAATTATTTCGTTTTGAGTAGTTTTCGAGTCACCAGTAAAAACATTTTTATTTTTTTCGTGATGATTTTTAGTCCTTGGGAACTTCCCGATATTAAAAAACCTAAAAGCTGTTTAAAATTCCCCCTGTTTATTGACTCGCTGCTCTCATCATGGCCGCGAAAGGCTAACTCTTGCTTTGCAAGGTACAAAACTGCGTCAATTACCAAGCACATAAATAGTCTATTTAATCGGACGTTTTCGTTAAAATGTATTTTGTACAGTTTACCATTTTCTGTTAAAGCGTAAGCTATAGTGCTTTGATTTTTTACAAATGTTTTTAGCATTAATTCGCATTTTAAATGCTCGGCCGAGTCTTCATGTTTATGCAAAGACCTTGATATATTTAACATACCTGCCAATCCTTCCTTATTCCATAATGAATATTTATTGGAAAATAGTAAACAACGTTGTTTATTTCTTGCCAATTAGGTGAATAAATGAATGTAAAAGCTAAAATTTTAAGAGATATATAATAAATATAGTTAGATGTTTGCTTGTTTATTTTTCCTGGTGAAGTAGCACTTCACCTACTTTACCTGAATAGCCGCCACTGCTATACATTACTATTACATAAAACCTATCAGTAAAAAACAAATTCAATCAAAATCTAAAAATCTTTTATAATAAAGTGGGCTTTACATTTTACATATTCATATCACTCAGTATAAATATGACACAAATAGCCAAATATACCAAAAACACCTCGTATTATTTTTATAAATAATAATAACACTCAATATGTAAGAAATAGTCAAGGATATCAAAACCCCCTGTATTATTTCTATATTTAATAACATAAACCACAATACATACGGTATATTAACATATACAGTATACACCATACAGGTTCATAACGATAGAGCTGACTACAGGAGAGCGCAACTATCAACCAACTTCCAAAATTTCAACGAAAGTTGTCACTATTGTGATTTGTCTAAAATTTGTCACTGTTGAGGAATGACATATTAATTTATATAATACAGGTTATGTGTACTGTTGTTACTGAAGATATAACATGTATGTTGTATAGCTGCATCAATCAATTAATCAATAATAATCCGGAATATACACTTTACTAAAACATTAAAAATTTCGATCGAGAGCATAATTAGTGTGCCATCTCCAACCGATCAATTATACCATCCATTTATAAATAAGGTATTCTAATATGTAATATGATATGATATATGATTGCTGTCGACATGGAAACATGGAATATTATGTATAATAATTTATCATATTTAATAAGTCAATTAAATTAAAAGTTTTTATACATTGATTTTTTAAACATCTTATATGGCTTCCATTTTGTTTCGCCATCTTGAAATCTTACCATAATTTTACCATTTTATCTCTATGTCACACTTAATGCTTGCACAGTGTTGTTTTTGGTTTTTAAAATTATTTTAAAAAAAATTAAGAAAAGGATCTCTTTTAACTAGAACAAATTGGCTCGTCTTTAGTCTAAAGGCTAAATAGTAATAATTAATGATTTTTTTTTCTTATCTATACCCCTTTTAGCCATTATAATAATAATTACAACTTCAAACTATAAGCACAACTACACAACTGGTAAAATGTTAAATCTTAATTTGATAATAAACTGGTGATTTTGATACAACGAGCAACGTTTTAGACCTGTCAAAACGAGTCACAAATAAAAACAACTGATAACAATAAATCGTGCGACCAGCGGCTATTTGTAGACTTCATTATTTTAATGAAAATAATGGATAATTACTTTTTTTTTCTTCCACCTTCTGTATTGAAATTTTGGTCGAAACTTAATGGTCATATTGGGATGACCTGGTAATATTTTGATAAAAATTCAATATGGCAGAACAAAATGGCGGCCCAATAAAAATTTTAAAAAACCAAACATTGTGCAAGCATTAAGTGTGACATAGAGATAAAATGGTAAAATTATGGTAAAAATTCGAGATGGTGAAACAAAATGGCAGCTATATAAGACGTTTAAAAAATCAACGTAAAAAAATCTTCTTATTCAATTGACTTCAAATTTTGTAGAAAAATTAAATGTGATATAGGGATAAACTGATATGAATTCAACATGACGGCACTGCCGGATTAAGGGGGGCTTTTGGGGCTAAAGCCCTGGGCCCCGCAATACTATAATTTGTTTAATATACTTACAAATTATTACATATAATATATTTAAAATTTAAACGGGAAAATCATTATTAAATACATGTAATTTTACAGTTTCCATGTCCACATATATCATATATTATATCATATTACAATACCCTATTAATAAATGGTATGGTATAATTGATAGGGTGGAGATGGAACACTAATTATGCACTCGATGGAAATTTTTAATGTTTTAGTAAAGTGTATATTCCGGATTATTATTGATTAATTGAATGATACAGCTATATAACATACATATTATATCTTCACTAACAACAGTACACATAACTTGTATTATACAGGGTGTTTCACAACTTATCCACGAAATTTTAACTACATATGCACTGTTACGAAAGAAGTTGATTTCTCAAAAAAAAAAATGTAATAAAAGTCATACAGAAATCGAGATAATAAAATAATACAGTTTACCAGTTCACTTACGTATAAAAGCTGTTCAAAATTGTTTCCATTGGCTTTAATGCAAGCTTGGACGCATCTAATCCAATTTCGGCGCACTAACTGAAATACACCTCCTTCCTGCTGTGCTTGAAGTCTCAAATTATCGGAAGCCACTGTGATTCGGTCACGCAGAGCTTCAATATTCTGAACTGGAGTGCGGTATACCTCGTTTTTCAAGTATCCCCATAAAAAGAAGTCCAGAGGATTTAGATCGGGAGACCGTGGAGGCCATGCAATTCAATGGTCCAATTAGACGTTCATCGACAATACCTGCCCACATGTGTAAAGAAAAACGATGTTGGAAGTTTGTCTGGACTATTGCGTGAGGATTTTCAAAGGACCAAACGTGTGTATTGTGAAGATTGGTTATACCATTACGAGTAAAAATTGATTCATCGATGGCAAAAATATCAGCTGTAAAACGGGCATTTCGAGCATTTTTTTGCAAAAACCACTCACAAAATCTTATTCTGAGGGGGTAATCTGTGGGTAGCAACGCCTGGACTGTCTGGACGTGATAAGGGTACAGTTGGGCTTCATGTAATATGCGCCACGCTGTCGCATGTGAGACTTCTGGTACCTGTTGGGCTAACCTCCTTGTGCTTATTCCTGGATTTTCTTCCACAATATGCAAAATTTCTTCTTCGGCGTTTAAAACGTGTTGTGGGCGAACCCGACCCCCATCCACCCCACGTCTGGGGCGCAAATCGCCACTAGCACGTGCACGTAAAACGATTGAAGTAAATGTTTGTGGATGTGGTATGTGCCTATTCGGAAATCGTTTTGCATACAAACGAGAAGCCGCTTGCGAATTTTGCCCTGCTTCTCCGTACGCTAAAACAATATCCACTAACTCCTCATTACTGTACACATGTGCCATTTTTAATAAATATCGAAAAACATAAACTCGCAAAATACTTTTTTTAAATTCACAAAAATCGACCGTTGTTCATTCAGATCACTCACGATACAGATTAAACATTATTTACATGTTCTTATCAATATGAAAAAACCAAAAATTCCTGGTATTTTGTTTTCTTTAGTGGATTGGTACAACATTTGCTACAAGAAATTATTAATGAGTGTTGTGATATGGCAACGATGAGCCCAAAATACAGATATTTATTTTTCATTTTGTTATTGACACTCAGAATTATAACTTAATTTCTGTAGGACTTTTATTACATTTTTTTTTAGAAATCAACTTCTTTCGTAACAGAGCATATTTGGTTAAAATTTCGTGGATAAGTTGTGAAACACCCTGTATAAATTAATATGTCATTCCTCAACAGTAACAAACTTTAGACAAGTCACAATAGTGACAACTTCTAGTGAAATTTTGGAAGTTGGGTGATAGTTGCGCTCTCCTGTAGTCAGCGCTATCGTGATGAACCTTTATGGTGTATATCTATGGTACTGTATATGTTAATATACCCTATGTATTTTGGTTTATGTTATTAAATACAAAAATAATACAGGGGTTTTGGTATCCTTTACTATTTGTTACATATTTATATTGAGTGTTATTATTAATTATAGAAATAATACGGGATGTTTTTGGTATATTTGGCTATTTGTGGCATATTTATACTGAGTGATGTGAATATGTAAAGCCCACTTTATTATAAAGGATTTTTAGATTTTGATTAAATTTGTTTTTTAGTGTTAGGTTTTATGTGATCAGAAACAGTAATTTACAGTGTGTTTTATCTATACTAATATATAAAAGTCTTAAATGACTTGACCACTCACTGACACATTAATCACGATCCTGCTCAGATCGCTTGACGTAAAAAGCTGAATTTTGGGGTTCAGGTTGATTGTAGTTTGTAGGGGTGTAGAAAGGACTTTTCAAAACTCAAATTCCAAGGGGTGAGACTTCTTAAATTTTACCATATTTTTACTTAAAAAAACGGTTAATTTTTCGGAAAAACACTTGAAGATGTGTATTTTATTTTATTTTTTACACATTAAGATTCTTTTTAAATATATACAGGGTGTTTCGAAAAATCGGGTCACTGGTTAATCACGATTCTGCTCAAATCAAATCGCTCGACGTAAAAAGCGGAATTTTACATGGAATAAATTGTTTATTAATCTTTTTGGTTAAGTTTTGAGTGGGTTTTAATTCTAGGGGCCACCTTTTGTTAAAATAGCCCCGGGCCCAAAGAGACCATAATCCAACACTGCATGACGGTCTTAAAAAAATCTGTGAAAAAACTACTTATTCAATTTATTTTTAATTATGCGCATAAATTAAGTGTAGCATAAGTAGAAACTGGTAAAATTTGGTACGAATCCAATATGGTGAAACAAATTGACGTTTAATAAAAAGTTTGAAGACAGTATATATGTGTTATTAAATGATTATGTGTCGATAAACAATGGATTACACATCACCATTCCTAATAAATGGAAAAGTTCACAACGAGGGAAGTTCCGGGAAAAGGAAATTTACCGATTTCCTTGTCTGATTTTCTATTTCAGAAACTCAAAGTCTACAAATAAAAATTTGATATCGAAAGTCGTACGTAAAAAGATTCATAACCTTACATAAATATATTATTAATTGATACTACTATATTTTAAAGAAAAAACCTACATATTTATTAAATTATATTAATGGTTTTTGAGGTATTTAAAAAATTGCTGACAACAGTGGATCAGTGAATCAACAACAATATGACAAGTTAAGAAGAAAGTGTCAACATTATTGTCAGCACCAGAAAGACTAACCATCAAAATGCCCCCAATTTAGTTAATAATGCCTTTAATTGTCAATTTTCGGTTACCTACCTTGTTATTAATTACAACAAAGAATATGCTGATTAACCACAAGAATTATAGCACATGCATATTTGTCGATATATCCAACTTGTTTAAGAATACTTATTATATTGGACTTTAAAAGAGGAACCTTACAATATTAATTAAATGTAATATAAGTACCTAAACACATTCTAGGTCCTTCTCCAAATGGTATGTATGTGAAATCTTTAATATTTCTTCTATTATTTCCATTGAATCTCTCTGGATCAAATGTGTCTGGCTCTGGAAAATATTCGGAATCCATTTGCAGCCCCCAAGTTGGAATTTGAACTACTGTACCCTTTTTCACTAAAATTTTGGTACCAGGAATCGTGTAGTCTCTTGTGCATACTCTAGGGATAGCGGATATTGGAGGATATTTACGCAGCGTTTCTGTAAAAACATAAAAATACTTCTAAATGACTTAACAGATACTATATGATCATAATATAGATAAGTAACTTAATTAAAATTAAAAAATGATTTGCATATTGTTAAATAAACCATAGATATTTTGTTATGGGGTGCGATTGGTGTGAGTAATATTATATTAATTATTTTTTGTGCAACCTATTCCGTAAGTTAATTTGTTTTACTTTCCTTATTTTTATATTTCCGTTTTTTCTTTCAATATGTAGATCCTAGTAAATTCAAATTTAAAGCTATTTATTATATTTTAACCAATGATAATTACAAAAATAATACCTATGACAGTATATTATTAAATATTCGAATCACGTTAACTTATGCTGTTTCAATAAATTGAATTTAAAACTATTTATTTTACTTTATACAATGATAGTTACAAAAATAATGCTTAGTCGAGTCTTTTATCAGATTTTACATATCTTCACGTTTTAACATCCCTTACAAGGTTGACTTCAAATTTTCAGTAATAAAACCGAATTCGGTGTATACTTTATTTATAATAGAAGCGTTCTCAAAAAGGCGATGTTTTTTTGAAAGATATTGTTTCCCTGCGGAAAAGATTGGCTAAATAGGTTTTTCTTTCTCTTTTTTTTCGTCATGTTCTTTTTGATCCAGAATGCTGATAAATTAGTTTAACATTTATATAAAAAATACTTTCATTTTATTTAGACATTAAATGTCATTATATTTCAGTTTTATACAATTCTCACGTAAAGTAGAACTCTAGGCGACACCTATGAAATATTTATTCATTAAAAGGTTAGGACGCGTCTATGATGACGCTTCGCGTTCCATCCAATAAAAGGTTTCTAAGGGGGGCAGACAGGTGTCGAACATTTTTGTGATTTCTAGAACAAGAGTTAGTCTGTGTCAAAGTATGTTGTTACGATTGATTTTAAATTCTTTTTTGTGTTGGATTATGGGACTTTACATATACAGGATGTCCGGATTTGGTTGCAAAAGCAGGGTATCTCGCTTATTTTTAAAGATAGAACCTTGCGGTTTTCACGAACCTGAGCTAATTTTTTGTGAAACTCATGAAGCCGTAAACAAAATTTTCATAGCCTTCTTCGTTTGTGAGATACAGGGCGAAATAGAAAATTTTGCATTTTGGAACCCCTCTCGTATATCGGTTATCCTTTAACTTAACGCAAAGAGAAAAATTTTTGCTTATGCAGTTTTTTACGCTGGACCCAGTGGCGTAGTCATATTTTTCATTTGAGTTGTTATTTTTTAGATATGACCCAAAGTTGTGTTTTTTTAAATGTGACACCCTGTATATTTGTCCAGAAATTGATTTGTCCTTTTAAAAGCTTCTCAAAAATATATAATAGTATGGGTCTATTTTAATAAACAACAACAAAAATCCTAATTTTTATAATTATCATCCCAAATTTTGCAGTAGGCCATGCAAAACAATGCTGCCTTTTATTTAAAGTCGTTAACAATATCTACATCCTAACAATAAATCATAATAAATATGTAATTAAATCTATTTATCAAAATATGTATTGATAATTTCGCACCAAAGAAGTACCACCTACCTAGATTTATGTAACACAAGAACAAAACAGTAATAAATTATTATCTAACAAGCCTTTCAGCAAAAATAAACTATCGTATAAGAACTACAGTAACCAAGGAAATCAAAAGAACTGTTCAAACTGATTTCCATTTTGTTCTATGCATGCTTCGCACAATTTTCGTATTTGTTTTAGGGAATTAAGCAAAATAACGGGATGATTTTGTAAATAGCGAAAATTTTCTCTTATTGCATTTCCTAAATCTTGGACATTATCATAGTGGTCTTTGTAAATTCTATTTTCCAGATATCCCCATAGAAAGAAATCTAAAATCGACAAATCTGGGGACCTAGGGGGCCATCTTATAGGTCCATTTGTTCCGATCCACTGATTGGTAAAATTATTGTCCAGAAATAATCTTGTCCTGTTGAAAATAAATTTCGTTAATTTGCGCTAGAGGAACATCGTCAAGTAATTCAGGTATAGCTGTCTCTAAAATTTCTATATAGCGATTGGCTGTTAGATTTCCCTCAAATATATAAAATTTTATATGTGTTCCTAATATGAAGCAGGACACATTTAGACCAAACCTGCCCTGCTGTCTTCTGGGAAATATTTGGTGTTGATTTTCCTGGGACCAGAATCTACTATTGTGCCTATTGAATATACCAGAATTACTGAAATGTGCTTCGTCTGACCATATAACCTTCCTTTCAAAATCTCTAACCATATCGCATCTTTCTCGAAACCAATTGCAGAAGACTACCTGACGCTCTGCATCCCCTGGCTGTAAATGCTTCACGAGCCTAAATTTGTATGGGTGGTATTTGTGCTTTTTTAGAATTTCTTGAACTCTTGTTTTTGGAATCCCTGTGCTCTTTTCACTGGTCCTACAAGAGTTTGTAGGGTAAGCTTCTGCATTAGCCAAAACCGTAATTTCCTCAGCCTCCCGATTTTCTTTATTATATGTTTTCGTACGAGATTTGATAAATGATCCGTGATTAAGTAAATTCTTTTTTATCCGATAAAAAGTGGATATATTAGGTTGCCTCCTTTCTGGATATCTAAATAAAAATTAAGCAATAGTATTTCAACATACCTAAAAATTAACTATTTACCTGTTAAAATACATCTCAGAAGCCGCTTCAACATTTTCATTAGTTAATATAAAACAAGCTAACATATCGTACTTTTCATAATGTTCGAAAGTTTGGTTTCTTCCATAATAATACAGATATATTTTTACACAATAAATAAATACAAAAAACTGGCGCTATATTTTATATACGCGTACAAAATTGGGAAATGTCATTTGCTTCCAGGAAAACAAAAGAAAACAGCATCGTTTTGCATGGCCTACTGCAAAATTTGGGATGATAATTATAAAAATTAGGATTTTTGTTGTTTATTAAAATAGACCCAAACTATTATATATTTTTGAGAAGCTTTTAAAAGGACAAATCAATTTCTGGACAAATATACAGGGTGTCCCATTTAAAAAAAACACAACTTTGGGTCATATCTAAAAAATAACGACTCAAATGAAAAATATGACTACGCCACTGGATGCAGCGTAAAAAACTGCATAAGCAGCAATTTTTCCCTTTGCGTTAAGTTAAAGGATAACCGAGATACGAGGGGGGTCCCAAAATGCAAAATTTTCTATTTCGCCCTGTATCTCATAAACGAAGAAGGCTATGAAAATTTTGTTTACGACTTCACGAGTTTCATAAAAAATTAGCTTAGGTTCGTGAAAACCGCAAGGTTCTATCTTTAAAAATAAGCGAGATACCCTGCTTTTGCAACCAAATCCGGACACCCTGTACAGTAGGTTGTCAAAGTTGAAGGTTAATCAAAGATATTTTATTTTCATTCTAGTATTTATTTAGGGAGTAATTTTTATTTTCATGAGTTAAATATAAGGTTTATTTAAAAGTTTTTATTTTCTTTTTCTTTTGTCTTGGTCACCGATATATCTAAGTCCCAAAAAACTATTTTAAGCGCATAGCAACCTTTTGTGATTTTGAAGTTCATATTTAAAATATGTTTTTCAAATTTAAGTTTATTGTCTATATAGAGATCCAAGAACTTGTTGACATTCAAAATACCTATTGGTTGGTCATTCATTTTAACATCATCGATTGAGCATTTAAAAGACATATTATTTGTCTTTGTTATGTTCAGTGTAAGTGAATTTGAATTGCACCAGTCATTTATTTGATCCAAAACCCCCTAACAATTTGCTCCAACTGGTTGGGATCACTGTGGTGCCATAACACAGTTGTGTCGTCTGCAAACGTTGTCAATGAACCTTGAATATCAATAAGTGATATTAACATAACTTACAACAGAAAAAGCAAAGGGCCCAAAACTGACCCCTGCGGAACACCTGGAGAAATGTTTAGCCTGCCTGACTGGTCATTATTAACACTTAATCTAACACTGGTCAGCCAAGTAGGAACGAAACTAGGCATAGGCTTTCCCATGTAAACCTTAAGCTCGCTGAGCAGTACTTCATGCTCAACACAGTCAAATGCCTTAGTTAGATCACAGAATATTGCAGCAGCAACCTCTCCGTCATTCAGACCGTACACATTACAAAGTAAGCGGTAAAATTGTTCAAGCAGATTTTCAGCATTTAATATAAGGATAATAAATGGACTATCCTATACAGAGAACTGCAAAACCTAAAGGTATTTTTAATTGATAGAATCATCACTGTTGGGCCTATAAAAATCCGCACGCTACAAGAGAGAGGATTTCAGCAAAAATTTAGTTTTAATATTTTCTGTTTGCGAATGAATAATCAAATTAGATATTTGATATACGATGAATAATTGATTATATTAATTGAGGATTACCGAAGTTGTTGGTATCAACTTGACGGGGCTCCAGCACATTGTATGGTGGAAGTGACTGCAAAGCTAGATCGAATTTTTGATGACCCGACGGTTTAGACGTCTAGAACCGTGGAATTGGCCCCCAAGATTGCCTGATATTACTCTTTTAGATTTTCATTTATGAAGTACACTAAAGGAAAAAGTTTATCATACTCTAGTAAATATCAAAAAAGAACTACTACATCGGGTCATTGAAGAATTTCAGGATATTGATCCCAATGAAATAAAAAGAGATACAACTCACTGCGTCAATACTCATTCATTGAAGTGTTTAGAGGTTAATGGCCAACATTTTCAACACTTGCTCAAAAAATCGGTGTAGTGACAATTTTTAAAATTTCTATTTAATTTTTATATTTCTGATTCATTATTTATCATTTTAAATTTCTTGGTGGTTTTAAAGCTGAAGCAAAATCCTTAAAATTGTTCTGGATTCAAATGCATTTTCTGATATTCAGTTGTGGTAAATCTGGATACATTTCATTAAATTTTCTACACGGTCTCTTGATTATCTTATCACACTGACCACCCAGAATAAATAAAATCATTGTAACTGTATTCATATTATTTACTTATTTACATTTTAATTTAAAATCATTAGCTCAAGAATGAAACTTCTGTCAAGCAAACTATCATGGCGTCTCACAACAATTGTTTTCATGGCATACTACTACTAAAATCATTGAAAATAACTCATTATTATGATATTTCATAAAGAAATGCTTATAAATCAAAAACTGTCTGTCTGATTGGTGATTTTAAGAAAATTCTGTAATTTTCTAGATTTTAATTTAGTTTTAAACATTTTTTCTCGTTATTAATTTTAAGTATTATTTTTGTTAATAGATATGATATTTCATACAAAAACAGATAATTTAAAAATGACAGTCATCCCTTTTTTTAACAAATATATTTATGTCCAGCAAAAATCGGTTGAAGCAAACAAATTAAATTAAATTGAGTGTTTCTATTACCTTCGATAACCCGTTCAGTATAAACCATTTCCGTTAGTGCCTCGTACGTAATTTTGCCGTCATACCTCTCAAGAACTTCGTTGACTTCTTCTCTAACTCTATCCTGAATTTCTTGATTTTGGGCAAGTTCTAAGACGGCGAACGTCATTGTAGTTGCGGAGGTTTCATATCTAACATAAAAGGACAAAACGTTTTACTTATGTAATAATACCTTCTAGATTTTACAACTTTGGAGTGGTTCTACCATTAATTAATCTTTTATAAATTTCATGTATAGTATTTTATATCAAACGTCTTTTTTTTTTCAAATCTAATCGGTTTCGCAGCAAATAAAGCTGTTTTTTTTTGTAAAAATCGGAACCTATTTTTGCAAAACTGTGCACAATGAGCTGCTACATAATTAAGAGACATTACGATTTTTTTTGCGAATTTATGACTGAAAGTGAACTACGATAAAACAAAAATAATAAGCTATATTCAAAATAAATGAGCATAAATAATATCAACAACAAACAAGTCATTACTTTATTTTAGCTGCAGGTAAGTAGGTAAAACAGATACCACTTGTCCTGGAGAGGGTTTTACCCTGCAATTCCAAAATAAAGGTCCTTAAATAAGAGTGGCTTTGAGGGGGCTTTAACCCTCTAACCCCCCAAACCCTCAACTAAAGTTACTTATATAATATAGGTGGCTAAAACGAAATGACGATGAGCTGGTCATGTCGCTAGACTAGGTGACATAAAATAACAGTCTGGAGACCAAGACAGACAATACAAAGTGTGGAAAGCACACGGAAAAGATGGGGGACGACATTAGAATTGTGGCAGGCAAACAGTGGTTGAGTACAGCATGAAATAGGGAAATATGGAAGTGATTGGGGCAGACCTAAGTCCCGGAGTGGGTAAATATTGATTGAAAAAGAAAAATAAGAAGAATGACTAACTTCCATAACTTTCATTCGTGAAAAAAATCACCCTCCATCAGATTTTTGCGTTTAACGGTCTCTAGATGCCGAAAAACATGTTTTCTTAATTGCGTCGGTCTGTCTGGCTCTCTGTCTGTTTGTCTGTCGGTCTATCTGTTCGCGGTATAGCTTAAAAACTACTACCTTATTCCGTCTCTCCATCTGTCGGTCTGTCTGTCTGTCTGTCTGTCTGTCAGTTCGCGGCAGATTACCAGATTGACTACAAATTATAGTCACCATATATATATATATATATATATATATATATATATATATACATACATATATATATATATACATATATATATATATATATATATATATATATATATATATATACAGGGCAACACCGTTCGTTAAAAGTTTTTGATGATGCCATTTAGATAAAAATTTCAAATTTTGGGATTAAGGTATGGTCAAGGGGTACTTCTTTTCTGAAATATTTTCAACTTCCTGTCACTTCCGGTTTAACCGGAAGTTGGTATCAACTTGCTTATTTTAAATGGAACACCCTGTATTTTATGATATTTTTGGTTTCTACGGAGATTTTTAATGCTATTTTATGTAGCATGTCCTATACCTAGGTTTAAGCGTTCTTAAGATACTTGATCTTGAACCAAAAATGAGCCTTCAGGGTACCAAATTTTAAAATCTCATATTTTTGTAAGTTTTGAAGATATAATCTTCATATTTTGCAGACGATCGGTAAATAATCTTAGGTTTCTATTTTTTCTTATTGAATTTGTCTATTTTTATACAGGTTGTCCTAAATTCAGCGGCAAACATTCACATTTTCAAAGCCGCTAAAGTCCGTTTTTTTAAATGGGACACCCTATAACTTTATGCACTATCAAATGTTGAATTTCATTTTCTATCGAACTGTATTAAGGTTCCCTATACCTATTCGTAACCATTTTCGAAATAATCAGGTTTTTATTAAACTATCATATGTATTTGCTAAATGCTTACTTAGTAAGCCATGGAAAAACAATTGTTCTGCTTTTCTATTCAACATGACAGCTGATTTGAAACTTCAAAATTAAAATAAAATAACACTCAAAAGCTGATATTCTCAATTTATTTTATATTCGCGGAGAATGTTACAAAATATTGGAGAGAACGTGCCATGTTTTTAATGAAAAACATCCTCATTTATCGCCAATGAACGAGAGAAAATTGAAGAGGATTGAAACGAAATTTTTTCGTTTCGGAAAAGTTAAAGTTATAAAAAAATTAATAAATTGTTTACATTATTTTTATCCATATCTACTAAGTTCGAGACTGTTCTAAACTTGTTTTAGTGAACTTAAACATTATAGCAATCTAACAATCAACAATAAATAAATAAAATAATAAAATTGAATTATAACAAATGTTCTATATGCTGTCCGTTCATTTGAAGACACATTTCAATTCTTCTTTGTACAGTTGCTGTGGCCCGTCGAATTTGTCCGTTTTCTAATTCGGCAAAAGCTGTTCGTATCCTCTCCAGTAAATCTTGTTGGTTATTTACTGGGGAAGCATAGACTTTACCTTTGATAAATCCCCATAAATAAAAGTCTAGGGGTGGTAAATCAGGCAATCGCGGGGGCCATCTCCAAGGGCCATTGGGACCAATCCAGCGATCTTCAAAAATTCGAGATAATTGGAGATAAATTGCAGCGGAATTATGTGCTGGTGCCCCATCTAATTGATACCAATAATTTTGCAGCTCACCAATAGTCCCTCGTAGAATTTCCAAATACTTATCACTGTTTAAATTGTCTTCATAAATACAGTACCGCACCTGATCATTTAATACTATACGGAAAACATTGAAACAGAAATGTTCCTTTCTTCTATTTGTTATTCCTTCTCTAGAAAATATTTTTTAAAGGAATCGAGGGTCCTCTTGAATTTTCAAAAACATGAATTCGCAAAATTCTACTCGTCGGACGTCATCACCAGGTCTCAAGGCTTGCACGTTTTGGAAGGAATAAGGGTGCATATGATGTTCACTCAAGATTCTTTGGACAGATGAAGAAGAAATTCCCAAATCGTTTTTTGCAGACGGCATTGAACTTTGCGGGTTTGCGTGGAAATAAGCTAATGTGTTTATTACGTTATCCTCGGCATCTGTCACTGGTTTCGGAACATTTTTTGTAACTTTAACCTTGCCAAAACGCAAAAAGTTCGTTTCAATTCTCTTGAATTTTGACTTGTTCACGGGCGGCAAATCAGGGTGGCGTTCATTAAACACACGACACGTTCTCTCCAAAATTTTATAACATTCTCTATGAATAGGATTGAGAATATCAGCGTTTGAGTATTCTTCCATTTCGATTTAGAAGATTTAGTTTAACACTGACAGCTTTCGATAAATAACGCATACTAATCATCTGTCATATTGGATATTGGATCTCAATTGTTTTTCCATGCCTCACCATTGGAACATGTAAACATTTAAGCAAATACATACGATATTTTTATAAAACCCAATTATTTCGAAAATGGTTACGAATAGGTATAGGGAACCTTAATACAGTTCGATAGAAAATGAAATTTTACATTTGATAGTCCATAAAGTTATAGTGTGTCCCATTTAAAAAAAACGGACTTTAGCGGCTTTGAAAATCTGAATGTTTGCCGCTGAATTTAGGACACCCTGTATAAAAATAGACAAATCCAATAAAAAAACTAGAAACCTAAGATTATTTACCGATCGTCTGCAAAATATGAAGATTATATCTTCAAAACTTACAAAAATATGAGATTTTAAAATTTGGTACCCCGAAGGCTCATTTTCGATTCAAGATCAAATATCTTAAGAACGCTTGAACCTAGGTATAGGGCATGCTACATAAAATAGCATTAAAATTCTCCGTAGAATCCAAAAATATCATAAAATACAGGGTGTTCCATTTAAAATAAGCAAGTTGATACCAACTTCCGGTTAAACCGGAAGTGACAGGAAGTTGAAAATATTTCAAAAAAGAAGTACCCCTTGACCTTACCTTAATCCCAAAATTTGAAATTTTTATCTAAATGGCATCATCAAAAACTTTTAATGAACGGGTTGCATGAATAACCCTGTATATATATTATATATAGTATTTTTTGGAATAACCGCAATAAAATTTGGCCACCTATAGACACGTTTTTCTGGCTTAAGGTCTTGATCAGTGCAATAAACTAGTTCAAAAACGAGTATAGCTAGGTTTCAAATTAATTTTAAAAAAATCACACCAGAGTCACCAACAGGAGCAAAACCAACATTTCTGATTACCAAGAGAACATCCAAAATTTTCGCCGGACTTGATACTCTATTACCATGGAGAAGCATATAGCCACGTGTGGCGAAATTCATGACAAATATTTTCCTACTTTCGATTTAATTACTCCTAGGTTATGACTTTTGTAAGTATAATAGTAACTCTTACCCTGCAATGAAAAAAACCAGACATTGGGCAGTGATGTGTTTTTCATCGAATGTTACTCCTTCGTTAATCTTATCGGCTTTATTGGAAATTTGTCCATCCTCACTGATCATACCTCTGTTTTTAAGCTCAATCATTAGATGCATAAAGTCTTTTCTGCAAGTTGAAATAAATATTAGTACTTTTATGTTATCAATTAAGATTTTTTTAAATCATCCTCTCAGATTTTACATATCTTCACGTTTAACCATCCCTAGATGCCAAAAAATACGTTTTATCAATTCCGTCGGTCCATCTGTCGGTCTGTCTGTCCGTCTGTCAGTTCGCGGCACACACTGGAGCAGGGACTACCAAAACGTGGAAAAAAAAAGAACAAATGCCAAATTGCTTAACTTTTTAAAAAAACTAATCAGAAGTCAAGTAAACACTTTTTTTTATTAAATCACATTAGCTTTGAAACAAAACAACACGCGCTGTCATCCAAAAAACGCTTGTCAAAACGCGTGACACAAATTATTTTGTTATTGAATTTCCTTCTTCAAAAAAGTGTGAGATATTCAACTGTGTTTTTTTAAAGTGAAAACTGAAATAAAAATATAAGCGATAATGTTTAATCATAATACCGGTAAGTAGTTTCTTTTTTATTACTACTTAAATAATTCCTACTATTTCGAAACCAGAAGAATGACGTTCGTTTTAATAAGCTGTCTGATTTAAAGTTATTTTTTATTATTTGTAGCTTTGCTTTGACAAAAAGTCACACATTGCGCCATATTATATCAAAGTTTTTAGAGATCTTTGTTATTTGTCATTAATACAAAAATACTGGATTAAAATATTTTGCGATATTTTGCGTATAACGCCAGAATATTTCCTTAAAAGCTTCCTTGTGTGTAGAGAAGGACAATTTTTTAATTTAAGTGTGAATAACAATGTTCAATTTTGTTTCAGAAAATAAAGTGGCTTACACAGAAATAAGCCGCAGCGATCTTTAAAACAAGATTCGAGAATGTCCTTCTGTAAAAAGCAACAGGCAACATAGCTATATTAAAGAATATCTCAAAAGAAAAACCAGTTGCTCATTTCGGAAATCTCTGCTCTTGTATCGACATTTCTGTATAGATTTAAAGAAAAGTGGCGAAAAGCATCCAGAAATTTCGGTGTTTTTTTAGAAAATAATAGAGAATGGCTTGAAGGTAAAATTAAATTTAAGAAATATATAAAAAAACAACAAAGAAGTGGTCGCCCCCTTATGGATTTTTCGGCTAGTGGTGAAAGAAATAAGCGATAAAAAACAGCAGATTTAAGAAAAAAAGTACCGATGGAAGCGATCTGTTATGCGGCGCAGATGGAATTATCAAAATCATAAATTAGTACATGAGATAACCACGTACAGTCCCAATAAAGCATCAAAATACGTAAGTGCTTTGGAAAATACCAATAAATTTAAAAAATCATTGCTTACTTCAGAAAAAGCACTGTCAGTGTTAGTTGAAGGAGACTTTACGAGGCACAATATAATATAATTCGAGAAGACCGATTTCCATCCTACAAAATTATACAAGAAGCAAAGAAAAAGTGCTATCCTTCGAAAATGGAAGTGTCGTCTATACGCGCGGAAGTGCGCCTACAGGATTTACTAAACCATACCTCGGAACGAATATGATCTAAGTGATTTATTTTTAATTTGTAAATATGGCTTCGATGGAAGTTCAGGGCACAGCAAGCAGAAGTTCGGCAACTCAGGGGAATCGGATGCAAGTGCATTTGTTACATGATTAGTACCACTCTAATTAGTTACTAGAAAAAAGTTATTTGGCACAACCCCTGTCCTTCTTCCCAACGTTACTGTAGGCCAATAAGACTTCAATTTATTCGAGAAACTACAGCTGTTTCATTAGAAGAACAATGCATTTACAAAGCCAAATTGACAATTTACAAGAAACCAGTATTCAAATTGAGAACAGAGTCATACTAGTAAAACACAATTTAATTCTTAGTATGATTGATGGTAAACTTCGAAATGCTTTAACAGGCAATAAATGTACTCAAAAATGCTATGTCTGTTTATCAAATCTGAAAAATTTTAATGATATTAATTTAATGCTAGAAAAACCAGGCAATATTTTAAATTACAAATTTGCAATTCCAGTAGTGCGTACTAGAATTCGATTTTTTGAGTACTTGTTACACCTATCTTACAAAATGGAAGTTAAATCTTGGTCTATCAGATCACAAGAAGACAAAGAAAAGGTTGCTAGAAACAAACAAAGGATTCAAAAAGAGTTTAAAGAACAACTGGGTTTAATCATAGACATGCCAAAGCCGGGATTTGGTAGCAGTAACGATGGCAATACCGCAAGGTCTTTTTTCGGAACACAAATATAACAGCCAAAATTACTGGCCTTGATATATGTGTTTAAAAAAAATATCTGTAATTATTGAAGTCATTACCAGTTATAACCGAATTGATGAAAACCTATTTAAATCTTACACTGTTGCAACATGCAACCAATATTCTTGCTGTTTCAACATCCACGGTACCGTATGACACAGTAGTTATTCGTGCGGTTCTTCTTCCAGTGGGACAGTTATCGGAGGAAGCAGCCGAAGGCAGAAACAAAGGCATTAAGATATGAGGCGTGTCATATCAAAAGTGACAATCTCCACTTTTGGCAAAAAATGAGTTATGTGGATGTACCTTTAGCTTAACAACTTTCCTATCAAATAAAGACATGTATTTGCATCATAACTGGCAAAATCCCCTATAAAATACCTTTGAAAAACTAACATTCGCTGCAAAACTATCAATCTCCATAGGTATATCCGCTGCAAAGTGAACACTATCCATCCTGACCAATAAAAATCAATATTCGGATGTCATCTGATTCCAATACGTCAGTCAGCCGTTTGTTTTCGTAATGGTTTCTACGCGTGTTGTGTCGGTTTAGAATGGAAAACTAGTGTTTAAAAAAGCAGATTTATAAAAGAAGTATACATTCTTGTTCTTCCTCTTTGCATACAAGTGATTATGGAAACACATCCAACAGAAGTAGCAGAAGAGCGTGCCAGAAAACGACCTTCTAATCGAAAAAAATGGAAGAGAACTTTACAAAAAGAAGCAAGGTATGTCAGAATTATTATCACGACACGATATTAAAGAAAGATTTACTTTTTATTTTAAGACTAGGCTAAGTCTTGAATAACAATCTATACAAAAAAATGACTGTCGGGATTTTGGATATTATGTAAATTTAATTAATCTTGAATTTTATCATTTTGGCATAACAAAAACATTCCCAAAGTAAAACAGGTTTCTTAGGACCACTTACGGAACTGACAAAAACAGTATTAACTGGGCTAGAAAGTGTCTACATCACAGGCGTATCGCAAATATTTTTTAACACGGGTGTTGAAATAGTTATTTACCTACCTAACAAATGCGCATGATGCGGCAGTTGCATGCTGCGCGAAGCCGAGTTCGGATATGCCACCCAGCATGGAAAAGTCACTTTTCGCACATATTAGATAAAACATTTTTCCTACTTGCGTAGATAGACTAGTTTTTATTATTGTTTTGTATTTTTTGGGTAAAAAAAGAAAATGTTGGTATAAATACCTTCGGGAAAATACATAGGGTTCTTTAGAGAGCTGATAAAAGAAATTACGCACGGCTTTGTGAAAGTTTAGCTTTCTGGTCGCAAATTCGTGCGTAAAAGGTGTTTTTCGGCACGCAAGTAAGAAAATGTTTTTGGACCTGACAATCTTGTTTCAATGTCACAGCTGACATAACGGGTGTCAAAGTAACGATAACTTTGTTTGTTAACACTTATTTTGTGATATATTATTAGTGTCGAAATAGGAAAAACCTACATAGGATTTTTTAGTATTACTCATGCATCATAAATGACACCATTTGTATTTTTATGAGATCTGGTGGGCGTATAATGATGCACGAGTTATCCTAAAAAAGCTAATGTAGTTTTCTTTTTTGTAGGTATAAGGCAACTGGTCTGCCAGTAAGTCCAACCTGCAATCATCATTCTGGTTCGTTCGAGTGTCGAAATCTAACCATGAGAGACTTAAAACTTTTCCATGCTAAATTTTATTTAGTTTACGATAAAATGAAGCAAGATGCGTTAATTTTGAAGTTTACGCAAATAATGCCAATAAAAAGACGCCGCCCAAAAAATGAGTCACACTCCAAAAAACAGTTTCAAACAAAATATTTTATCAGCAACAGTGATGGTACTTCAATTCTTGTTTGCCAAGCAGCATTCTTAAATGTGCTGAATATTAAAAGATGTCGAGTTCAGCGTGTGTTGGAGAATTTCCAGAAGACCGGCCATGCTCCAAAAGAAAATCGGGGTGGTGATCATAAATCTATTGCTTACAAGGAGAAAAAACTCGCTGTAATTGGTTTTTTAAAAACCCTCAAATGTGATGGTTCACATTACTGTCGAAGTTCTTCTGCCCGACAGTATCTAAGTTCCGAACTAGGTATTAATAAACTTTTAAAAATGTATAACTGTCAGGCACCAGATCAACTTAAAGTGAAACGCACGTTCTTTTGGAATATTTTTAGCACAAAATTTAACCTTGGATTTGGACATCCTATCACTGACGCTTGCTCTACGTGTATTCAACTTAGTTTAAAAATAAAAAGTGAATCTGATGTAACTCAGAAGTCTAAACTTATGGCAGAAAAGCAGATACATAAACTTAGATCTAAAGCATTTGACTTGGCTAAGGAAAAGAGAGATGATCTAGTAACGTTTGGCTTTGACTGTGAAAAAAACCTAACCCTTCCTAAAATACCGGATCAAATTTGTTATTACAGCCGACAACTATACATGTATAATTTTACGATTGTAAACGGTTGTTCAAAGGATCGGCTTAATAAAGAAAATACCTTTTGCTACGTTTGGACTGAAGACGAGCATAAAAAAGGCTCTAATGAAATTGCATCGGCCTTGTATCATCGATTAGAAAATACAAATTTCCAGGACAAGAAAGTGTTACGATTAATCGCTGACGGCTGTGGAGGCCAAAATAAGAATGTAACTGTTATTGCCACATGTTCTTTTTGGCTAATGCAAAAAGTACCCAATAATATTGAAGTTATAGAGCTCGTATTTCCGGTACCTGGGCATTCGTTTATACCGCCTGACCGAGTGTTTGGAAACATTGAGAAGAAAATTAGGAAGTTCCAGAATATTGTCAATCCAGATGAGTACAAAAATATAATATCTGAGCATGGAACCATTATAGAATTAGGTACAGACTGTAACGTAATGGATTTTAGGCAAGCAGCCAAGACCATTATTAAATCGCCAGGTTCGCTACATTTCAAAATAACCGAATGTAAAAGATTTTATATACGCAAAAGCATTAGAACCAACACGATTTTGGTTAGGGGAGAACCTGTTTATCGGCATAACATGAATGAATACAAATCAGTTACAAAGAAAAATAGAAGTATGGGTAATTTTTGTCCTACTATTCTACCAAAATATGCTGTAAACGTGAAAACAGAAAAAAATAAGCGACGTCAAAGTTTTGCTAGAAAAACATTTCGGGCAAGATTGGAAACAGAATCAGGAACTTAGTTATTTTAAAAATTTTTTTGAAAGGAGTAATGTGGGAGAAAGAGCTGAAGAAGGAAATGATTTATTGTGTAAACCCACGCAAATTTTTCCAGAACTAGTCATTTAAAGTGTTTTTCTATTTTGTATTTTTAATGTCTGTGTCGTTTCTAATGTTAAAATATTTCCTATGTTGCAAAATTACCTACTTATTTTGTATATATTTGTATTGTCATGGTAAACACACAGATATAATATGTGGTACCAAACAGATAACTGAAATAAACATATGCTGCAAAATTAACAATCTCCATACATAGTTACTTCAAAATTAACAATATCCAGATAGTTATATCAAAGACATCAATCTCCATTATACAAAGTTGATTTTTATTATTTTTTTCAGTCTATACGAAACTTTTTGTTAATTACATGCCTTAATATCTTATTCATAAAGGTAAGTAACTATTATGTTTTCTAAAAATTAATTTTGTTTTGTGACAATCATTTTTTCCATTTTTCTCAAAATGCGTTAAGTGGGAGATTGCCACTTTTGATATGATACGCCTCATATATAGGGAAAGGTTTTCTCGAAAAGTATCTAGAACCAAAACAAACGAAGATATCTTTAAGAGGTTGCTGCTCTCGTCTGATCCTTTCATAACGGGCATTAGAAAAACTCCCAAAGTAAATAAAAAGGCATTTTCTACAACAGCCTTATCTATGTTTTTACCATCGGATGTTCAAGATGACCTGTCAGATGATGAAAGTTCCGATTCCGACTAAGTTTTTTTTAATGCTTTTTCTGTTTAAATAAACTATAAAATAATTTGAAACTACCCAAAAATTTGTGTGTATCGAGATAAAATGGTAAAGTAGTGTTAGTAGTTTCCACGTGTGATGTAGACCGTAAACAGTATCTCTATTGAAATTTTTTGTAAGTTTAAAAACTTTAAATAGATTCTTATATTTTTCTTTTATAAAATCCTGGAACCGATGTTACAACCTTGGTTTCCTTTACATTTATAATATGACCAATGGTATGTTGGCGTTCAATACAGCAGACTCAACAGTTTGTATGTTTTTAATTCATCGTTCATGTTCCTTAAGTCTAGTTGATATTGTGCGCCCTGTTTCTCCCACATACACTTCTCCACAGGAGCAAGGGATTTTATATACTCCTTCTATCTGAAAAGGTACAATATCTTTCGGCGATCTCAGTAGGTGGGGTTAGTGTTAATGATGAGAGTGAGTTGTGTGGTATGTTTATTGACTTTTTTGTGGAAAGTGTAAATTCTCTAGCGGCACAGCCACTAGCCCACTTTATAAATCTTTCTTGGAATATATCCTTCGATATTAAAACAAGCTGTATACCACTGCACAAGAAAGGAGATCATTCCGATATTTCCAATTATAGAATTATCTCTAATTTGCGTGTTTTTGCTAAGATTGTAAATAGATATATGAAAAATCGTTTGGAGGCACTACATTTGCTCTTTTTGAAGCCATAAACAATATTGCAGAAGCAGCTGATAAAAAGCTATGCATTGGCGGGCTTTATTTTGATCTGTCCAAGGCTTTTGATGTCATAAATCATGATCTTCTTGTGGATAAATTAGAATCGTATGGGGTTACAGGAGTGGCTCTAGAGTAGTTTATCAGTTATCTATCAAACCGAAAACAATGTGTTGAATTAGAGGGAGTGAATGAAAAAATATTAAGTCAGAAATTCAGATCAAAAAATAATGCTGTCACATATGGCGTCCCTTTGCTTTGCAACTTTTTGTAGCAAAAATGGTGGATGTCATGGAAATGTGATTCAATATGTGGATGATACGCCTATGTTGATTCGGTCTTTGAGTGAAAGTAACTTTGTTCGATTCTGCAATCATGCTTCTGAGTTGATGAATCTGTAGTGTACTGAAAATTGTCTAGTCTTAAACGGGGGTAAATCACTCATGTTGAAGTATGGAACTACTCAACAAACGAATTGAAATGCGATGTCCATTGGTAAAACTTCAGAATAAATCACTTCTAGTTATTAACAAACCTAAGTTTCTAGGCTTAAATATCCATAATCACCTTGGGAATTTCATATTGAAATATTCTGGATGGCAAACTAAAGAGTTCCCATTATGCATTATATAATCTAAGATATACTGCCAGTCAAAAAATCCTGTTTATAGATTGGAGTGTGGAATTGTTATTCACTCTACAAAAAAACCACTTTTTAAATTATTAAAAATCATGACAGTTTTCTCTTTGTATATGTTCAATACTATGAAGTATATAATGCAAAACAGGGAGCTTTTTCCCGCGAATCGTTATCGTTTTGTGTTGGTTCGTAATTAACAAAACATATTTTCCCTTTTAGTTTTTAAGTGGTTGAATACAAAAAATAATGGTAGTTTCGGCTTGTTTGTATGTAGACTAATTTGTCTTTCTTAACAGTTCGAGAAATACAAGTAAAAGTAGGAATTCCATTACGATTAACTTCTTCACTTGTGTCAATACTATTAATTCCTTCAAAGTTCCTTTGTTCAAATCAAAAGTAAACTCATTATTTCTATTGTTTTTGCCTCTTGTAGTTGTTTGCTTGCATAATTTAATAAATAAATCTAAATGGGCATACATCGATTTTTCAGCAGCGTGATGATCTGGCTCTTGTTCCTCTGATTTACGAGAAATTTGCTTTGACTTGTCATTGCAGGCATAGATTTGTTAAATATAATCTCTTGTAAGTTGTTTGTTAGCCGACCAGTACGTTCAGCTGCTTTTGTACTATTTTTGTTACATATTCAGGATATCTTTTAGTACTTTTATGTGGTACTTTGATGTACCACATAAAAGTACCCACTATACTATTCGAAAATCCGTAATAGATACGAAAAAAAGTTTCATACAAAAGTTTTTTTAAATTTGAAGTTCTTTTATTTCATAGATATAGGTGGCGCTTCAGTCGTGATTACACGCTTCACTTTCACTCCAAAAATTTTTAGTGATTAAAGTAAGTAATTAAAGCTAAACAAGGATAAGTGTCCCTGTTTTCCTTGAGTGTGTCGACCTTTTGTTTTGGTGGCTATTTCATTCCTGATTTGAACCATTTAGGCTCCTGCTGTCATTCTCGCCATTATGGGTCTGACAAACACCGACTTGGAAAAGATCAAGGGTATTATTACAAATACTTTTAACGAAAGATTTTTAAAAGAAATATCCGATAAAGTCGTATGCATATTGGAAAAAAAATTTGAAGAACAATTTGAGCGGCAAGAGGTAACGATTAACGCATTATCTGCCAAAATAGAGTCACTTGAATACAAAAACAAGGAACTTCGGCAATTGGTGAATTGAAATGTATTAAATTGTGATAATAAAATTGAGTTCTATAGTAATAATCTTTTTAAAAATAGTATTAGTTTTTCTTTTAAGTTGACAACAGTTGAAGAGGTACATTTAGTGTTAAAAAATATTAAAAAAGATGCTGCGGGTGTAGATAGCATTAAGGCATCAATGCTGCAATATTGCAGCCCTTTTATTGATATATATCTTGTTCATATTATTAATCTCTGCATAGAAAATGGCTACTTTCCTGACCAATGGAAGGTCGCAATTGGTAAACCAATTCCGAAAACATCATGTCCATCTGAAGTCAGTGATTTAAGGATTATTAGTATTTTACCAACCCTCTCTAAAATTTTTGAAAAAATTTTATATAACCAACTGTATATTTTTGTTTTATTTAATAAAATTTTACCAGATTTTCAATGTGGTTTTAGAAAAAATTTTAGTACTTCGGTGGTGTTATCTACGGTAATAGATGACGTTTTAAGAGCTTGGGATCAGCAGAAATGTACCGTGCTAGTACTTCTCGATTTTTCTAAAACTTTTGATACCATCAACCAAAAACTTCTTTGTTCCAAATTAAAATATTATGGCTTTGATGAGGCATCCCTTAATCTTATTAATTCTTATTTTGAAAACAGGTTTCAAAAGATATATTGTGCAAATAAATTCTCAAAACAAATTTCGATTCTCTCTGGAGTGCCTCAAGGATCAATATTGGGCCCTTTACTATTTCTTATTTATACAGCTGACATTCTGAAATCTACAAAATATTGCCAAACACAAGCGTATGCTGATGATACTCAGCTTTACTATTCTTTTAATATTCAGGATTCCCTACAAGCATCAGATTTAATTGATTATGATTTAAACAATTTAAAAATAATGTCGTCCGAGCAAAGCTTACAACTGAATCCCACAAAATCTTTAGTTATGTTTTTCGGAAATAAAAATCAGGTAAATACCTTAAAAGAAGAGTTTAATCTTGCTCTGGATGGTACGACACTACCTATAGTTGAGTCAGCAAAGAATCTTGGAATTATCATAGACTCAAATTTAAGATTTAAAGAACATGTTAAAAAACTCATGCAAAAATCATTTTTAGCTTTAAAACTTTTGTACAGTAACAGACACATCCTAAATTTACGCTTACGCAAAAATCTGTGCGAATCTTTAGTTTTATCCAACTTTAATTACTGTAATTTTATTTAAGGTAACTGTCAAATAAAAATCTTTTTTGGCTTTTTCGCAACTGAATAAAAATATTTAACTTTAAATTAATTGAAGCAGATATTTAATATAATTACATACCTCAACATGTAGACTAGTCTATCTACGGAATGTTTCGATTTCGAAGATTTTTGTTTGTCAATCTAAACGCAACAAATAATCTGAACACATTTAAAAATATGGTAACTGTATTGATATTTTGGATAAAAATAGGATCCAGAAGGTTCAAAATTCCTGTTGCAGGTTCATTTTTGGACTCAGAAAGTTTGACCATATATCGCATACATTTGAACAACTTAAATGGTTAAAAATGGACAAACGGAGACTTCATCATATGGCTACTTTTGTATTAAATATTTTAAATAACCCTGATGCATCTATTCAACTAAAAAATAAATTGGTACCTCGTAATAATATTCATGACAGGACTCGTTTTACCAATCGTTTAACTATGCCGCACCATCGTTCAGCCATGTTTCAGAGGTCATTTACGTATAATGCCGTTAAAACATATAACTATTTGCAACATAACCTTATCTCACTTAATGAAACTCAGTTAAAAAAACAATTTAAAATTTTTTTATTGACATTTCAAAGTCTTTAGTGTCACAACTTCAAATTTCTCCATAATTTTGTTATATTTTAAATTATAACTATGCAATTACTTGTGAATTATTTTGGATATATTGATTTTATCTATATTTGTTATATATTTTGTCTTCTTTTATTTATATACTTATACATTTTCTGCATTACTTTTGAGGTTAAGGAGAGTAGCAGACTTGTGCTAGACTTCGCCTCATTGTGGTGCCATTTTTTTTT
>JAUTXW010002601.1:0-47895 GCA_030620095.1 Kuschelorhynchus macadamiae
ATCTTCAATTCTTGGCATATTTTCTAAATTTTAGAGAAAATAATTTATGAGAAAATACTTAATTTTGTTAAAAAATAAAATATTTTAAGTAAGTGTCAGCATGGCTTGCTTAGTGTTTATTATTCTTTGGCTTAAAGCCACTTATCTAATAATATTGTTTCATGGTGAGGTAGAGCAGTATGGGAGAGAGTCTTTATTGGACAAAAAAGGATTTTAAGACTGATTTTCAATCTCAAGCCAATGGGTAGTTGTAAGCCTATTATTCAAAAGCGAATTTTAACATTGCCCTGTATATATAGTTTTAAGTGTCTAATTTATACAAACAATAACCCTAAATTATTTGTCAAACTGAGACTAATTCGTACAAGAGTAGAAATGAGAATGTCATTAGTGTACCATCTCTATAAAAACTCATTCTTTCAGAGATCTACATATTAGTTGTCTGACCCTTTATAAACTGCCCAAACACTATAAAGTTCTTCGTGGCAACAACTTTAGGAACAAAGACAATTTCTTATTGATAAAGCTTTCTATTCAGTACAAGAATATTTGCAGTCTTGAGCGTTTCGTTACTGCTTGACACATGATAGTATTTATTCTAATAGTTTGTCTTGTTTTTTTTATTCCATGTTTTTGTGCGAATGGTTCAGATTTTATATTTTAATATTATGTGTATTTATTTTTTGAAAAAAACATTTTTTTTATGTTTTATATGTACGTTTTTTATTTGTGTTTGTTTTTTAATGTGTATTATAAGTTTATGTTTATGTATATTTTAATTTTAGTATATATATATATATATATATATATATATATATATATATATATATATATATATATATATATATATATAGATATATATATATATATATATATATATATATATATATATATATATATATATATACTTTTTGACGACCCTTTATAACAAACTATTTTTATGGTAATATAAACTATTCTATTCTATCAAGTTAAGAGGAACATGATTTGGCGAATCGCTGTCCTTTGGGCCGACTTGAGACGTTTCTTGCAACAAACATAATTTGGGTTTTTTGCATTTTTTCGCTTCCGTCTTCGATACTCCTTTTGCGAAGATTTTCTATAATTTGTGAGTGGTGATGGCTATGCATGGATAAATAGGGTTTTATTGAATATTGGAATGTCATGTTATTTTGATTCATTGTTGTTCACTAACCCTTGATTTGGCCAAGGACGCCACTGCTGTTAACTGGTTTGAATAATTTGTGATTTTGTTTGCCTCCAAATCCAATTTCACAGCAGAATTTTTTGTCCAACTGAAAACAAAATTTTTTTTGAACGGGGATTACCTTATACCTTTGCTAAGTTGTCATGAAACACGGATTTGGAGTTAAAAATAATCTTTCTATTGGATCACTGATCGGTCATTTACTGACAAGCTTTCCAAAAAGGCAAACTGGACGATGTTCAGAATCCTTGGTATTCCTTATTAGCCATTTACTATCGGCCTATTTTTACTATATTATTTTTACTCATTGTGTGGTTTTCGAAAACACAGGATAATATTCGATTCTTCCTGTAACAATAAAATATTTCTATTGGTATTTCAGGAATTTACATAATATTTCAATATAAGACCATAGCTCGTTGTATTTTTCGGTTTTGAAATGGGCAATAAGGCACTTAGATGCTTTCCCGCCATTCCAGGCTAATTCAACAGTAGCAATATGATAAAATTTTCTTTGAAGGCCCTTTGGGTTATCTTTTTTCCACTCATTGAGTATTTTCATGTGGTCATCATGTGAGAAGGGCGAAACTGAACTTTCTTTTTCTTGTCTTAATACTACCTTGTAGAATACGACGAAAAGCATCGGGAGCTTTACAGAATAACTCAAACCTTAAAAAGATCAAATATTATGTTCCATATCCTAAAGTAATATTCTTGAGCTTGCTTTCCGTATTATTTCACATTGTCTTGATTATCGACTCTTTGTAATCATCTCCGTTCGTTTTCCGCTATAAAGGCTCCAAAATATAATGTCTCTTCTGGCAAAATAGTTTAAACTGCATCCAAACTGACGGATTCGACTTTACTGTATTTATGGAAATACTATTTTCAATCGCACTTATTAATTTGTGGTGCTTTAAAGTCACCAAATCTAGCTTTTTTGTCGCACAATTCAAGTTTGTTTTAGAACTTTATTTCGCGTCGTTATTTTGTTACCCGTAGTTACCAAAAAAAAAACAAAGCTAAAATAGCACACTTTTAGCTTATTTATAAACAAAACTTGTCAATCAAAATTTGACGGTTAAATTATCGCGGCAATTTTTTTGACAGATAATTTTTCCCTTATTAATTTGATCAGTTGACATGGTAAATTACAGTTTAATTTTCACAAGTTATATTCTCTGTATAATTTTCTGAGACGAACACGACGAAAAACATATATGTTGTGATAAATATAATACAATATTAAAAAACAAAAAAAAAAGGTCGATAGCTAGTTGAGGTAAACAATATATATTAGGGAAAGAGGAGTACCTATATTTATTACTTTATATAAAACATTTATATAAATTCTAGGATTTTTTTGTAAAAATATTTTGATAGATGCCTATTTGTAACAAAATGTTATTTCATATTAACACAAATCCATTTACAGGTATTATGTTTATTAGTTAGCTAAGCATTTTTGATCTCTTGCAGGCCGGGAATTTTGGGCATATACTCAAGTTTAATGTCACTCTATGTTTTTTACACGACATAGTTCCTTTGATAATATAAAAATATTTCAAATATTTTTATGCAGCATAGTGGTATACAGATTGGCTAATATTTTTCACACGGGAACTGACCAATGACGAACTAATTCGAGCCGTGCAAAATGATTCGCATGAGCGTGAAATACATGGACTTAAAAAACGTTAACAGAAACTACAAAACCTGGCTCTATCACAGGCACAAGATTTGTTAAGGGTGCCACTTTGCAACGGAACGGTTCGTTATAATTAGGCCTCCTTTTTTGACGGCCCAAATATAAAACATTACTACGATTGCTTAATTATAAAGCTTGAAATTTATACATACTCTAATTCAAAATTCAAAATCAAAAAAATATTAATTCGTTAAATCATACATTTTTAAATTTTAAATTTAGCGTTTTTGTTATAAAAAAAATGTTACTTCCATGTCTTTAATCTGATTGTCCGACCAATTATTATTTGCACACGACATGCAATTTAAATAAATATAGATAATGAATACAAAGTAAGCTATCGTTGATAAAATAAATAACTTATACAGCTTTAGTTTCAAAATAATTTTAGTTAATCATATGGGAACCTCTTAAAACTGATTATATTTCTGTAGAATGACCAAAAATTTATAGTTACTTCCGCATAAAAAGTCACATCTCTCATATCGCAATAATACAGAGATTTTCACGAGCCGGACATGATTGAAGTGTATGGAACTTCGAATATTGTTCTAGTTCAATCTTCGAAGGTACGTAATAATACCACAGCTTAATATAACAATTTTATTAAGCTGTGATAATACATTAAACCGGCAACTAGTCAGACACGTGTGGAAATTATTAGGATTGCTAATATCCAATTAGTATTAACTTGTATAAAATGAGTTAGTTCCAAATAAACAAATAATACACATATGGCAATATTAGTGTACAGGGTGTTACTTAATGTCATGTCCATTCTAAGGCAGGTAAATCCTTGACTTATTGTATGATTGAAAGTTCATATAAAATGTGGCCTAACTTCTTTAGTTTTCAAATTTTGATGTGAGATAGAAAAACTATATGCCACTGTTTGTATATCTATTTTTAAACATTTGATAATTTAAAGTGCAACTTCTTTGTTCTTCGCTTTTTACTCGTAGCTTACTCGTTTTATATTTTAATGTTGTTAGCTTTCGTCTTGCAATGCTTAGACACTTGACTGTGACTTGAGTCTTAAAATAACCTCCTCTACCTATCTGCAGTAGTACCTCTTAAGGAGACCAACTCAGTTAACTAGTACCTATTCCAATATATCCCAGCCTAAGCCTGTTACCTAAAGTAAATACTCAAGCCGTTAAAAGCTACATAAGTATTTAGTATTCTAAACCTCTATAAATTACGTCTATTCTTAAAGTTCCAGAAGTATTTCGTTATTTTTAAAATGAAATAAATATTAGTTATTCGCAAAAGCTCCGTTAAGTTATTATTTATCTTGAAGTGGCAAAGTTTGAAGAAGATGCACATCTTATTCTTGTGGTAATTTATTCTGGTTTCAGGTAAGTAGCCCCGAAAATTTGAAATATGTTGGAATATGCATACTTTTTACTAATTTTCTTGAGGTTTGATGGTTTTTAACATTGTTCCGCCATGTTGCATTTTTACCAAAATATTATCAAGCAGGCCATCCTCATATGACACTTAATTTTTGGTCAAAATTTGAAGACAATCAGGTAAGTAGTCTTTAAGCTATGTCGCGAACTGACACACAGACCGACGGACGGACCGACGAAATTGATAAAACATGTTTTTTGGTTTCTTGGGACGCTAAAACGTGAAGATTCTGAGAGGGTAATTTTCTTTACGATTACAAAAATTTCATTTGCCGGCAATTTTGTTCCGCCATTTTGAATTAGTAATACAGTTTTACTAGTTAAGCCCTAAACCACAATTAGTTATGGCACAATTTGAATTCAACCCATTAAGTAGTTTTCTCAGGCTGAAATTTTAAATATTTTATTATACTGCCATATTCCATAATTTTACCAGTTGATTCCAACATAATACTTGATGTTTATGCAAAATTTGAAATAAATTGAACAAGCAGTTTTCTCATAATAATTTTTTTAACATTTCACTACGCCGCCATTTTGGATCTTTACCAAAATATTACCAGATCATACAGACAAACGGACCGACGGAATTGATAAAACATATTTTTTTAGCATATAGGAACGCGAAAATGTAAAGACGTGTAAAACCTGAAACGGTAATTTTTTCACGATTACATACTTTTTATTTGGCTGCCACTTTATTCGGCCACCTTGAATTAGTACCAGAATTTCACTACTTAATTCCTATACCACAATCAGTTATGACACACAATTTGAATTGAAATCAAACCATTAAGCAGTTTTTCAGGCTGAATTTCTAAATATTTTATTAAGCCGCCATTTTGTTCCGCCATCTCGGATTCGTACTAAAATATTGCCAGTTAATTCCAATATAATACCCTATGTTTTTTGTAAAATTTGAGATAAATTGGATGAGCAGTTTTTTAATTATTTTTTTTAAGACTTCACTAGGCCATTTTATTTCGCCCTATTGGATTTTGTACTAAAATTTTATTAGGTCATCCCCATGACCCTTAATTTTTGATCAACATTTGAAGTAAATCGGGTAACTGGTCTTTAAGCTATGCCTCGAACTGACATATAGACAGACAAGCCAACAGACGGACCGACGGAATTGATAAAACATATTTTTTTGGCATCAAGCTACGCTAAAACGTAAAGATGTGGAAAACCTGAATTAGTACCACTATTTTGCTAGTTGATCCTTATACCACAATTAGTTACGGCACACGATTTAAAATCAAACCAATGAGCAGTTTTTTCAGGTTGAATTTTTAAATAATTTATTATGCCGCCATTTTGTTCCGCCATCTTGAATTCGTACCAAAATTTTACCACTTGATTTCAACATAATACTTGATGTTCTTGCAAAATTTGAGATAAATTGGCTGAGTATTTTTTTTATAATAATTTTTTTAACATTTCACTAGGCCTCCATTTTGTTTCGCCATATTGGATTTTTACCAAAATGTTACCAGGTCATCCCCATATGACCCTTAATTTTTGACCAAAATGTGAAGTCAGTCGGATAAGTAGTTTTTTTAATACGCCGCGAACAGACAGACAGACCGACGGAATTGAGAAAACATGTTTTTCATCATTTAGGGACCCTGAAACGCGGAGATCTGAAAAAATCTCGGAAAGTGATTTTTTCACGATTACAGTACTTCCCTTTTACGAAGGGAAGTAAAAACTTAAATGTCCTCCCATTTGTAACAAGAATGTAATAGTTAGAAAACTAAAATAAGCCAAGATGCAAACTTAAATAAAAACTAAGAATATGATTGCAATTAGATTAAAATTACTGCAATAATTATTTTGTTGAAAGTGGCCTTGCGTACCCAAAATAATTAAGATGTTCCCCATAGGAAAATACCGGCTATTTAAAACAAGTCAATCATGGCCCACCTCCCACCTAATGGCTGGAGAAAACCATTTTCACCAATTATTGTGGTGTAATTATAGTGATGGCAAGAGTTATTGTTTGCGTTTTGCTTTTTTGAGTTTTTATATAATATTCTTCTTCTAAAAGCTAGCAAGACACGAAAAAAGAAGCCAAGAACAAAAAAATTGCAATTTATTTATTTAATCTAATAATAAATAAAACATAAGAAACAGTGGCGTGCAATGCACTACGCGTGCCACAAATTGCACCTACGCAAGAGCCAATCATTCCTTAAGGCTGTTCCGCCGCAGTCGCGGGGCAAGGCAAAACCTACTAAACAATAGTAGGTATTGGGCAAGGCCAAAAAATTTCAGATTATTAATACTTTCCCATTTGGTAGGTGCTGTCTCTGCTATTGGCAAGTTTTATAAAAAATTATGAAACTGTATTTAAACTATTAATAAAAAGCCGCTTTAAAAAAATGGCTTGACTCTCCTTCAGTATGAATATAACATTAAGGAACATCTTGTGTAATCATATTTAGTTTTTTTAAATTACGGAAGCTTCAATAAAACACTACACTACGACCGATAACATTTAGAAATAAGAATTGCTTTATTTTAAAATGAACATTGAAATGATAGTCATTTTGGTCATAACTGCGTCAGAGATTAAGGACAATTTAATATTTTTTTCTATTAAATTTAAAAAATTCACTAAACAGCTTAAAATAGGGTAATAATAATATTAATAATATCACTAAAAATTATGATAATATCAATAGAATATAAAAAATATAAAAAAGACTTACCCAACAGGTCCGATAATATATAAGAACCCCAACAGTGCTCCATTCTTTTGAAATTCAAAATAACTGGGATGTGTGAATGTTCTTGTATGAGAGAGTGCAGATGCGCTAGGGCAGAAATTATAATTTTAATACGAGAAATAGTAATATTTTATTAAGTTTTTCAGTTATACTAGATACTCTCTAAACAAAAAGTTCATGTGTAGATTGACTTCAGTATTGCAACACGAATTATAGTAATAGCCATCTCATTTTGGCAGCAACACTGGAGGAAGCGAAAGTTCACAGAACAGTTTTCATAGATATTAACGGGGGGAGTTACACATCTTACATAGTTTCTCGTGTGTGTACAATTCAGAATTTTTCAGAGCTTATCAGGAGTCTCTGAATGGATTTTTTTCTGACGATTCTCAAGCAGTCCCTCAAATCTGTAGACATTTTGATTCTAGTAAGTATGCTTACTCTCCGCAACGATTTTTTTATTTCTTACGTCTGTAGGAATTTTATGACAGTCAGAAATACAGTTGAAATATTTTAATCAAATCATTGGTCACATTATACGTAGCAGACAATATTTGACAGTGAGTGAACTCAAGAACTAGACTTCCATTGTCTTTAATAGAATGTTTGCATCTTTGTGAATTATTCGAGATTTCGACCACTGCTTCACCCCTGTTTGCATATAAACCTCGTGTTCTTTAAATCTTACTGCGTCTAAACCTTGTGTTCTTTAAATCTCACCACATATATATATATATATATATATATATATATATATATATACAAAGTACTTGAGATTTAGGGTGTAGAAATTCCACCCCCTTATTTCTGTTATTTTTTTAGATTTTAACTTTCCTTGATTTGAAAGCGTAGTATAGTGTAATTGCTTTCTAGAGGTGTTGCCGCATTTAATTCAAACTGAGTACAATTTTTTTTCAAATTCTACAAACTGAATTTTTAGGTTACTTCTTAAATGGAGTGGTTCTTTTTATTTGACGCCTATAATGGGATTTGTTCTACCAAAATATCAAAAAAGTTTTTTTAAAGAATCATTTTTATAACTAAGATAATATATATGTTAAACTGAAAATCACTTGAAAATGGTAAAATTTAATCAAGATTTTGCTCAAAATTTAATCAGATTAACAAATTAAACTAAAAAATTAAGTATGTATAAGCAAAACGTAAACAATTAGTTCAAAAAATTCTCCTCTTTCTTCCAGACAACACTTGCTCTAAAAATACGTTAGCAAACATTTTGCATCCTTCTGGGCCCCGTGCTGGCCAAAAAGGGGCCCACTTGTCCCTATCCAATAGTCTATAACTATGTTTGATAGTTCCTCACCTACATTTCCTGAACATTACCTGCAGCTTAGTTGAAATGAATTAACATAAATTAACACGTTTTACTGCATTTCCAGTGTACAGTGCGATCAATTTTCCTGCTCAGACTGGAAGTGCCGTTTTGTTCTAAGTTTAACCGTTTGGCCGATAGAGGTGAATATATACCTAAATTCACCTCTATCAAGTTACATAATATATACTTAGAATTTGAAGTAGAATCTAAAACTCATCTATCTTCCACTCAACCCAAATCTGCGAGTAAAGATCCATTCAATGTCCTGTTGCTACCAAAGGTTAATCATGAAGACTTCTTGACAAATGTGAAAAGTAAATGGAATATGATGGACTGCGCATAAATCTTTACTCGTGATAAGATAAAGACTGAAATGTACTAAACAACACCCTAGAAGCTCTTTACCTAAATATAACATGTAAACCTAATGTAAATATAATAATGTACAATTTATACAGTAAAAAGCAATGAATATAAAAGAAAGCAGGAAAAAAATCGATAGCAGATACCAACAAAAAGCGAGAAAAGCATAATAAAAATCTACAAACGATTGTTTAACCAATCTTTGAGACGTTTCTTAAAAACAATTAGCGAAAGGTTTTTGATATTCGCGAGAATTTCGTTATATACTTTAGCAGTATTATAGCTAAATGATCCACAGAATTGAGCGGTTCTATGTGTTGGAATAGTCAGTTGGTCTTTACGCCGAATATCTATCGTATGGACTGAACTACGAAATTTTAATGTGTCGTAAAGGTATGTAGGTTTTTTTTAAATAATTTTATAATAAAAGACTGAACAGTATAATGTTCTGCGATCCACCATATTAAGCCAGCCCAAGCTACTGAGGGACAATGTTACGTGATCTCTGCCTCTAAGACCACAAATGAGCCGGACACAAGCGTTCTAAACTAGTTGCAGTCGCCGAGCGTCTGCCTGAATTATTTTAGGCCCGTAAATAACATCGTCATAGTTCAGATTAGCAGATTTTCTTCGTTATAACACTAAAGCACTGATTTAAAGCCAATAACAAAAGTTGTGTATTTTTACATAATTACTTAAAAGAGCACATTAAATTATGTATGAGTGAGATCACATCGAAATTCAATGGCAGCTATATTTAAGAATTTTACCTGAAATTCTTACTAATAAAAATAAATAGTGGTGCCCCATCAATACTTGACACTCTGGACAGTTCTTTGCGAGTTTCTGCGTAAATAATTTTAGTAGCATTTATATTAAGACATATTTAAACTTTTAGAGCCAAAATCAAACAAACACAAAATGAAGTAATAATAATCTCATAACAACTTACCTAGCACAATAAAACTAAACCTCGTGACCTATCGGACAAAAATCAGCCAGTGCTGCTATTTCCCAATTCACTTATGAGATATGTTAAGGACAAGAGAATTTGCGGATTTTTTGGGTAATATTATCAACACTGGATAAGGAAATAGCTAATTCGTTAATAAATAATAATAATCCTAAATGCTAAAGTAAAATATATGTAAAATAACATTCCAAATTAAATACCCTAGCTATGCTCTACTTTCTAGCTGTTTATTTGCTAAATATCTGTTTCGATATTTATGAAAAATAAGATTATCTTGAATTGAATTGTACCCGTTCTTAGTCATTAAGTGGTTTGCATGCACGTCTACTTAATTTTGCTTAGATCTTTACTAGCTTAATATAAGACCGGGTAACAATGAGACATTTTTCATGAAAAACATTTTTAAATATTAATTTAACGAAAAACCCCCATTTATTTAAATCTGGTATAACACGCATAAAGTATGGATCTAGAAAATATGTTTCAATTTCGAATTTTATTACACAGAATTATTAAATTGAGCGCTTTTTTTCACATTGCGAAATGTCTCATTGTTCCCCAGTATGGGGAAGTTTTAAATCCACTTAACTACTGAAAAAATGTGATGTGATTAACGATTAAAAAGTTATATAGTTTAAACAAAAATTATCTTATGTTGTACTGTGTCAAATCAATTTCAAAACAAACTGCAGATTTTTGTCGTCAATTGGTATGGGTTGTGGTAATACCATTACGATTTGATCGATGTTAACCAAGCAGATGTAAATTTCCTGGGGTATGACGAACCCGCGAGTTTTTACTCTTTCGTAAAAAAAATATCTTAATTTCGTCATTCTGTTCGGTGAGAATTTGACCAACATAAAAAACGCCTTTAATAAATTGAACCACAACATGGTCTCCTTTCTCAGGATCCTTGTTAATATGAACATCTAAGTCCATCGAAATCTCTTCGTTACTGATTCGTTTTCAAATTCGGATGTATAATCTTTTTTAGCTTCATTTCCGGGGTGTCAGTGGATATGAAGCTTTTACCTTTTTTCCCACCCTTTCGGTTTGTCTGACGTTCGTCAGGTTTCGGAAAAATTTTTCACTTGTAGGTTTTCATTTAATTCCTATTTTCTATTTAACTATCAACTCATAATGCATGATCAGGGCGATCCTTGCTGGGCAGAAAGTCAATTTCTGTAAAAACAATGCTGTCATATGGACAAATTCCTGTTTTTTTTAATGCTGCCTGAATGTTTTCTGGCGTCATCGCTTTTCATATTAACATTTTCTTAATAGATTTTGTAGTGATTTGTGATTAGGATATTTACTTTTTTGTGAAACTAGTTTCTATTATTTTAAAGAATATTTATTGGGAACAATCTTATTGTTACCCATATAAGCCACGTGGTTTTAATAGCTTATAGGTTATGTTCTACAAGAAAAAAACACGTTCTAAATAAGCAAGCATACCTTCTTATATCCTTTCTTGGTGTAAAGAGTAAACAGGTCACTTTTCACTAACAAATAACAAAGCAAATAATTATTCTTTTCAGTAGAACTTTTTTATTTATAGAACGACTTCGCACTTAACGTTCTCATTTGATTCTGTTGTACGCAGAAGAGACACTCCTACAACAAAACATGGAAACGCGTATATTTGACAGTCTGTCATGAGATGTCGCCCTCCTACCTTTAAGTATATCGCGGCATTTTGAATTGCTTCATTGTTCCCCGTGTCTTATTGTTACCCGGTCTCCCCTAAGTCTAACTAGCGATTATCGCACATTTTCCGAAATCAACGGCTGTTCCCCTTGCTGTTATATAAAGCCGCTCATGCCTTCTTATGTAGGTAGTATGCAGCACATTAGTTTAGTTAGTATTGATATAATATCTTGACAGTGCAGTTGCTAACCTCAATTTTAATATTATTATTAAAAAGTTGCCTCAGTCTTCCGGTTCGTCTCGTCGAATGCAGACCTCTGTGTTGTTAACATAAGTGGTGCCACGTGTTCGGTTTTGCTGCTTTATTTCGGGGGGAAACGGGAGACTCATCCGCTCAGTGTGGAAACTAACGACCCCGCTAGAAAGGGAGCATACGCTGTGAACGTGTGAGGCCTAGTTGTTCCTGCATTCTATCCCGTTCGTCTGCCGCAGTTCTACATAGAATATTAGCGTAACGGCCGCTACGTGGCGGGAGTGGGAGGGGTAAGGGGATAGCTTGAAAGAAAGGGTCATCTCGTGATACAGTAGTACTCTCAAGTGGCACCTAGTGGAAGCCAAGATGCATTTCAGAAATTAAAAGAGGAAAAATTAAGAAGTATTGGAAAGATTCAGGAAATCCGGGAGTTTAGAGCTCGCCATCCGAAGATCCTACCGATAACGTCTCCAAACTGGAATTAGGTGCAGGGTCGACTTCGAGGGTCGCCGATTTAACGACTCTGAGCCCCGGACGGAGAGCAATCTGGCAATTGCCTTGCAGCAAAGCCAAAGTCCTGTTATGTAACAGGAAAAACTAACAAACAACAAAAGTTGCCTCAGTTATTTGGCAATATTTCCGATAATTATCGGAACACAACACTAGTTTATTTGTAAAATTATAATATTACAATAAACTAGTGTTGGGTTGAGACAAGTTATTCCCTGTGCTTCAAAATAAAACGTAGTTTGTATGTGTCTAGTTGCGGGGCAAAAACGTTATTTTTTTAGGTTAACAGCACTGGGTGAACAAATCTATGTATACCTTTTATTTAAATAAATAATGCACCAAACCATGGATAGTCACAATTTACAAATTTTATTTGGAAATTAAACCTTTAATTATTTTTATTATTACTGTTACAAATGGTAAAAAAAGACGCAAAGACTTTTTGATACGTATCTGCCGAGTTTTTGCGAGATCGAGAAATTGCGAGAGGCTCGGGAGAGTCTCGCCAGACGAGACGAGAAAATTCTATGCCAGAAGTAAGACGAGAGTAATTTTATCTTAATCGAGATTTCTCATAAAACTCTGGTTTTCCGGGAATATTGCAACTTAATCTTATATCTTCCTTAAGATTTACTTAGTTTATGCTTTCTTGCCATCACTAAGAGAAAACTAATTTTACGGGTTAGTGGTTAGGACATGTTGGACATCAATGTTTTTGGCATTTTGGTTTAACAAGTATAATTTGTTTTTGAACAGATTATAACGGTTTATGGTTATGCCGGTTTTATGAAAAAATGGAAATCGATCCACGTTTCACGGAAATTTATTGTGTGTTATTATTATCATATTCTGCGTAGTTGAGACTGATACCGAGAATGATAATTTTCATTTAAAAAAATAAAATCCAAACCGGTAGATACAACTGAAACGTAGTCATTTCCGCAACATACAACTGAATAAAGTATATTAACTAGACGTGGGTTAAGGCAAAGTTTATTCAATAAAAATATAAGTTGCAGCACTTGAACACGTGACTCGATTTACCTATTCCTCGCGTCCTGCCCCGGCTGGTACATTCTGGGTAACGATCGGGTCTCCGGCACATACACAATTAGGCAGGCTCGGTGATCGCTCCAGTTGTGAGTTAATATGCCTATTAGATATTGCTCTGTAGATGGTAAATGTAAAAACCATGTTTTATCAATTCTGTCTGTCTGTCTATTGGTTCACGACATAGCTTAAATACTACTTACCCGATTGACTCCAAATTTTGACCAAAAATTAAAGTTATATGAGAATGACCTAGTAATATGTTAAAAGGAAATTGTTAGAGTGGTGTATTATTTGGGATTAAGATCCAGTAAAAAAAAGCAAGTCTTTTTTCGAATTTTCGATGTTTCCCAACTTTAGTGTTGCATTCTCAGAACACATATAGATTCTATATCCTACATGAAACCCATATTATCAGTCTTTACCTACTACGTTGGCCTATAGATATTTCCCAGATATTAAGTGTCTAAATGATTTTCGTCAACGATCCCCTTGTTGTTATGTTAGAGTGGTGTATTATTTGGGGTTGGAATCCAGTAAAAAACAACTTTTTTAAACTGTCGACGTTTCGTTATTTTATTGTTGCATCCTCAGGACACATATATAAATTCTATATCCGGAACAGAAACCCATATTATCAGTCTTTATCTATTACGTTGGTCCGTAGTTATTTCTCAGATATTAAGTTCCTATAGTGCGGGACACGAAAGAAAACCGGGCAGTCCTTAAAATAAAGGTTCATAGCCTTAAGCAAGCGGAAAAGTAAAATTTGTGTACGCAAATAAATTTTATGTTATTTTATTTGTTGTAATAGTTCGCCGCTTCACCTATAAAGTGCGCCAGCTAAGCGGTACGGAAAATTAATCGAAGATTTAGTAAATTTCGCACTGGTCCACTTGTAATTGGGATGTGCCTAGAGTCTCCATACACTTGCCGCTAGAAGGTTATAGCTATTTCCAGTGGCGCCTATACATTTCGAGCATTTATTTTCATTTCTATATAAATGCGTTGCGTTGAATTTGAATTATTATTTCGAAGTAACGATGGCGAGCAAAAGAGGAAAAACAATTCGAAGCGGTGCACGTGAAGTTTCTGCTAAAAGCTAAGCTAAAAATAATAGTTTGACTATTCCAATTCAAAATCGAACAGAATGCGCTGCATTTTACACTGGTGTTTCGGAAAGTAGTGTAGGAAAAATTCAAAAAGAACATAATGATCGCTCACGTTCTACTTCACCTTTAAAATCTCCTGGTAAAAAAAGACCCCGATTATCATCGATCAAAGATAAAATTGACGATGGTGATTTTCATTCAAGTAATTCGACGAACAATAGATAGAATATAATTGAAGAAGGTTCCGACCTGCAAACCCCTACTTCGTGCTCTAAAGAACAAAATAGATTTTCCGTACGGGTATAAAACTTTAAATCGGCTTTTAAGATCAAATGGTTTTGTTTCGCGCAAGTGCCAAAATAAACGAAAATTGCTCATTGAGAGACCAAATATTTTTCACTGGCGGGTGAAATATCTATCAATTGTAAGGCAATATAGGCAAGAAGGATGCAATATTGTGTATCTAAACGGAACCTGGGTAGATAATGATATGACAGTGAACAAATGCTGGCAAAGTAAAAGTGTTACAGATGTTGTTCAGGGAATCCGCTCTAGGAGTCGCTTTATTATAGTTCAAGCTGGTTCAGAAGCCGGATTTGTTCCAGGTGCTGCTTTAGTTTTTCGCTCGGGACTAACAACTGGAGACTATCATGGACAGATGAATAAAGATAATTTTGAAAAGTGGTTGCTCGAGAAACTTCTACTTAACATTCCTCCTAAATCAGTCGTGGTAATGGATAATGCGTCTTATCATTCTCACGTAGAAGATAAAGTGCCAACTAAATACTCTACAAAAGCTCATGATATCGTGCCTTAAATCGAACAATCCTGTATGTGATCCAACATGGAGAAAATATCAATTATATGAAGTAATATCAGCCAACAAGCCTAGAGAAAAAAAGTATAAAATTGACGGTGTTTTACGTAACCTCGGTCATACACCTTTAAGGCTGCCTTCATACATGTGCGACCTCAACCCTATTGCACTTGCATGGGCAGGAGTAAAAAAATATAGATAGCGCAACACCGGTGAACTTTCAATTGAAGATTTAAATAAAATAACATTAGAAGCACTTGACTCAATATCGGCTGAAAATTGGAAATCGTATGTTAAACATGTTCATTCTCTTGAAGATAAATACTGGGAAGTAGATGGCAAAATTGAAACGGTTATTGATGATTTAGTTTTCGCACTGGGATCTTCAAGTAGTGACGACGAAACCTCATCATTTTCAGAGGAAGACAACGATTTAGAAGGAATCGAACCATTAGAATCACAGCCGTCAACCTCAAAAATGGCTTAGTTTTTTTTCATATATTTTGTAAAATTGTTCATAAAGTAGCTGTCAATAAACTGCTTCAAAATAATTAATTTTCTGTTCAATACCGGGTGTCAAAAAATATCTAATATTGCAATTAATATTTGCAAAACTACAGAACCCATATTTTTCCAAAATTAACACATCAATTTAGTTATAGTAGGAGAGCCAGCACTGATTCCAGTGAACAAGATTTATCAAAATTTTAACTTATGCAGTTCGACTTTAGGCTATTCGGGTATGCCAAAAGTGACCGGTTGTTTCCGTCTGTCATATGTCTTTGTACAGGGGGCGTACTATACAGGGCGTTTCCTAATTGCGTGCTAATGTTAAAGGGGGGTGATTCTTGGACCTTTTTAAGAAAAAAGTTTAATATGAACCTAAAAGTCTTAACTTTGGAGATACAGGGTTTAAAAAAACATTTTTTTTTTAATCCTAAATCCTGATGCTATTATAGATAAATAACTGTATGAAATTTGATACACGTCTTTTATGCATAAAAGGGCATTTTTTATTAACAATCAATTTTTTGAAATTTCTACCAGTAGCATGCATATGTAATTAATCTGGGTAAATCCGTATGCTCCTTAATGCATAGAAGACGTGTATCAAATTTCATGCAGTTATCTACAATAGCATCAGAATTGGAATGAAAAAAAATGTTTTCTTTGTAAACTTTACCATCCTGTATCTCAAAAATTAAGACTTTCAGGAAATTGAAACACCTTCTTTAACATGAGCACGCAATTAGGAAACGTCCTGTATGGTACTTTACAATGACGGCCCCTTTATAAAGTAATATGACAAACGGAGACAGACGGCCACTTTTGGCATACCCGAGTAGCCCGAAGTCGAACTGCATAAATTAAAATTTTGATAAATCTCGTTCACTGGATCTGATGCTGGCTGCCCTTGTAAAATCTGGACTTGTAAATCGTGTATTACTATACTGGGTGGTCCAATAATAGTGGACATAGGCATAGTAGCCCGGGAAGCGTTAATGACGGAACTCAAGAAAAAATATATTTATAGGTAAATCGATCAAGAAAAATCAAAATTAAGTTTGCCGTTTTTGCAACAGAAAAGGGATATAGAAGTGCGGTACACGAAAGACAACAGACAAATATAGATAAAGGTTCATTAAGCATAGTTACATTTTTTTTTAATTATCTGAAGTGCGTATAGTCAAAAAGGAGTGCCATATTATTTAAAGAACGACGGGACATCACTGGTTTAAAGAGATTTCTTGGCCAACCCTCCTACACCGATTGACTCCGCGCGGTTTTCTTTCGTGTCTCGCACTTTAAATGGTTTTCGTTAACGATCCTCTTGTTTTTATGTTAGAGTGGTGTATTATTTGGAGTTAGGATCCAGTAAAAAAAAAGAACTCTATTTTTGAATTGTCGACGTTTCGCAACTTTATTGTTGCATCCTCAGGGCACATATATAGATTTTATATCCTGCATGAAACCCATATTATCAGTCTTTACCTACTACGTTGGTTCGCAGATATTTGCCAAATATTAAGTTTCTTAATGGTTTTCGTTAACGGTCTTCTTGTTGTTATGTTAAAGTGGTGTATTATATGGGGTTAGGAAATATCTGCAGACCAACGTAGTACGTGAGACTGATAATATGGGTTTAAATTTAAGATGGCGAAACGAAAAGGTGGCCAAATAAATTTTTTTTAAAATCATCGTAAAAAAAATGTGTTCAATTGACTTTAAATTTTGCAGAAAAATTAAATTAAATGTGCAAATGGAATAAACTGGTACGAAAACAACATGACGTAACAAAATAGCGGTATTTATCAAAGTACAAAAACTATTTATTGAATTTATTTTAAATTATGCCCAAAAGTTAAGTGTGACATAGGTAGAAAGAAAGTGGTAAAATATTGGTAGGAATCCAATATCATGAAACAAAATGGCGCCCAATAAAAATGAAAAGTATATGTAACGCTTATATACTGTGACTATGTACTGAAGTAAACTGAGTCACACTTCACTATTCCGAATAAATGGAAAAAATCATACGAAGAAGTTCCGTGTAAAGGAAATTTACCGATTTTTTTATTTATGTAATAAAAATATTGTATTCTTAAATTCAACTAGCAGGTAAGTAACAATTTAATATAAATTCATAATATTTAAATAACATTTAAAACTGTAATTGTAAAATATTAAACTATTCCGACGACAAAATTAAACTCAATAATTTTTGTCTAAAGTTATTATTTATACTTTTGAAATTCCCTGGTAGATAAAAATTCGTAGCGCGAAGCCAAGCTACTTTTAAACAGCTCGGTAACAGGAGCCATCGGGTTTGAAACTAGGCGGCTCCCCTTTTATCTGCGATTTTCAAAGTGCCGAAGTCCCAGTGCGGCAACTTATATTTTTATTCAGTAAACCTTGGTTAAGGAAATATAGAATATTATCGTCATGTTAGCGATGGTTTTCGGCGACGAATTGTGGTGAACGGCAATTTGCACCAAAGCAAATTCGCAATATTTCCGATACTCGTGAATATTTGTGAAACGCAAAATTAAGATGTTGATTAACATTTAGAGCAATGTGCATACACTAAAGGGTTAAACTGGATACCCTTATAAAATATTACCTCGATATTTAGACACTAATAGGATAAAAACCACCATAGAGTACGTGCCAGATTATATTTTCTTAAAATTTTGGGCGGAATACCACAATTATCTTCTAGATGGTGATTAGGAAGATCCTAATTTTGGGTAGGGTACCACATTCATCTTTCCGGAGGTAATTAGGTTGATCCTGAAGTGTATATATGTAAATTATTTTCTTAATTGTTAGGAGATAAAGGGGTGAAAACAGCCAATAACACTTAGGAATCAGAACGTTCCCCAATTTATTTTATTAATTTTCTACACATTTTGGGTAGGCTACCACATTCATCTTCCAGGAGAAGATTAGGTTGGTTCTAAAGAGTATATATGTGTAATATTTTTCCAATTGTTAAGAGATAAGGTGATGAAAACAGATAATAACATGTAGGAATCAGAACACGCTACATCATATTTTATTTATTTTCTCCAAATTTTGAATATGGTACCACATTCTACCTTTAGAAGGTGATTCTTTAGGCTTAGTAAAATTTCCTCCCTCAGAAACACTGTTTTCGAAAAAAAAACAGTGAAATATGCGAAAAATGAATTGCTACAATTTTTTTTTGCTATTTTGAACTTTTTCGAGATTTTTAGATAGGAAATCTGAAAAAAAATGTCCCATCTCTCAAAACTAACCTCTAGACCTGAATGGTGTTTAAACGGAGTTTTGAAAAATTTGCCCATATCGGACGCCACGTTTATTATCAGCTCTACTAAAAATGTACCATTACCGAGCGACAGCGTGCCGATTTCGTCTGCAAAAATTGCATATTTTCAGTTTTCAGACGTTCACAAAATTTTTTTCAAGTTGTATGATATTTTGGTACCTCGTGGAAGCAAATAGTAAATTGGAAAGTTATAGAAAATATTTTAAAGTTTTTGAATCCGCTTTGCTTTTTTATGATAAAAAGTAAGAACTTTGGCTATATTTGGCTTTAAAGTAAGGGTACCGCTGCCCGCTGGTGGTTAACTCAAATTTTAAGAAATAGTAACTTTTTTAATTTTTAGGCGATACTGTCGATATTTTGGCAGGACCTTGAGGCATCGCATCCTCGAATCAAGAGTTTATACAGGTTTCTTCTAATAATTCAAAAAAAAACAGAAGTCGATCAATTTTACAAGATATCACCATAAGTTGCCCTTTTTTAATGGGACACCTTGTATATAATATGTCCCTTAAATTGGTCTCTTCTTGCAGATTATGAATATATCTGGTTTCATAACTCTAGTTTCAACGACCCTACCATAAGAGTCAGTGTGTTAGTGAGGAAGGGAAAACGTCCTATTGCGTAGTTTTCCCGACTGTCTGTAAAGATAAAATGATGAAATCCAATATATTTATAATCTGCAAGAAGAGACCCATTTAGGGGATAGATAATATACGGGGTGCCCCATATAAAAATACAACTTATGGTGATATCTTGTAAAATTGCTAGTATTTTGTTTTTTTTTTTAATTATTACCTAACTCAAAAATACTTATAAATTAACAAGGCGAAAAAAATGTGGGAAATGTAAAAATGCAAACTTGTATACATAAGCCAGAAAATTTTAAACTCCGCATCAATCGATACTTGCATGTAACCAAATAACATTACACTCTAAATCTGTGAATTGTCTGTGGCAATACCACTGAAGCAAAATTGCCCTTGGTCCATACTAAGCATTTCATTATGTCAATTTCTTTGTGAAACACCCTGTATATGTACAGTCCCTTCAAACAATTTTGTTAAGCGCCATTTTGTTCCATCATATATAATTTCTCACAATATTTCACGAGTTTCTACCTAACCCAGTAAATAGGATACTTTTTTTTATTCTGTTGTTTTAAGACCGCCATTTTGTCCTGTTATGTTGATTAAGATTTTAATATTTTTGAAAACAATTATTTAGCTGCCCCCATCTTGGATTCGTACCACAAATTTACCAGTTTATCACATTTATTGCTTGCAGAAAATTTGAAATTAATCCAGTAAATAGTTCATACAGACTGATTTTTTGATTATTTTTTTGGGCCGCTATTTTGTTTTGCTATCTTGTATTCACACCAGTTTATTTCTATGTAACATTTGATTTTTATGCAAAATTTGTGGTAAATTGAAAATAAGTTTTTTAGTAATACTTCCAAACTATCACTAGGTCATCCCCATAAAATCCTAAATTGTTTTCCAAATTTTGAAATTAATTGGGTAAGTTGATTTGTAGCTATTTCGCGAACCGACAGATAGACAGACAGACTGACAAAAAAGAAAATATATATGTTTTAATATCTTGGGAAGATAAAACATAAAACCTGGGAGGGCGTTTTTTTGGACGATTGCTAATATTTTATTTAGCAGCCATTTTCTTCCGATATCTTGAAATCGTACCACAATTTTACCAGTTTATCAATCGCTATATGTTAATCAAATATCGCACACCACTGGTCAGAATACTTCGCCCGGCAGTCCAATTCTCCGATTTCAGACCCTGGCCCGTTCACAATTCAATCCAAGATATCCAAGTGTCATCCGCGCCGAACATGCCTCTTTCTTAACATTAATTGATTGTTGAACGGGCCGAGGTTTTGAAACCTGTCAATCACAGGTATCCTGACTACGTTGACGTCTACAGATACCTATCAATATTATTTTTGGTATTTTATTTCGATTCCTGATGCTATAAAAAAAATATTTTGAACAAACCAACTAGAATAATTTTTTAACCGCATTCCTTTTACCTGTTCAGACTTATGTGCCAGACTTTACTTAGCTGTTATAGCTAGCTGCCCTAAACCACTTTAAGCAATGTAATAATAATGGCTGCCAAAATGGTACAACATTTTTCGGCATTAAAATATAATGCATCAGCTGTAACAACCAAGTAATATATTTCGAATAATATAATAGTAATGGGTTTTATATTATTCTTTATTTACATTATTCGCATAAAAAATTTAATCAAATAATGGACATCCTGACAAAAAAATTTAAATGCCAACGCCACTTTATTGACAAAATATGGGTAAAACAATTCTTTTCGCTTGACGTTGACGCTTGACATTTTTCCTATTATTTACAACGGTTGTAGAGATAGCTGAAACTTGGTTTGTGACATTTTGATATCAAAAAGTTAGTTAATATTATATTCTTTGAAATAAAGTCATTATTAATAATAACCCCAAAAATGGCTTCCAGGAATGTTTTTCCTTAAAAAAATGACGACCATTTGTAAAAAGTTACTCAGCATTTTTGTATCTAAAACAGCCGATTGAAAAATATTTTGGACAATAAAGAAATATTGCTGGCATTGAGACTTGTTTTAAGGTAACATGGTACATATAGAGAAGGTTATACATTGTACATACAAAATTTTGATTTAACCATACTAGAAGTCTAAAATTCTTAAATCCACGAATAATTCATTTAGTTTTTCTCAGAATTTTGGGTAGGGTACCTGGTACTGGAGTGGTTGAAAATAATTTCGTTTAGGCCCGTTAGTGACATTGTTTGTAGTTTGTTAGAAATTCCATTTTCCCGTTGGAAAGAAGATGATAAAAAGGACCTTTTAATTACGGGTCGACAAAGAAGTGTACTGACAATTAGTGTTAAAAAGGACATTAAAAATTCTGCTAAATCCTGCAATATTCATTTAAAAAATTCTTGGTTTTCTGAATTTAACTGGCTGTGTAGCAGTGGATATTTGCAAAAAATGTTTTGCATGCGGTGCCCATTTTAGAACTTGTCTATCCTACTTTTTTCTAACTAACACTTCCCCTATTTTTTTACCCACGAGCCGCCACTGGGTACCTATACCGGAAATGACGGGAAAACTTCAAAAAAATGTTTGTCCAAGTGTTACACCGAATAAAGCCTATGTGTTCTCCAGAGATTGGTATCACATTCAGCCCGATCGGTGGTAAGGATTTTTGATAAATTTTTGAACTGTTGCATGCACAGGTTGGCCTTTAGTCCTCGTAGGAGTATCGGTACCACTTAGGACAAACATGAATAGGCAGAACAAAAGCTTCATATTTTCTCACAAGGCATAAATGCACGTTTTTTTGTCCCAAGTCAAGAAATTGTATTAAATGTAGTTTAAAAAAAACTGACCCATTTTTATTTTTGAAGTTCTGTCAAGTAAAGTGTAGGTACACCTGCTGTCAAAATTAACTAAGTTTATCTGGTTCAAGCAATTTCGTAAGAGAGTTGTACTGCATCAATTTACATGATTTTTTTGAAATGATCGTTTGGTTACCGAGACCTTTCAACACTATTTTTTGTATTGTTTTATTGCGTATGTTTTCTATAAAACCAATATATGTTTTTCTTCAATTCTTTTTCAATTTTTTTCTTTTTGGACCGATGGTGAATGCGCCCGATATTTTTATTATTACACTGGAAGCGGTGCGACCGTGTGGTGATACCAAATCTAGATAAGTTAAATTGGTAGCCGTCGAAATTTGACGGGATCTCACTCGTATTTAGATAATTTTAATTTAATTTTTGAGGCCTCAAAATCGATTCTTTGTGTATTTTGTAAAATTTCCGTGTTTTTAAAAATGTAACCATAATTTAAGGTGCAATACGTTCCCCAATTTTGTAAAATATCGTTAAGAAAATTAGCTGGTATTTTCAATATAAAATAATAAATGTTTATAATCGTATTCTTTTGATACAAGTGCTATTTGGTAGTATTCAATTACCTTTTTTTGAATGACTTGGAGTAGAGAAATGTTTGCTTTTCAGTATAATATGGGCCGAGATATAACACTTTGACAAGTTTTCAGTAAGCGGGATGAAATTTTTTAAAATTGTGTGCTTTCAGTAGATTCGTTCCAAATTTGCAACAAAAATAAACTAGGTCAGTATCTCAGAGAATTAGAATTTTGGTGTCATGGGCGTAGATCTTTGATTTTTTTAAGGGATATAAAAGCGCAAATTTATATTTTGAGAACGCAAAACAGATAATAATCAATTTGGACACAGGAATAGTTGAAGTAAATGTTCTTTTTTTTTCGATTATACATATTTAAAATAAAACTGAGTAATATTTCGGAAAATGACGACGTATTTAATTTTTTGGATATGAGTAATGTTCGTCCATTATACAGGGTAGCCTAAAATAGATTAGGTAGCCCCCTGAAAAAGGAAAAAACTCAAAAAACCGGTTTTAGTAATTAATGAGATTTTTGGCACTTTGACAGGTTTTCAGTACAGTACGCCGCATAAATCTGAAGCCGCGACGAAAAGGGGAGGTTTGTCAAAAGCAGACCGTTTCTATGGATATGTAGAGTTTTAGCCATTCACTAATGAGTAATGCACTGTTCCCATAGATACTTGCATTCTATTCGTAGCCTCAGATTCGTGCCCCAGACTATATAAAGAAGTTAAAGCATATATTTTGTTATACAGGAGAAGTAGGTAATTTTTTTTAGAATTTTTATCTTAAGAACCATATTTTTTTCCTAATGAAACATTCCGGTATAAGACATGGCTTTAGGAGTTTGGGTAACAAATAGCCGAAATTTTGTTTTCGCAGTTGTAAATTTTTTAATTTTTTTTCTTAACTGAAACTCTTATAGGATTGAAAGTATCGATTTGGGGTTTTCGGTAATAGGATATTTCATGTAACGTTTAAAAAAAAATTTAAAAAAAAATGACAGTTGCAAAAAATTGTGTTTTCCCCGTGACTTTTGATGTGCCTAAAATTTTTAAATACAGTTTTCACAGTTCAATGTAAAAACATCTGTTTTTTTTCTGTAACGTCTAAACTACTTGAAACTTTTAAATACGGTTTTCACAGTTCCAGGTAAATTGGGAAATTGCATGGTAAAATTTAGATATTTTTAGGAAGCTAGCCACAATTTGGTGTGCACCTACTACTTTTCTCAATTTTGTAAAATATCTTTAAGAAAATGTGCATTCTTTCCCAATTTACAACTAATATCGATATTCGTTTGATAGAAGTGCTACTCCATTACATTTTTTAGATCTGTTGGAGCTACGAAGTATTTGCCTGTAATTGGATACAGGACAGATGCATTTTTTAGTATATAGACCGAGATTTTTTGACATTTTCTTGATTTTCTACATTTTGTGGGTTTTTGATGGTAGTATATGTTTAACGTAAGAAGTGAGTAAATACGCATTTCTTTATTGTACTGTTCGGATAACTCGTAAAGCTGTAAATCTTTTTCCTAGCATATCTCGGTATAAGAGATCGATTTAGCAGATTTGGATAATAAACCGGAAAATTTTTTCAATTTATTTGGATTTGGAGGTTTTTGACACTTTGGCAGGTTTTCAGTATACAATTAAAGCATATATTATGTTATACAAGGGCAGTAGCAGTATATATATATATATATATATATATATATATATATATATATATATATATATATATATATATATATATATATATATATATAAGATATTTGTTTTAGAGATTCTGGTTTAAGAGCTGTAATTTTTTTCATAGTGGAACATTTCAGTATAAGACATCGATTTAGAAGATTTGGGCACTAAATTACTGAAACTTTTGAAGAATTTAGTGTATCGATTTGTGTTTTTCAGAAATAGATAGAATATTTGTTATAATATTTAGAAGCGTAATTTATTAAACAAAAATTTTTGACAGCTCCAATAATTTCCTGTAATTTTTGAACTGCTTTAAATTTTTAAATACGTTTTTCACAGTTCAATGTAAATTTTAGAAGCGTAATTAATAAAAAAAATACTTTGACATCAGTCAAACAAAACCGTCTTTTTCCAGTTACTTCTAAACTACTTAAAATTTTTAAATACGGTTTTCACCGTTCCATGTTACTTTTAGTCACGTAATTTATTTTACAAAAATAATTTGGCAGCTGTCAAAAAAAACGTGTAGTCTTCCTAACTTTTAAACAACTACATTTTTTTAAATGAGGTTTTTACAGTTAGATGTAACTTAAATTATATAATGTAGGATAATAAGTCGAAAGTAGTACTTAAATCATAGCCGCTTGACGTCGTGGAAAAACGCAATTTTCACCCTAGTCGCCATATCTCAAAAACGGTTTCAGATACACTTTTAAAATTTGGTATATTTTTACAGCACACTATAGGGGCTATCGTAATGTATAAAAAATGTGTTCGTATTATTTTTAGTTTATCGTCTCTTAATATTAAAAACCTTTTTTTTTTAATTTCCCAGAGTATCATTTGAAGCACGGTAAGTCTCGATAAAAATTAAATAATTATTTGGAATTCATAGAAAACGTTTTATTCCGAAACATGTTTAAAATGGGTAGGATCAAACTTTGGAAAGTATGTTTTTCTACATCTAATTTTAACGGTATCTGGCGCCTAAACGATTAAGGCTTTTTACAAAAGTGAAGAAGTTTCTGGAGGGACATAATTAGAAGAAAACAATCTATACAATCCATATGCTATCGAGTTTTAAAAGTCTAAGCAAATTACAATTTTTTTGTTGTTTCCCTTAACTTTGAAGTGGAATGAAAATTTTAAATAGAAAAATGGAAAAAATATACAATGAATATTATAAGAGGAAACTAGTTTAAATTAGTATTTATGTAAACAAGATGTCTCAAAAATATCTAGCAAACTCATTTTATATTTAATTGTATTTGTATCTTTTCGGTTTATTAAATGGGTTTCTACTTGCTGATTATAAATATACTAAAATATTGGCAAAATTCTGCCATAAGAAGCAATGTTTAAGAGACGAAGAACGTTCTACTACGTAATGGAATCAACGGAAGTACATTGCCCTTTATAGCAGGATTTTTTTTGAACTTTTCGAGAATCTTTGGAGATAAAGTTATCAATCAATCTTAGTATATTTATAGTCACCAAGAAAAAATGCATTTGATAAAAGTATTACAAACAGGGTGATCCATCAAAAAAAACATGTTTGGTACGCTATATATATTTGAGTTTTCCTATATACAAATTTTTAAGACAAATGTACCAACCTAGTATATTTATATTCAGCAAGAATAGAACCATGTGATGAATATTTTTATTTACTGTAAACATAATGTGTTAAGTATTTACGGTTCCTGTATGTTTGTAATTTAATTTATATTAAATAATAAACGTCTTTATTATTATTGTTATTATAATATATATTTGTTTTATTAGTATTGTAAGGACGTAGCCGATGCACGCATCGGACAAGTGGCCCTTCTGAAACGTACACTACAGAATGCTAAACATTCCAAATGGTACGAATTCGCATGCAAGGTCAAATAGATAAAGTAAAAAGTAAAATAGCCCTAAGAGGCATGTCGAATAGAAATAAAGAAAAAAAAAGAACACACAATAGTTCGTCAAAAAAGCAACACAATACATAAATAATTAAAATACAAGTGAATAAAAATAGATACAAAGTATACATAGATATAAAACAATCATAAAAGCAATTCGTTTAACCGCCTTTTAAGCTGTAAAGTGCTTAAACTGAAAATGTCATAATCAGGGAAGTGACTATTGTAATTGCGTACCAGTCGATCGACAAATGCGCTAAGCCCATAATTTGTACGATGGTATCCTTCAAAAAAGAGTTGAGATTGCCTTGTTCTCCTAATAGGAACCAGAAATGCGACCGACTCAAGCAACATCGGACAGTCAATATCTCCACTGAGCAGTTTGTGAAGAAAAACTAGAAGTGCCTTCTTTCTTCGAAACTCAAATGTTTGAAGGCCACACAGAAGAGCCCTGGTATTATATGATAAACCCTGGTACGGAAAATTAAACTTATACAAAAGGTATTTGGCAAATCTATTTTGGACTTTTTCGATTTTATCGATATGGCACTGATACGATGGACTCCAAACTGTAGAACAATACTCCAGAACGCTGCGAATAAGTGAGTTATGAAGACATCCAATTGCTTTAGTATCTGTGACATGTTTTGTTTGCCGCTTTATAAAGCCCAACAGCCTGAAATCCTTCAGCACAATACTATCAATGTGCAGACCAAAAGTTAAATTCTCATCAAAAATAACGCCCAGGTCTGTAAAGGAACTAACAACTTCAAGACTCACGTTATCTATGAAGTAGGAGGAGAGTATGGGTTTAATGCGTTTATGAAAACGGAGCACTTTACATTTAGAGACATTAAGAAGAAGATGGTTAATGTTGCACCATTTGATAAGCTTTTCCAAGTCCGATTGCAGTGGATTAGATTCAGAGGAAACTGGTGAAAAGAATTTTAAATCGTCTGCGTATGATACTATATCATTTATAAATAGTAGAAAGAGAATTGGACCAATATGAGAGCCCTGTGGGACACCAGATGTCACAACAACCTCTCTAGAAATTGAACCACATACGCTAACTCGCAGAGGACGATTGAATAAGTACGATTCTATATATTTTTCAAAAATAGTTTTGCAAAGATCCTAAAAACGCACAAAACCAACATGTAGTTTATTATTTCCTGGGCACATAGCAAAATAGGTGGGTATCCCTATTATAATTGCTTGACTAACATACAAATAACGCCATTAACAGCAGACCGCGTGCCACCGTCCACAGATATTCTAATATATTTATTACAGACGGTGGCTCGGCCAGCCGATTCCATCCAATACTTCATCTACTAGTTCACACGCTGCGTAGTACGTTCGCCTACATCCCATGCTATTACCTCGCCTATAACGTTCGTCGTAACTTATATCACCCAACACCGGCCCGTCTCGATGTGACCGATTTTACAGGTATTAATTGAAATTATTATACAATGAGGCTTCTTATTTTAAAATTAATTTTAGTTAGTTCTTTGCTTTAGTCATGACTATTGATGGTTAATATATTATATTAGCAAGTTTTACTTCATGTTACATGTTTAACTGTGGTGACGAAATAAGTGCAAGTGAATATTTTAATATATCATTTGCAATTTGTTTTAGAAATCGTGGTTCTTTCTGGACAATGTGTTTTTTTGGTTCTGTATGTAGCTTCCACTTTGTTTGGCATCCATTTTATTTTCCTCCTGTGCCAAGATACATTAAAATATCAAAAAATTAAATTGGCTGACTAGAGCGCTTTACTAACATTTTTTTTTTTGGTTTATTAAATTTATACTCTAGCCTAGATCTGCTAGATATAGATTGATAACTACCTAATTATCATTGAAGAAATAAACGGAAAAAAATAAAAGACTAGTATTTGACCATACTTGGACGTGGCACTAATTAAAACCATATTAGCCTCAAGGACGATTTTAGGAAACCACCTTTCTGGGGGGAGAGGGATTAATTTAAAAACAAAAGTTTGTTAATATATTTTGTTATAAATGGTATGAGAACAATATAAATACCTATATTTTTATCATACTTGTGGCATAAGTGAAAAAGCCTCTAATAAATAATTATAGAATAACGTCCATTTTTTTTCCTGCAGCAAATTTATTAATTACATTGTTTATATTTACATCAATAATCTATCTATGGATATGGAAGAGACCCATTCCAACAGGTCGCTCTTGTGCTATAGTGTTTCGTAGCCAAGTTTTTAATCGTAATTTCCACGTAAAAATATGTAAATTACACATCATGTTTGACCGGTCTTTGGCGGGGGAAAACCTTATTACCCCTTCACTGTAAACCGCTTTTGAATTGGGCTTGAGTTTCGGCCGATCCTAAATTTTAAAGTACGAGCCGTCACTGACTAGTAGGTCCACTCGTTGGCAAATCCTTTGATCTATTTCTGCTACATTGTTTTCGCGTCGCGCGATCACTAGTACCTATGGATATGGCCGAATTGTTGCGGAAGTTTCCGAACGCCGCGGCCAGTAAAGGGAAATCGGGCACTCACCCGAGTTGTATTTAGGAAAATATGGGCATACAGTAAAATAAAAAACATCGTTTGATCATCGGCTGAAAAATTACGTGAAAACGGACTAGTGTAAAAACTTTTCATGAAAGCAATAGTATCTCTGCATCTACAAGATACGGCATTATTTTTTTGTATCTAAATTGTGTTAAACGGCTCCAGTTTCTCACAACGTGTAAAAACCAATTTTTATCAAAGAATATCTCGGTATGTCTATTAGCTCACGAGTTAACTGGACTGACTTTGGGTATAATGAATTTAGATGAAGGATTTAAAAGGGGCATGAAATGACAAAAATTTATTTTTAGGGCAAAATCATGTAGTGTTTTTTATTACGAATTTTTGGGTATGCACACTTTTCATTCTAAAGTTAGTATTTTTTTATGGAATCAATTTGGCCTGTTACGTTTTTTCGACGTCTTGAGTCACCCAACAGTAGCACATAGTAACGTACTCATTTTCACCAATCCGACTCTGTTCTGGGACGCAACGGTCGAACCTCACAGCTCCAAGAACGGATCTCAACTGAAGCACTTTGCATGCTGCCAACAACCTGTCAAATTTTGTCAGCAGGCGGAAATATTTGGGAGAATGGCGCTACTAGTTTATTCCTACTATGGTTACGCTTTTCTGAGCCGTATACTCCATACTTAGTGCGAGACAAAGCCGAAAACAGCAACTTAATATTTTAGTTCTTTTTTTTTCGATAAAAAAAACTTAAATTTTGTTAAAAATTTTGCATGTATAAGTTTGTCTGTCCAGCGGTTTAGTGAGGTATCTACCAAATAAACTTGCCACTCCAGCGAATGTTTTACAGCGTTTTTTTGCAGTACGTTAATAAAATATGTAATAACTATAAAGTCGGCTAATGTTTGGTGTTATTCAAATCATAGTCGCACGGTTATGGTCTGCAAAAAAATATGAAAAAATAACATATAAAGTAGAAAAAACATCACGACTTGACATATAGCTTATTAAGCAACGCTACAATGTGTTTTTTGGTTCACATAGCTAACTTTAAAACTAAAGATGTATCAGGTTTATTTGACGTATTTGTCAATTTCCGAAAGTTGTTTTTCGGGTTTGTTTATACTTACAAAGCGACGCGATATTTCTTAAGTTTGCTTTTGAGTACAGTACTGCAATATTTCTCACTTGCATGATAGGTAACGGCTTAGCGCAATGACGTATAAAATGGATAGATTCAGCATTCTCCTAAGGAACCGCTCAAAAAAACAGATCAGTCATTGTTTGACAGATTTTGCATGAGTTGAAGAAAGATGGACTGATCTCATAAACAAAGTATAGAGTAAATGACAAGGGTCCTAGCATCACGACCTGTGGAGTAGTTTTTTTACAGTTTTAAGAAGTTTTCTGTTTTATCATCAGAGTTTAATGCGGTCTTTTTAAATCAAATTTGATTTTCCTCTTTTTTATGAAGTCAACATCTGAAGTTCTCACGCTGTTTTTTTAGAGTTTGAATGTCGCTCTATTAGTTTGCGGGAATGACATATATCAGTTTTAAAATAAATTTATTTTTTTGTATTAGCGGTGAAAAAGAATCTTTTATCGAATTTAATGAGATTTTTGTGCCCGATTTTACACTCGTCGTTTTGTGAGAACTTTATATGGTTCAAAGCTGCCAATGTTAATTATCTTAATTAGGTCTGTTGGCTTAACAGAATATTGTATACTTAATATTCTACTCCAGAAAAGCAAATAAGGATTGCCTGCCCTTTTTTATTCTCATAAAATTTGATTAAAATGGAACAGTGGGTATTCGTTGATTTTTTAAAGTGTAAATGTTTAAGTCCATTTCAACTAAACAAGAATGAAAAGAAAATTATTATACGATATAAAACATTTATTAAATTTTAAGTACATACCTACAAAAAAATATCAATATGACAAGCCGAGAGAGCTTGTAAATAAAACTGAAAAGAATATTTCCCTTGTACAAGAATCGTGTTACTACAGTCAGCCCCGCCTATAGTCCTATATATTTCAATAATAAGTTGGTGTAAATATTTAAACTATGACTACACCCATACGATTTTGGTCCTTCTCGGCACCATTTAGTCGCCCAGCAGTTTCTGACCACCCCTACAGAAATTTTACAATCTTTTTTCAAATAGTGGTTGCTAATCCGTAGTCGTGTCATTTTAAAGCAAAGGTTCTTACGTAACATGCAATTAAATTTAATAAACAAAAAACTTTTTTTTACTGTCAGTGGGCACTATCTTTTTAATATAACCGGTTAGAAAACCCAAGTGCAGGTACTTTTTCACCTCACACTGTTATCACTTATTGCAATAAAAATGCAGTGGTTTCCTGATTTAAATAAATTGCCATCAGTATGATTTTGGGAGTTTAATGTAAAATAAATACGTATCTTAAATTCAAAAATGTGGAATTTACAAAAAATATTATTATTATAATACTGAGTTTTTTTTGTACAAATCAAGGTCTCTTACTATAAATATGTTGTATGGGAATTTCAAAACAAAGTGAAAATTAAAAAACCATGAAAATCTTGCAAAGGAAAATTTTATTTTAACCGAATGCTTCACAAACTTTATATAATGGAAGCATAACTGATTTTATGAAATCATAAATAAGACATTTTTATAATAAAGGAAAGGAAGAATGAAATAAAAATTAATTTCAAATGTTATGATATAGTACATATTACTCTAAATACAGTAAAGTCCTGTGTTGTGATATATCAATATTAGTTCAGTTTAACCACCGGAGAGAGAAACTTGCCATACCGTTAACCTAAAAAATAATTAAATGACTTCTGCTACGTCTAGTATTACGCTCATTACAACTTCTGATTAACAAAATTCAGTGTAAATCTCGTTTATTGTTAAGATTTCTTTTCTACTTAAATTTTTACTTTTCTGAAGAGGACGAATGGATAACAAGTGACTTCAGAGTCCCGTTCAGATTATTAAACCCTTCCTGTTCGAAAACTAGGGGGATGATTCCCAAATTATTGTTTTTAATGTAAAGGGAACCTGTAAGCTAACACCATACTTAGTCCAGACACAAGTGGCATAATTTGTCTTAGCTATCTCTAATTTCCTGATGTGTTTAACTGTAAGGAAGCTGATTTTAACTCAGAATTGTTCCCGATTTCTGTTATGAAAGGACCCTGCGTGAAAGATACCTGGAATACTACCTACAGCCCTTTTAAATGCTTTTTATAATCAAGGTCTGCTTATGAAATACATAGGTGCCCACCTACACTCCTCAATCTTACATGACAGAGTGAAATAAGTATTAAAGTAACCTTGTATACGATTTCTGACATATAGATACCAAACTTTAGCTAATTGTACGTATAATAATTTTCTAGAGCTTACCCACAAAAAAAACCAAGACTATGAGGAATAAGGCTTGATACATACATAATACTGATTAATCACAGAAAATATAGCATTTCTTTTAATATAGACTTAGCCTTTCAGATAATAATAAATAAATATGGGCCTTAAAAACATTGGAAGGAAATATATAATTACCTAAAAAAACTAATCAAAACCCTATAGAGCTTATTTAAAATCATATCATTATAAATTCAACTAACATACTTCCCAGTTAACAAAAGCAAAACAAATTATTTACATTCATAACTATGACCTAATAAATGGAAAATTTCCTATTACAAGGAATACTGAATAAGTAAATTTATTCATTTCGAGAAACTCTATAACACTTTCAGCCTTTAGAAAAGGATAAAAATTGGACAAAATTCTCCCATTTATGATTGTACTATAGGGTAAAGTGGGGATATTGAAGAATACCTATAAATACATTTTAAAAACCAACAGGTTGGAAGATTAAGTGTTGCATAAAAAGTTTTTGATCAATTTACATATCTAACCATGTTGTTTTCATTGAACATGATTTAAAAACTTACTATGCCTTAGACCGGTATTAAACAAAGAAATAATTTAAAAAATACTTTACATGCATCAACAAAAAATGAAACCGACAAAAAATTTAAATTTTTTTATATAATAAAGTTATGCTTTGTCAAATAAAACTACTTCTCAACTTTTGGAACGGTTACAAGAAGCAATAAATCTATATTTGCCTATGGCTAGCAAAAACTTTAGTTCTTTACACTGTACCACTCAGCGTGATCATTTTAACTTTTCCAAATTACGATCTGCACTAACTTATTAGAAATATTAATTTAACTTGTATTTATTAATAAGGCACCCTGAACATTTTACTTTCAATAAGTAGGTCTTCTTCTTCTGATTCTAAACGTACATAATTTGATACCTTTATTTTTAAAAATACAAGGGAAAAGGAAAAATGGTTGGGCCATAAAACCAACGTGAATGACAAAGTTCTTCTCCATTTTTGAAGGATAAAGGTGTGAAGAACAAGGGGGAAGAGACCTATCTACTGAAAGTGCAATTCAGAAAGTGTCTCATTTAAAAAAAATGCCAGATTTATATCTTTGAAAATTTACACACAAAATGACCACGCTGTAATATTATATGTTGTATGTAGTATAACAAAATATTTCTCTTGGTTTTCCACTCTATGACAATTTCAACATTGTTCTTTAGAAGTTGCATTAAAAAACTAGGTTATAAAAGTTATTCGTTGATCTCAGCTTGCAAAATGGAGAGGGACCTGGAAAAGAAAGAATATAAAAATGATTATGTGGTTTAATTGTTTTAAATATTAAATATAAAAAAATTATAATAAAATTATAGAAATAATTCTTTTATTGTGAGAAAAAACGGGGGAATTCCTGTCCCACTCATGCTTTTTAAAATAAAAACAAAATGAAGTAAGATATCTTTTAACTATATATAGAGAGCTAGTAAAAAAACCTATTTGTTAATCAGGATAGTAAGATCCAGAGCTATATGTTTTAACTATATATAGAGAGCTAGAAAAATAACTGTTAATCAAAATAGTAAGGTCCAGAGCTCAGTATTAACAAAGCACTAATAGAAACAATTTAACTGGTTGTTTTGCAGTAACTACTTATACTGGCAAAGATACAATTACAGTTATTATGCAATTTTTTGTACAAAGTTTTCAGAGGATATTTTACTTTAAGGTTAAATGAATTCAACTCAAGATATGCTTTAATGCTTAAGACTAATTCTTATTGACAGAGCTGACAGTTTTATTATCTAAGTAGTTATAATAACATATAATATTCAGTAATCAAACATTAAGCCACGAAAAAAAAAAGAATAACATATTCGGCATCAAAATCAAAGAAATAATATAAAAATAATACAAAAAGTAAGAAGCAGTGTAAAAATATTAATTGTAAAAAAAAACAGTGTCTAGGATTCAATCAAGTGGTTTAATACAGGAAAAAGCTTCGATTACACGGGTTTCACCAACCAAACAGGCATCATGAGATCTTAAAACAACAAAAACACGTAAAATATATAAAACTGGCACATACAACTACATAATAAAAGTCAAAGTCAAAATATAGCTTTATTATCAAATACAAAAAGTATTGACAAAGCCATCAATTAATATAAGGAAAAAAATGTGCAAGATCCTGTTTAAAACTATATAAGCAACTGATATGATATATATATATATATATATATATATATATATATATATATATATATATATATATATATATATATATATATATATATATATATATATATTTATATATATATTTTTATATTTATATATATATTTACATATATATATATATATATATATATATATATATATAGACATACATACATACACACATACATACACACATTCATATACATAGGCATACATACAATACAATACATACAAAACAAATTCAAGCAACACGAATATCTCATATTCATATATTCATAAAAAGAAAAACTTAGATATTTATAACAAGATACTTGCTTAGACCTAGTCCAATCTCTCAGCATAATATTCGTCAAGGCTCTAATATGCCTTCTGAACTAATAACTTCTTGTTTTTTTTCTTAAATTTAATAAAGCATGACTTGTTTTTAAGGTCAGCAGGAAGATGGTTAAACAATTCTTTACCACCATACACAAAAGAATTTCTAAATTGCTCAGTTCTTGGCAGTGGTAATGTTATATAAATTTGGCGAGTGTTATAACCGTGAGTATGTTGATCCAGTTCATGTCTGAATTATTGGTAGATAAAACATGTCATTTGTAAATACAACATAAGGTTAACACCGAATATCTGACAAATAGTGGACGACATGTATCACGAAACCCTGCTTGACACATATATCTAAGAGCTCTTTTTTGCAGCACAAAAAGTGACTTGAACATATAATTTGAGCACCCTCCCCAAACAAACACATCTGTAGTTGTATGTGCTAGTTTTATATATTCTAAATGTTTTTGCTTATTTAAAATCCGATGTTGTTTGGCGAAACACGTGTAACCGTAGTTTTTTACTGAATTAAACCACTTGACTGAGACCGAGACATTAATTTTCTTTTCTGCAATTATTAAACCAAGTCTCTTAGAGATATTATGGACCAATTACTTCTTCAACAGGGATTAAAGCAAAATAAAAAAATAAGAAGGGGCATATTAAAATATAATTCAGAATCGCGTTATAGTATTCCGTCAAATCGTAGTATGCTTTTTGCACTAATACTGCATAAACTAAGACAAAAAACTTGGCAGGCCCGGAACTTCTTTTTATATATGCTTTTTTAGGAGGTCTTATGTAGTCTACCAACTTAACTTTTGGCAATCGAAGTTTTGCATACAGCAATGTAATAAAAATTAGGTAATAACATGCAAAATCTGTAACAAACACCCAGTTCTATTTTACTCAATGTAATTTTGTTACTATTTATTTCATATGTATTCTGACTTATATTTTGGAAGTCTACTTGAAAATTTGTCAAACCTGATTATTACTGATACATTCTTTCTAAAATCAAAAATATGTCTGTAAATTTACTTTTATCTGGAACTCCACTCTTACTTAATTCTACCCCACACAGATAACACAGTTTAAAAGTTATTTGTTGTTATAAGTATAAATCGTGTCTAATAAATTTCTTTTTTTAAATAAAATAAATACTTCACAATAAGCAAATTTACAGGTACTTCGTCGGGAAAATGGACAAAGCCTTTTTAATGAAAATTTAAGAAAAAAGCATACCACAAACTGGTAAGTGGTTCTTTATACTGTTTTAAAAAAAATATGTATTAAAATGCCATTTTGTTTCACTAAATTATAGATTTACCAATTCAATTCCATGCACAAAATTTGAACTGGATTAAATAGTTTATTCTGAACAGACTAATTAACACACAGACCTATCAATGGAAATAAACATGATTTCGGCATCTTGCAACCCTAAAACATTGACATCTCTAAAAATTTGGAAAGATGATTATATTTACATAACAATATTTACATTGAACAGAAGAAGCAAGAAAAATTGTTATATAATGTTCTTCCGATATGTTTAAATCTAACAAAAATTGGTTAATTATTTTTAAAACACTTCTTATATGAGGATGCATATTTAAAGTTAAAACTGTTTTTTCTTTTAATGATTCATCATGTGATATCTGTATCTATTATTTTTGCTATTGGCGTTTTGTTATATAAGATAAAGTAAAAGACAAAATTGTAACAACCTATACACATAGACCAGTAAAAATAATATTTAAACCATTTTGGAATTAAAATGTTTTTTGGTTTTGTTTTTATAACATGTTACATCCCAAAGCATATAGCAACAACAAAAATGTGTCAATAATGCCAGATTACAAACAGATATACATATGTTTATATGACTGTACATGAGTGTGTTTAGGTTTTTCTAAAACATATTAAATTATTGTATTTTATATTAGCTATCTAGTTACCATGAATATCAATGTGGGTTTAAATTTTAAATCAAGAAACTTACCAAAACAATTTTCTCTAAATTATCCCAGTATTACATTTTGAGGTAGCCTTATTAGGTCATAACCATTAGAATAGAGGGGTAGTATCTATTAATTTGTTGCTATGGCAGCATTTGATCTAATCAGTCCTCAGCCATCAAGTTTATTCATATGACTGGACACAAAATAATCTTTGCATTATTTAGTTCTTTTGGGAAAATGGTGATCAATCTTCAAAATTTCAAGCTATTATTTGTTGTTTTCACGGTAATCTAAAACAAAATATTAATTTTGGGCATTGTAAAGTACTTAAAGTTTAAGTCTTTAGCATAGTCCATATGACAAGCATGTTATAGTATCTGTATTAAGTTTAGTTCCAATAGTAAGCGTTTAGCATTTCAGTTGATTTGTGTTGTATAAGTCATATATCTAGAAAACAAGGTGAGGTCTTATTACTAAGAAAAATTAAAGTTAAAGCTGTATTTAAACATTGTGTTATATCCAAGAATAACTGTTACAAATACCTAGTAGTTGCATCTTATATTTTGTTTTTACAAAAACTGTATTCAGTGAAATAATCACTTAAAAAAATCTATGCATCTCAGTTCAAAGCTCACAACAGATAATTAGCGCAAATTTAACTTCTGAATATTATATATTTTATATGGTTTATTTGAAAGAAATTAGTATGTTTATTTGTCAAAATTAAAAGAAACTGTCAATTTTTACTATAATCGAAATGTACAAAAAAAAACAGACATAAAGTCTCAGTCTCAGTCAAAAATACGAATGGTGATAGGTATTTCGCTCTATAGGGTCATCATCAGATCAACAATTAAAATGAAACAACACATAGACAAGACAAACACATAGAGGTATGTTTGATCAACACAGATGTATTTGATTTTTTACGCATATTTATTCGTTTTAGTTTTTAAGGTGATGACAGAAAATTTGTATCTGTTTTATGTTAATAGATTTTGAATATTTGTAGAAAACCATCAGATCAGTCGTTATGTGTATTTTTCTTGTCCAACTATTGTGGTGTATTTTATTTATTTTTAGAGTTAAAAGGAGACAGATAATCACAATATCTGATTCTATTTCATCACTTCAAAATAAACCATGTTTTCTATAAAATTTTTAATTTATTATTTTCTATGATTTTTAAGATGTACAAAAATGCAATAACGATGCAAACAGTATCCCATAATTTAAAAATCTATGGAAACGAAGTTTCAAGTAAAATCGGCGATGGTGCAGAAATCTAAACAATTACCAATATTAAAAAAAGCAATGTATATGTTTTTTCAACAAGGTGTATGGTGTTCTACTAGGTATTTGGTACCAATACGTAGCAAGTGTTGATATGTTTATTTTACTTACGCCAAAACCATTAATTTAACTACTTTCAAAAATCACTAGACTTATGTTTTTTTAGTTACAAGTAAAAGTGTTAAGTAAAATGTATGTTCTGTAATACTTTTTAATGCCCAAAACTTAGACTTGACTGATATTTACCCCTTATCATAAATACCTGGTCCAGAGGCAACTGAAGAGAAAATATTAGGTGGCAGAGGAATACAAATTTTGCGACAGTTTTGTTGACAGTTGCACACACATAAAAGGTTGAGAGTAAAGAGCTGCATATTATTCGATAATATAAGATTTTGTTATATAAGGATAAAATATTGAGGAGGAGGAAGTGTTCCCCATTTCTCCCTGTCCTGGGTATATTCAATTACTAATTGCACCACTAATTTGACATGAATGATGGAAAGAGTAACTAAAATCGCAGTATTAATGCCGTTTTTTTTATATAAGGTATTCAATATGATGATATGAAAATGCAAAGATGATGATATTTATATGGGTATATTCATCTATTAGACCATCCGAAACTTACCCAAACATTGTCCTTAGAAGTGTATTGTATATTATCCTGAAATATAAAGGTGTAAGGTTGGGTTTGTATGTGGCCTGATAACATCGTCCGTCAAGCTAAGTCAGAATATCACTCAAACTAAAATGATCTGAACAGATTTTAGGATATTTCAGTACAAACTGTCTATCTCAGGATTTTCAGGAAATCTGAAATAAAAAAGTATTATAAATCTTTTTAAGATACTTATTTCTTAATTGCTTATTATGTATGCACTTACCGAAAAATTTAAATTTAGAAATACCTCGGAAAATATTTTATCTTTAGAAAAATAAAATCAAGATGGTTTCTGGATGTAAAATATATACCTACCCATTTTTTTACTGTGTTTAACTAGTAATTTTTGAAAAGTTGATATTATTTTTTATTAAGAACTAAAATAAATATATCTGAGTGAGCTACTAACAGGTATGATTGAATGAAAAATTACGTAAGTACATAATTTCTGTCAGTAACACAAGCAGTCTGAAATATCTAAAAAATTTTAGTGCTGTATAGAGCCTATATCTATAAAATAATATCTGACTATAACTTATATTTTAAAATTTGTACCTAGTTGTGAAATGGATTATGAACCTGACTATACAAAGTTATGTAAAACAGCAGGCCAATATTTACAAAGGTAGAATATTCTTATATTTTTAGTTTGCAAATAGAAAACATAATATGAATAACAGATCTAACCTTATAACATAATATGTATAAAACTCCTAGTGTTGATAAAATTCTATGAAAGGAAAAATTACAGTGTAACTTAAAGACAGCTGCAAGTGCATATCAATTTGCTCGAGCGATCTTAAGTCCTTAAGATATAATGTAATATTTGTATCAGTGATGGTAGGCTAACTAAATTAGTCCAAATATGAATGGAATTTTTTTACGATGAAATGTCTTTTTACTAAATTTTGCACTAGAAAGATAATATGCAAGACTGCAGCAAATTTATTCATACAACATACACATTCAATACAACCACAAGACCAAGTGACTTAAAATAAGAATGATAATAGGTACTAAAAATAAATGTAGAAAAGTTGATCTTAAAAAATTAGATTAGATAGATATACCTATCTACATTTAAATTAACGCCGTTGCTCCTTCCACGCTAACGTAAACGAATCGTCGAAAAACTTACGTTACGGTTCACGTTAAATAAGAAAAATGTAATAATATAGACTCGGAATTTTGTTGGCGCGCTACCGCGAGATTCGAATCCACCACCTATACGACGCAGGCCGAGAACCCTACCACTACCCTACAATGCAAAATTTAGAAAGTTCGTTCACGTTAGCGTAGAAGGGATAGAGCGTTAAACGCAATCTATATTTAGTTCTGTCTCTTCTGTCTATACTTGAAAAATCAAGTATATACCGAAAAGTCTTAAAAATTACTAGATCGGACCAAACTGAAGTTATTTTAACATTTATTGTAAGGGCAGATACTACCACTGCATGAAATTGCCAAAGCCCAAACAATAAAGCGGAAAAAATGCACGATAAACAACCTACATAACTTTGCCTCTTATAAAAAATCTGTAACACAGAGCTAGAAATCTTTGTAATTTAATGGCTTCAAACACAAAATTAAATGCTAGCTACAAGAAAAAAAACAATAACTATATAATAGATTGCATAATAAAGTGTATTGTGTTATATGGACATAAATGAACCACTTGAAATTCATTATATGTTTATCCTTCTACTGTATTACTCTCTGTGAGCATTAAAAGGTCTTAAAAACAGAATTTTGAAATACCTAAATTCTTTTTATCTGCAGAAATTTTGTAAGAGAATTTAATTTTTCCTTACGCATCTACCGAATCTACTTCACTGCGCACGATACATTTGACATAAAGGTAAGGTTGAAGGATACTTACCGGCGTAAACATGCTTCGAGGTTGAAATCATCCTTTGTTCTTACATATTCTCCTAGACACTACTATATTTAACTGTAACTCATAACCCACAGTAATTTTAAGTACTAAAAATCATGAAAATCCAGGACAAACACGACAAAAATATCTAACAAACGCCGTCAAAACAAGACAACAATGCAAGGTCGACATTACAGTGACTTTATACAAGACAGTGTGGACATACAAGACCAGCCGCCATTTGTTTGCAAATTTTGTGTAGGCTTATATGGGAGAATGCAATAAATATCGCATTTACATTAAATATAAAGCTTTTATTCTAAAAAAATGGTACGAGAGTGTTAATAGTAACAAGTTTTTATTTTTTTAATATCATTTACCACTTCTGGACGTTCCAAAGTGCTTTATTTTTGTTATTGTTGGGAGTGTTGTGTATTAAAGATCTTTATTGTTTTGGCTCAGGAAAATGTGATACCTACGGAGATCCTCAGAAGTGTTTGTTATGCGTTTATTAATTCTAGAAGATGAAAAACTTGGGATGCAAGTTTCAATTCAAAGTGTCTAAATTAGGTTATATGTTGGATATATTAGTAAACATTTTAATAAAACTATTATAGTCTCTCGTTTTGTTTAAATTTTTTTTATTTTGAATATCTCTGGTAAAAATATATGTTACTTTGTATTTGCATTTTCCTTATGTGTGCTATATCTATTTACTCTTATGTTTTCCGAACGGCTTTTATAAACTTAATCCATTTATTGTGTTCTGATCTAGTCTATTTATTTTCAAGAGAACCTGCATGTAAACAAAATTGGCTGAGCAAGCAATGCGGATTTACAAGTTTCCTTAAAATTGTATTGTAATTGGACACCCTTATTTAAAGGCTTTTTGCCTACGCAACCACTTTTGTTTACATGCAGATTTTGTTGAAAATAAACTTTAGGCAACTTCAATTTGTAATTTTATAAATTACATTGTTTAAAATCATTATATAATTATTAAGTACCACATTCAACTTGCCATTTTACGAGTCATTTTATTTTTGTATAATAACATATCGACCGTCCCAAGGGTGACTATGTAAAAATATTGTATTTAAAATCATAATATAATTGTCACATTTTAACATCTTGTTTTATTTTTGTATATTACATATTATCGACCCTCCCAAGTTAAAATATTGTTAGTGGATTTTTGGCTAAAAAGAGTTGATACTCTATTACTACAAACAAATATTTGTTTGGTTAAATAAAATTAGAATTTGTATAGTAAATAACCACTTTTAGAGTAAAGTAGTTTTATCACAATAATATGTGAGTGAGCAGCAGCATTGAATATTTTGATTTAATATATAGAGCTGAATAAAAGCAAAAACAAGACTGAGTCATTGAAAGTATAATATATGATTTGAACTAATTATAAAATTTATTAATTTCCTTCCATCTAGTGACTTTACTGTTATCTGTAGCTAAGGCAATGTTACTACCAGCTGCTCACTTTGTAAATTTATTGCAATATGTGCACTTTTTGTCATGAAACTGTTTTGGATAAAGATATTTTCTGTAAATTTTAGTGTTATCTAAAACCTTTGAAAACTACTTACTTTCTCATAAAAATGATGGGAAATATGTATCTTTTAGAAGCAAAATACAAGCATTTTTTTCTAACAAATGGTAATACGTTCTATATCATTCCAAAATTAAGTTTGTATCTTCGTAAGGTTAAGGACATATTTTTTAACATAAAAAACTATATGAAATGATAGGAACTTGATACTTCTAGGGCCTGACCAACTTTCACATTTTACTGCATTACCGTTAATAAAAAAGTATAAAAACAAACTACAATTAAGTATTCCTTAAGCAAATTTATTTTTTTGTTACATATAAGAATATATACATCTTCAACACTTGTAACTTTGAATTAAACCAACAAAAAACAGATAAAAAGAAAAAAAAACTATACGGCCATATCTCTTCTCATTGTATTCACAAAGCTAATTCTAAAAATAAAACTAATGCTAAAGATGGGGCACAAGACGTTAAGACGTAAATGTTGATTGATAAAACAAAATAAATGAACCTATAAGACATCATTATTTAGTTTTGTCTTAATCAATAGTGCTTTATATTTTTTCATTAGAAGCTGTGCCCTTCCATAATGCTTATGATATTTAGATAATTTTTCTTCCAAATATTTCAAATTTGTATCATGACGAGTACTCAAAGCACTTAATGAGCCTGAACTGTCACTTATGTTCTTTGGAAAAACTTGGTGATTATGAGGTTGCTCCCGAGGTAGAAGCGATAGCCTGATTTGGGAGTTCATTCTTCCAAAAAAATATGAGTACGTTTAGCAGGTGGCTTTCTAAGTGTTTTGGGCTTACTAAAGGAGAACAGAGTAGGTACATCATTTTGTTTTAAACGACGGGTTCCATCAACCCTGGTCTTTTCCCACATATGCCGCTCAAAATGCACCTGCAAAAAAAAATGAATTTTACCTATTCTGTAACGTCAGATTGTATTATTATTATTATTATTACTGTCACCAATGTGTCTTGTTTTTTGTCTTGTGATATATTTTTTTATTTATTCCATAATACACTACAGAGCTAAACTCCATATGGAGAAAACAATAAAAATATTACTAAATGAGAAAAATAATCCAGACATAAAGCAGCATTAAATAAAGAGAGTCAACAAATACAAAAATATAAATAAAAACTAAAAATAAAAAATAAACAAGCCAGAAAAAAGATATTCAAAGCTGTTAACCAAGTGAAATTGAATTTTGATTTTGAATTATATAATAGTTAAAATTGAGGGGTATATAAGTAATAGAATACTAGATAATAAATATTCTTAAATAAACTGTAAAAGTTATAGCAACACATAAAATTAAACTAGCTATGAACATTATTAGAAAATGTCAAATCTTGGAGCCGATATATGTAAATCACACTTTGAACTTAGAAAATCCAAACTCAGTATAAACTTACTTCACATATACAAGACTATTTGATTGGAATCCATTTGTCCCATTTCTTAGCTATGACCCATTCCATTCTTCTTTTCCTATCTGTCAGAAAATGCTTCATAAGGAAGCCCTTCACACTAGAATTAGTGCAGGCTATAGCGGCACACCTTGGCATATCTGAAAACATATTTTAAATGTAGGACCTTTAATATGAAAATTATGTTTGTCAATTATTTATTGCCAAAAATATTTATATCTAGAAAGATGGATTTATGCTTGCACACTAAATTAAAACTCAATTATCCTTCATTGTGAGACATCAAAAATGGAGCCTTTAACTTTTGTTATTCTTAAGATTAGTTTAGCTAGCCATGTAATAATAATAAACTTCCAATAAGACTTTGATCTACTTATGATTGTACATTTTAAAATTATTTGATTTCTTTTCAAAATCGACAAAAGAATGGAAACGGAAACAATGTTATAAACTTAATACTGCATATTTATAATGCTAAAAACAAGCATAAATTTTGCAACAAAATATTAATTTACCTTATATTTCTTATTTTAATTTAGGACAAAGCAAAAATCTGACGAAATGCGAATATAAATGATAAATCTAGCTATGAACATTTAATGCCAATTTTTAAATGGTGTTATAATATTTATTTTACTTACCAATCAGTGTTTTAAGAGTTATAAGGAAAGTTTATATTCTAGTCTTTTCACTGAAAATATATAACGCAAATATGCGGCTATTTAATTAACAAAACAAAATTTATACGGATTTCTCACATAAGCGCATAACGTAAACAATCAAAATTTTAGCAAACAAATGGCGGATTTCGTGACGTTTTCAGCCGGCCAATCAAAAGTGACAAGCCGTATGGCCACACTGTCTTGTATAAAGTCACTGTAGTCCACATGAGTCAGGACAATCAGGACATATGAAATTAATGGCTGCCATGACCGATGAGCGTGGTGTCTTTGTTTAGATAACGTGTTTAGACAACGACAGCTACTAACCTGTGTACTCCGATTAATTTGGATTTGACAGCTTAGCGTTTATTGCTTAAATGTCTACTCTATTTCAGCATGCAAAGACAGAAAGAGATAAATACACACTTGGTGCACGTTCATTTTACTTACGGAGCAGCCTGAAGTAAAGGTGGAAAGGACTCGGGTAAATACAACAGTGCCAAATATTATTCCTTTAAGCAAAACAAAATTAATAAAAACGAAATGATAAAAAAACTTTTCTCGATTTGCTTGTTATTAGCTTATTTAAAGTTATTTTAGAAATAAAATGCAATATTAACTTTCCTAAAAGTAGTATTTTTGCCAATATCTTCGTGAATTAAGCACAGTAATCCCAAAATCTACTGTCGAGAGTAGCAAATCTGTCAAAGGCGCTTTCTATAGTTTAATGACTGATCGCTTTTAAGTGTAAACAATGGAGTCTATCCTATTTATTTATATGTAATTGGCTTAGCGCTTCAATGTGAGAATTACATTTAATCTATTCGGTTTCGCAAATTATTTGCAATTCTATAGGTAGTATATCTATGTTTGGTTCGATATTTGATCTGACACCTATAGTAAGTGGAGATATACGTAGGTTTGTGTTCGCACGCTTTTTTTATCAGTGAAGAAGAACTAATTTTAATTGCAAGTAAATCGTATATAAAACGTATATAAAAATATGTAAAAGGAAAGCAGAAAAACCTCGTTTGAAAGCAGATATCGTTATAAGGCTAGAGACCTAATCCTGCACTAGCAATTAATCAAGAACTGGAATTTATTCTATAATTACGATCTGTAGGATTCCAAAGTTTTCCCTGTATTAAATTTAACACCATTTTCTCAGAACAGAAGTTACTTAAAAATAAACATAAACCACTCTGCCTTCTTAGAGAGTGCGGTGGAAGGTGCTTAAATAGGTACAGTTGGCGACGGATAAATCCGACAGCCCTCGGAAATAAATAATTTGCTGACTAGAATAAATAACGTGAGACCATCGTAATTTATTATTAAAACTTCACCAAATTTTCAACGTGTAATTAGCTTCACGAGTAGTATACGCTACCATAAAAATAATTATTTAATTCACCCCTTAAGGGCAAGTTTATTCTTAGCAAAATTTACTAAAACCGTGCGACCACGGCTATTTATAAACCAACCTCAGCGAAAATATAGTCCTGTCCACTTTACATGCGCTTTAAATTACCGTAAAAATAATTGTTTAAATCAGCCCTTAAAGGTTACTTTACACTCAAAGATTTTTACTAAGACCGTGCGACCACCGTTATTTTTATAAATCAAACTCAACGAAATCATAGTCCTAAGAGACATTTTACAAGAGCTTTATGATACCATAAAAAATATTATTTAATTCAGCCCTGACGGGCTACTATACTCTTAAAGATTTTCACTAAAACCGTGCGACCACCGTTATTTATAAATCAAACACAACGAAAATATAGTCCTGAGAGCCATTTTACCAGAGCCTTATGCTAGCAGAAAAATTATTATTTATCATAAATCAAACACAACGAAAATATGGTCCTGACTGACAATTTACAAGAGCTTTATGCTACCTCAAAAATTATTATTTAATTCAACCCTAAAGGACTACTTTACTGTTAAAGATTTTTACTAAAACGGTGCGACCACCGTTATTTATAACTCAAACCCAACCAAAATATGTTCCTGAGCGACATTTTACAAGAGCCTTATGCTAGCAGAAAAATTATTATTTATCATTTATCATCTTGATATATTTAATATTATTTTTTGAACATCTATAGTTGTTGTATATACATATTTTTGTATAAACAACACGTCAAGAATTAATACCACTTTATAAGCAAATAATATATTGCTTTTTTACATATATTTCGTAATAAAAATTTCAAGATAGCGACTCAGTGTCTTTGATGAAAATTAAATTAAAAAGGTTTAACAATAATTCATCCACAAAATATAGAGAAATATCTTATTTCAAAAAGGCGGTAATTTGTAAATGTGGCAAAACCTAAATATCTGGAAAGTGGAAACGTTTTAAAATCTTACGAATCTTAAAAAAATGTATTCCTTACGTGGTCTCTATTTGAAATAAAATTCAAATGTTCTCTTTTGTAATACACCCTATAACCAGAAAAATACTATATTTAATCCACACACTTTTATTAGAACATTTTAATTAGGGATTAGGCGAGATATAAAATATATGAGTTTTGTATGTTTTTAAGAAACTTTATTCTGAGGTTTGTTTTCGGGCGTATTAAGGTTCTGACTTAATTATTAAGGTTTACGATTGACTGGCACTTTGCATTGGGTAATTTTATCGTCTCCATATTTTAATGATGAATTAAGTTGAAAAGACCTTTTAAAAGATGTGCCACTCGGTCCCAATTTTTTTAATGCTGCCCACTCACCGTTTGGAAATTTTCAATCACGAAATATGCTCAAAAAAGAAGTAATTAGTATTTTATTGAAATGTGCAAATTTTTACCCATCTAACCTGGCGCCAGACCATTTGCTAACATGACGCTGATCTACCTATGTAACAAAATATTCATAATAACCAGATCAAAAACTGCTACGTTCATAAATTTGACAAATCTTAATTTTTAATATTCGAATAACAGTGACTGGCAATATTAAATACATCAAGAAAAAATAAGAATGTACAGATGCAATTTTATTGATGTGATTTTTGAGTAATGTAACGTTATAAATTGGAAAATATATGTATTTTTGATATTTTAATTGTGTATTGAATCGTTTTCTTATAAAAATTACTGAAGGAAACAGAAAAGAAAATGAAAGAATTTTTATAAGATCGTGAACTTTGATGATGGATAACTCGAAAATGAAACGAGCCCGAATATATAACGAATAATACGTTTAAAATATGTACCACTCGGCCCGTTTTTCCAGTTAATTTTTTTTAATGCTGTCCAGTCATCGTTTGGAAATTTTCAATCACGAAATATGCTCAAAAAAGAAATCATCAAGAAAAAACAGCAATGTACAGACGCAATTTTATTAACGAATGTGATTTTTGAGTAATAGAACATTATAAATTGGAAAATATGTGTATTTTTGATATTTTAGTTGTATA
>JAUTXW010002602.1:0-46873 GCA_030620095.1 Kuschelorhynchus macadamiae
TGAACGTTAAATTATATTACCCCGGAGTAATGGAAGAAATCTGTGGAACATGGAGAAATTAATATGGGATTGGTGGAATCGAGACGAGTTCTGACGTTGAAATAGCACCAATGATCACTGCGCCATTTGAGAAAATGTGAAAGTTTAGATATAGGATTATACAGGATAAGGACAAAATATATAGGATAGAACAAATAATAAAATTCCTTATGTATTATACGTAATCTTAATTTAATTAAAATTTTTAGCGTTGAAAGCAATTAGTTTTTGATATTTGGAATGGTACACTTTGTTTGAAATAACTTTAGCGACTAGTTAAAAATATGTGGTATAAGTTAGGTATTAATTTTCAAAACCTTGACTATTTTCAGATGATTTTTGATTTAGAGAGTCTTTTGAACTTTATATACGTTCAGAATTTAGATTTGTATTTTGGAAAAGACTAGCAATTAGCATAACAATATATGGCCTCAAAATTGCTAGACCCCAAAATAATCTAAATGTGTTTTTATGTTAAATAGGTACTAAATTTTGTATATCAAACGTAAATCTCTAGGTTTTTATTTATTTAAAACTGAAGTACTAAAACAACAAAATAAAAACATTCAATGATAATTATGATAACTTGCATTTATTCAGTTAGAACAGTCTATTATATTTCAATTAAACAAAGTGTTCAGATGTATTTTGTTCTCCCTGAAATTTCAAAGTTAGCTTAAATTAAAGCTTTTTGAACAAAGTATTTGTGAGGTACTAAAAACTAAAAACGACGTCAGAAATAGGTAAAAGCCAACTAAATAGGCTATCAAATTTGTCTTGAGATATTTTAAAAGTAGTAACACTAGATGCAATGAAAATAAATATATGGTATTAGGTACAAATTATTTATTTCCAATCAGGTATATTATAATGTTGTTCATATATTCTAAACAGAAACTATTTTAGTAATTATCATTTTAAAATAAATAAGTACCCAAAAACTTAGAAAATATCTTGTGTCAGGGAACATTCTGAGGTAATACGAAGGTAATACGTCGTATTCATTTCTAAAGAGTTTGACTGGAAACATTCTGTATACCTTCTGAAATATAATGTACAAACACTTTCCAAGTATCTTGAGAACGAATGCAGTTTTCTCTCCCCTCGAAGCTTTTCTTAGAACAGAAAGGGAACCCTACTTTCCTGTCACGTTAGAGATATTCGATTCTTTTTAAAATAATTAGACTAATTGCCTGCCTTACCAACGCAACATTTTCCGACAAAGGTTTAATGTTAAATTTAAGTGTTCAAACTTTAGAGTTAAACTGTTTTATATGTTTAACTTAGTTTTTAGTTAGTACGACATTTTCCATTTTCAAACTAGATTTCCTTAAGTACGTCTTCACTATCTAGCTTTTAGATAAATAATAATAAACTTACACTCAAAGGAGAAGTATTATCTATTTATAAAGGGTGCGTTTAGTATTTTACGTAAATTTACAACTACGTTCAGTAACAAATATTTACTTTTAAATAAAAACTTACCAAATACACAAATATCTTCGGTAATCTTCAGCAATGTTCTCCAAGTAACCTGAAAAGAATATAATTATAGTCTTGGGTATATCCTAGGTTTCACTATATATTTACCTTAAATGGAAACTGTCTCGAACCACACGAATACCTTCGATAATCTTTGACTATTTCTTGGCAAAAACAGAATATAAAAACCTGGAATCTTCTACATTTTCATTATATATAAAAAAGACAAAGGATGGTATCTGCAAAGTGATTATGAAGTAAATAGAAAAGGAATTCGATATTACATGTGTATAGCTTAACTAATTTGTTATTTACATTTTATTCAAATTAAAATTTTGTAAAAGCTGTTTAGTTATCATTATGTTAAAGAACAAAACAATAATTTTTATTTAGTGAAGAAATTATATTTTCTTAAATGGTAGATATGTGAATTAAAAAAAACTTATTTGATTATAGAAGTTTTATTAAAGAATTTCTTAATTACATACACTTTTTATAAAAACTCAGTTACTTTAAGCCTCTCCAACTCCTTCAGAATGTTTTTTATTTCATTCATATAAATTAACGAGTCTGTCAACAAGCTCATTTTTTTCTTGGTTATGTTTAATCAAGGCAGACCTAGATTTTGTTTTAGATCTAGAGTTTTTTAAATCTGAAAGCTTCTAAATAAGAGGTAACTAAGGACTTAGTAGTAGACTCTGAACCAACTAAAAGCTTAATGAATTTTCGATATTAGAATTAAGACCTTTTATTTGCTCTCCTGAATCATTATTTTTTCTGGCCGCATTAGTTCTTTTCAAAATATTTTCAAATTGTAATATATCACCTTTCTTGAGATATAATAGAAAATAATAGTTTATATATTCCTCGAGTTCCCTTTGAGGGTCCTATAAACCAAGAACTATTTACTGCAACAAGCTTTAAAACATAGTTTAAAGTTTTGTCGACTTTTGGTTAGGTTAGGTTCTAGATTCTCGCTAATGGATTTTGGAAAATCATCATTAATATTTTGTATGGAGCCATCAAAAAAGCTGTCTTCAGAATCAATAACACCATTTTATGAGTTTTAAGCTGAGGTTCAGCTTATGTAGAGCTTATACTTATCTGTCTCAATTTTCGGAGGTTTTTTTATTTCAGACCTAATTTTGACATCAGTTTGCTTACGCTTTATTTGATTTGTGGATTTTGTATCCACATTCTCTACAATCGAACACAAAGGCTGTGTGATAGTATTCAATTCTTTGTTAATTTTTCCTTCACTGTCATTTCGTTCCATCTTTAGAGCCAAGTATTTTTTCTATTAGATCTCGCAGCAACTGTAATATTTTTTTTAACATCTTTGTCCCACCCACTAAGCTCAAACGACATTGGTATTCCTATACTTATAGTTTCTAATAAGAGAGTATGTATGTGTGATCTCTATTACGTTTTATTCTGCTCTGAGAAATATTAATAGGTTAGGTTTGGTTTAACCGCGCGCGACGAAACCAACACAAACCTATTAACTAGACTAACTGAACCTATCTAAATCTAGCCTAATAAAAATGTCTGATCTTGTGTAGTAAAGATCCCTAAGATGGAGATTGGACATTACGTATTTATAGCTTAACTAATTTGTTATTCGCGTGTTATTGTAATTAAAATACTGTAAAAGGTATTTTGTTAAATGGTAGATATGTGAATTAAAAAAATCTTAATTAAATTTAATTGTTTTATTAAAACATTCATTAATTACATAATCATTTATAAAAACTTAATCACTTCAAGCCTCTCCAGCTTTTTCAGAATGCTCATTATTTCATTCATTCACAATTTCTGGTCTTCTGCAACTATCAAGTCTGTCAATAAGCTCATTTACAGGTATACCACACAGATTCTTGGTTATGTTCTATCAAAGCAGGCCAAGATTTTGTTTTAGACCTAATCTTAAGTAGATTTTTGAGTTTGGAAGCTTCTAAAGCAGAGTTAACTCAAGACTTAGTAGTAGACTCGAACCAACTAAAGACTGAATGAAGTTCCGATATTTATCAGAATTAATTCCCTTTACTGGTTCTACTGGGTCATTATTTCTTTAGGCTGCGTTAGTTCTTTTCAAGATATTTTCAAACTGTAATATATAACTTTTCACGGAATTCAATGGAACTTTTAAAAATATCTCCTATCATGATATCACCTTCTGCAGTCAGTGGCTGCATTAATCTTTAAACCATACGTATGATCTATTTTATCTGTTTTGGTGAACATATCAATATATTCTCATGCGAGTTGTGGAAAATTGTCTAAATAAGAATCAAATAGTGCTCGATCCTTGCTAATCGACTTTTAAAGATCATCCTTAATATCTTGTATGGAGCCATCAAAAACGCTATCATCACCATCATCATCATTAACATCATTTTCATAAGTTTTATGCTGAAATTTAGCTTCGATAAGCTTACACTAGATTTCCTCTCAAATTTTTCAGACTTAATTTCGGCATCAATTTGCTTGCACCTTATTTGACTTGTAGATTTTGTATCTACATTTTATACAGGCTTGTTTAAGGGCTCTGTGATATGATTTGAGATCATGTTAATTTTTTCTAAACTGTCATTTCGTTCCATATTTAGATCCAAGTTTTTTTTCTAATAGCTCTCGCAGCATCTATAATCTTTGTCTTAACATCTTTGTCACACTAAGCTCAAAAAGACATTGTTTCTGATAAGAAAGTATATAGGTGTGATCCCTAGTTCGTTTTATTCTGTGCAGAGAAATATTAATCCCTCAGGAAATTTTATAGGATAAACACTTTTACACCCTCGTGACATAGCTATCCATGTCCACACATGCACACTCATACTCAGTCATATCCATACAAACACATATATGTACATAGGATGGTTCATTGGTGGATATTATTTCTATTATTATTATAATGAGAACCAAAATTTACGATAATTATTTTTATTCAGTATATACGAAGTTGAAAGTTTATTTATTTATTAGCTAATTGGCTTTTTACTACTTCATTTCGCACAATAACTTTGTCTAGTTAATAAGTTAGGTTTGGTTTCATCGCGCGTTTCGAAAGGAAACCTAACCTATTAACTAGCCTAATTTAACCTGTCCAATCCTAACCTAACAAAAAATTTCGGATCTTGTGAAATAAAGATCCCTGAAATGGAGATTGAAGACTAGCATGTAAGTTTGTGAATGTGCTTGAGTGGCTATATTCCTATAAAAGATATGTTTTATATAATATTCGTTTATAAGTTGTCTATTAGATTATAAGATTATAGAGCTACTAGACAGTGATAATCCTTTAGGTGTACGATTAGTAGACTCAGAGCTACTAATTGGAAAATTATCCTCTACATGTCATCCTAGCCAGTCCTGGAAATATGTTAATATTATTTCAAAACTTTTTCCTGTTCGATGTTATTCTTATTTCAATTTGACTATGTGTTTATGGCATGGAAATAAAACGTTAACATTTTAGTCTATTGGTGAACCAAGAGGTTTAAATACCGATAAAAATTGCAGATATATATTTACGAATTACAGGATTTCTAAAACATTTATAATTTAAAAATATCCATTTAATAGGCATTAGACACATTATAATAATATACTGGAAAATAATCAAATTAAAATATTTTTAGACTTTAAAAATCTAATAAGTTACCGCACTTTTCTCGGATATTATGGGAATGATGGAAATTTTCAAATTTCTTGACGGCATATTACTGACCGCTTTATTAAGTCTACTTCAAATCTCGTATAAATTCCAAGATCTTAAAACTCGAACTTCGGTCAGCCAAAAAGAAGCTTCTCACGATACCAGCCAAAAGTTAGCGCGTCGTGGTATTTGGTTGTACCACAATATGTGAAGTTAATTTTCCCAGATTAACATCTAGTCGCTCGCAACTACACTCAATTAGTTTCGTAAGTCATCTATTTTTCTCTAAGAGACCTGTTTCTTAAATTAAATAGTAGGTGGGGTCTCAGTTCAGTTTTAATTTTTCACTTTTTGTACTATATCTTATGTCTATATGTTGATTTATATGTGACGATTTTCAATAATTTAAAAGTCTAATGATGACAGATCGGGCGAAGCACGTATATATATTTTATAAAACTTGACTGCGACCGAAACTTACCGTTTTTTTACTATATAATGTATAGGCAGTGAGCAATATGCAAAAATATGCAATTTTTTTTTTTTAGGGCAATAAGTAGTTTTCGAGATATTGCGGTTGGAAATTGGTGGTAAATATAGAAAAATCGCTTAAAAAATCGTTTTTTTTTATATTTGCAGTCGTTTTCGGTGACTCAGGCGAGAAAAGTATATAGAACATTACTGATAGTTGACGACAATTAAAAAAATGCCACTTTACTAAATTCTCTATTGCATCAGTAATCGGAGTGATTCGTCATGCAAACTATGATTTACATGCTAAAAACAGATGTAGGTATATGAAAATAATGATTTTGATCTCTTCTTCACGCCTTCATATTTCTGGTCCTATTAATCATAGAGTGTTCAGTAAAGTTGATTTTTTTCAATGTAGAGTCTACTTACTATAATGTTTAATATATTTTCTCGCTTAAGGCACCGAGAACGATTATATTACATCGAGTTATCCGAGCAGCTATTTTTTTCGTTATTAAGAAGAGAAGAATACTGCACAACATTGGCAAATTTTTGAATAGTTTTGGAGTGAAACATCTTATTTACTTAGTTTTTTTAACAGTTTATCCCTCTGATTCGTTCGTGCATTTTTAGATGTTCTTAACTTAAACCTAAATGAACTCATGAATTCATAAATCTCTCTATTTATAATAGTTTATTGCTTAGAATGATTTTTTTGCCTCAAGGAACTGGCCTATAAATTGTTTCAAATGTCTCATATTCTAACGTGATTTTGCTTTTTTTTGCTATAGAAGCATTTTAGGTTTTAAGAGTACTTATTTTGTTTCATTTTTATTACTATTGTTGTCGCTGTGTTAATTTTCGAAATAATTAACTTAGTTAATAGTATTTAAAATAAAAAAAACTCTTTTGATATTTCTATTTCCTCTCTGGTATATATATATATATATATATATATATATATATATATATATATATAATTAGTTAGTAAGTTACCAGTATATTTACAAATGTAAGAATTACTGGCTATAAATTCCTTTGCACAAAATTCAGGCTGTAGGTAGGACTGACTAAGCAAGATCTTTTCTCAGGCTTGGGAATTGGATGGTAGCGTTAGTAACTACAACTTCAATTTTTCTCATCAGTCTATCGGTACCTGGTTTAAAATAAGTAAAAATACTAGTAGCCTAATAAAATTAGGTTTTGACTTCTAAAAAAAATTCTGACCAAACTGAATTTTTGTGGAGACTTTTATTTTGAAGTCCTAAGCATATTCTAAAGTGTACCCTAAATTTGAGTCGTGTGATCTTTTTTTTTCTGGGGAAATGATGCGAATTCTGGTTTTTGAAATTTTCTGAAAAAGCATAACTTTTCCAAATTCTGCCGCATACAATTTATGGATGCGTATAGTTATTTCGTAGTAACTTTATTCATAGTGTTTAATTGGTTTTTATTACACATTTGATAATTTCAATATGAAAAATAATCTGTTAAAGGGGCTTTGTCTATTTTCGCCAAATTTGCCCGAGACTTCTCTCATAACAAAACTTTCCTTTTATATAAAAAAAGAAAATATATAGCAACTAATATAATATGGATAAACTTGGTACCAAATAACTATATGAATATATAAAACGTTTTTCCTAAATGTTGGGAAATTGGTTGGAAGGTCAATTCCGAGTATGCGCCAAATTACCAGTTTTTGATATGATAACCCCAGTATGCTAAATCCACATCCACATAAATAAAGAAACGCTATTTAAATTATTAAGACCCTACCTCCAGATGTGTTTCCTTTAAAACTTTTTTGATCTTCCTCGACAACTTTATTTAAACGTTATTCGATTGATTCTACTCTTTTTTGTTCTAAGGAAGCCATTGAATCCACGTCTTCATCAATATCTAAATTATTTTCTTTTTCCTCAGCTTCAGCGTTCAAACATGATCGCCCCTGGCATTGAACTTACACTGAGAAACAACGGAGACCCATTTTTCTACAACCACAACTTTCATCGCAGCGTTTTGAGCAATTGTAAAATATATTAATTGTTAAATGATCAGGAGCCGGTGACAAAAGGTTTTGAATTGGATCTAATCATTTTTTGTTAATTATCCATCATCAGCCTTCAAAATTTAACTTATTATCAAGCTATTTTTGGACCTGAAAATAGACATATAAATATATAAAAATGTTTTCTTGTTCAGGGTTATTTTTCTTTAATAAAAATAGTTAACCTATTTTTATTAAAGAAAAATAACCTTGAACAAGACAAAATGTTTATATATTTATATGTCTATTTTCAGGCCCAAAAATAGCTCTTTTAGCAGAACATTTCTCTTAAGAAAAGTTTCTTTTTATTATAAAATGTAAAATAATAGCAATTTAAATACTTTGTATAAAGTTATTAACTAAACGCTTACATAAATCGTGTACTGGAGAACTTGGTACCTTAGCGTATGACTTTAGGTTTATTACGACTACTAGGGAAGTTACAGGTAAATGCATAATCACCGATTATTTACATTTAGAATAAAATAAATTATTTATGTTTCATTTTTTTTGAATGTTTTAATTAGAATAAGATCTATTGCATTTTTATAAAAAATACGATGTTGCTATTTAAAATAAATACCATTTTTCCTTAATAGTAGTTATAATAGGGGAGCGCCTCCTCCTCCTCCTCTTCCTCTCTCTCATGTCCCTCATTCTTAACTTCCTCCCCTTTTATTCTCATTCGCATCATATTTTTTAATTTTTTCTCTTTGTTCTCCCACATTTGATTTTGCATTCTTAAGTCTTATAAATAGGTGCATCATGATCATTTTAGTATGTTAAGGTACGAGTGACTGTTAAAAGAAAAAAATCTGTTGAATAAATCTATTAATAATAATATTAAAATAAAATGAGTGAATCAGTTGGAGAAAGAAATCGATCCATTCCGCTTCAGACAATTAGCCTCGAAGAAATTATACCAGGAGTTCAAGAAGAAAATATACCATTAGTTCGAGTAGAAAATAATGGGATTGTTTTAAAAAATTTGAATAAAACTGAGAGTGAAGAGAAAAAAGTGTTTTGTGCTATTTGTTTTGAAATAATCGAATATTATGATTCATGTAGACCAAATACATGTTCCCACATTTTTTGTTTAAAATGTATTTTAAGATGGAATGATGAAAATGGTTGTTCTATAATGGTAAACAATTGTCCTGTATGTCGCACTAGATATTACTATTTGGTACAAATCTTCAAAGATGTAATTAGACATCATTTTGTTGTAATTTTAAAAAGAGGATAATATTTTTTATAATTTGTGTTTGTGAAAACTCTGCTAACAAATAATTTTGTAAAAAAAAGTAAATGTAAATATATATAATAATTGACACACATTTTTTCCTTTTCCTATATTGAAACGACAACAATGATCTAACAAGTTTTTTAATACATACTAATTTTCACATTACATAACAAAACAATTGTTATGGGTTTACACAAAAAGTGCCACGCCCTAAAATGGCACCACTTTTGCAAATGGAAGCTTAAATTTTCTTATGGGAATTTACATGTAAAAATGACGGTTTTGATTGTCGGACCGGCATAGCCTAATCTACTACTTTTTAATTATACTAATAATATTAATATAATTTGCATCAAGTAAGAGAAAACTCAATTGAATACAGAAACAAGCGTTAACAAAATGTTATGCTAATATATGAGTGCTTCTAGTGGCAGTTGACATAATCGACACTTTTTTTTTTACATATGATTAGCTATTTCATTTACAAATACAGTGTCAGATGTTAGAATAAAAAGAAGTATTTTGCATATAGCAATGAAAATATATAACCGCTTATAGTAACAGTTGACATTTTTTAAAATTAATATTGTTGACGTATTCTACTTATTATCTTTACAATTTATGTTTAAAATTAATATTTTTGATATAATCTACCCATTACGTTTATAACCTATATTTAAAATTAATATTGTTGAAATAATCTACCCATCACCTTTACAAACTATGTTTATTATTAATATTTAACAATATAATTTTCTATCTCTTTTTTTTTTCATTTTTGTTGCAGTAAAAGCAAGCATGTTCAGGAATTAGTAGAAAAAGATGTATCCTACAAATAGCACAATGTAAATCAGAAGCACTAACAACATAGGCTCTTTTGTAGTGACAGCTCACATGATCGGACTCCCCTCTCCGTAAATATCTCATGTGAATTGCACTACAAGGAAGGCAAATAGCAAATGTTCCTAGTCTTCGACTTTCAATTTTAGAGTAGCTTTGTATAACACATACATCTTTTTCTTCAAAATTATTAAATAATTCACTAGCCCTAAACTTGCTTACTTTTACGTCAGCCTCGGTTCCTAAATTTAGTAATTGTCCATCCATATCCACTCCTTCGTCAATTTCCTGATCATCTTCCTCCATCTCTTCTTCTTCCTCCTCAATATAATTAATGTCTATGTTACATAAGAATGATCTTCTAACAAGCCTAGATGATTTGTCCAAAAATGAATGTTTATAAGTGATGGAATCGCCTTCCAAGTTAATAAAAATTTCTTTTCTTTCCTCAATTTGAGCGGCGTTCTCCACATTATTTTCTTCAATTTGGTCGGCGTTTCCAATCATATTTTCTGCCATCGTTAGGAGCTTTAGATTTAGATAGATATATTTGATAAAAAACAATTTTGGTTATAGCTTATAAAATAATATCGACAACTGATATTACAGCGAATGATACTGTATGATCGTCGAGTGGATGTTCTTAAGTATATATCCCATCAACCACCACTTTTACTACCTGCAATACTTAAGTTTTTTTTTTTTTTTTTGCTGTCCCTTTCCCTGTCAGTTTCCTCGGGGGGGGGGGGGGGCCAAGGGGGGGTTCGCCCCCCTTAAACCCCCCTCACCCTCACGTTATCTTCTTTCTCTCCCTTCCTTCTTTCTCTTTTTTATATGTTTCTCCGTTTTCCTTCCTTCTCCTTTTTCCTTCCTTCTCCTTTTTCCTTCCTTCTTCTTTTTCTTTCCTTCTCCTTTTTTCTTTTCTTCTTTTTTAATCTAACCTAACCTAACCTAACCTAACCTAACCTAACCTAACCTAACCTAACATAACCTAACCTAACTTAACTTAACCTGAAGAGGGTAGCCCGAAATTGGGGAACCGGGATTTTAGTCTCGGAAATTCAGGGGTCCGGGGGGGGGAGGGGGGTAAGGTTGTTGATCGGCTTGGGAAAGTGGTTTTTAGAGATTGTCGTTCAACTTTAAGTAGGACACATGTGATTAACTTTTGCATATAAAATCGCCTCAGCGAAGAGACGAATGCAATTGATTTTTGCATTCACACTGTGCAGAGCTCGCGAGTTTTCTGGTGTTTACATTGTGTCTATTTGGTAAATTTTTATTTTTATTTCTAACATTTTTATTTGGCAAGATTTAATTCTTATATATATTGGTGACATTTTTATGTACATTTGTGGCATTTTTATTTATTATTACGATTTTTTTTCATAATGGACAATTTTTTGACATCAACTAGCAAAATAATTGACAATGACTTTGACTTATACACATGTACTCAAATGCAGAATTTTGCAAACCAACAAAACAATGAAACAGACGTATTTACAACTAGTCAACAACAAACTATTCAGGACTTGAATGAAATTATTTATAATAGCCAAGTTCAGAATAATGCCAACAAACACAACAACGAAAAATATTTATTTACAGCTACTCAACAACAAACTCTTGACGATCTTAATGACATTATTGACAACAAAACGCACTTAATTACAACAAAAACTAAACAAACTCTTGAAGAACTGAATGACATTGACGAAACTCAAAATTCTAGCGATGAGGATATTGTTTGTTTTCAAAAATCTAATCCAAATTATTTAACATTAAAATCGCCAATTAATTCTCCGAGACCAATTTGCTCTCCCTTTTTGTTTAGTGAAAATTCTGATTCGGAAGAAGAACAAATTGATCAAAATTTAAGTTTGGCTATTTGTCCTACTAATTCACCATATGATATTGTAAATTCTGATTCGCAAGAAAAACAAATTGATCAAAATTTAAGTTCGGCTATATCTTCTATTAATTCACCATTTGCTATTGTAAATTCTGATCCGCAAGAAAAACAAATTGATGCAAATTTGACTTCGGATATTTCTCCTAATAATTCACCAGTTGAACAAAATTCAATTTCGAAACCATCATTTATCATTAAAAAAAAATTTAAAATTAATAAAAAAAATAAAAAACAAATAGCAAACCTTAAGTGTCTGGGTTTCGCTATTCAAAATTTAACTAATTTGATCACAATTAAAAAGGGAGACGAAAGTACGGTGAATTATGTTAAACAGGCCTTTGACAAATTAGTTGACTCATTTGAAGAAATGGATTCATAAAGTCAATTAATTTCTATTGCTTTTTTCAAAATTTGACTATAACTAAATAAAAATGCACAATATTAATTTTATTATTATACAAAGAACTTCAAAAATGCAATTGCTTTTTTCAAAATTTGACTATAACTAAATAGAATTGCACAATATTAATTTTATTATTATTATTATGCAGAAAACTTCAGAAATGCATAAGTGTGTAACATGTAATAAAGTCTTTACTAGAAAGGATAATTTACTGCGACATATTAAAAAACATGTTAACGGAAATTCCACAAAACTCAACAGTTGGTTGAAAAAACCAAAGCTTGTTAAAGGTAAGAACATTTTATTTTTCATGTCATATTTTGTAAAATATTTTTTTCTTAATTTATATAGATTCTACAAATATTGTAAAATATTGTAAAGAATGCAAGAAAAATATAAACCAAAGTCTATGGGGTGGACATCTTCGATCTAGTGTGCACAAGAACAATTCCAAAATAGGCTTGGAGGAAGGTGTTGAAATTATCAAGTCAGCATTCAGGGAACGAATAATATCTTATAGGATTTCCTCACATCAAAACTTCATAAATGTGAAAGAATATTTTCAACATTTGGAATACAAAATTGCACATCTAATAGATCAAGAACTGCAGAAACATAAATGTATCAAGCTAAATATGGAACTGTTCGGTTTCTATTTTAACCCCAGCAGCGACAGCTATGATGTCAAATCTTTTAATGCGCCGTTCCAAGTCATTTGCCAGGGATATCAGAAAAAAGAACTGTTAGAGCAAATCTGCACCATTATTGACCAGAAAGCTGACGAATTTGCAGAAAGAGATTCAGGTAAAGAATTTATTTTCGATTTTACAACAGCAACAAAAAAAGTAATTTTTTAATTTTTACGTTGCAGGATGGGCTTTGATGAATTTACTTCATTTGGAAATTAATGTTAACAAGCACAATCCGCTGAGAGCCTCATCTTTTATCGAACTTCCTCAAGAGATCAAGAGACGTCAAGCTGTGATCAACATTAGGAATGATGACAACTTTTGCTTCGCCTGGGCAGTTGTGTCTGCTCTTCACCAACCACGCGGATTAGATTTTGAAACTTCATCCTACCCACACTACTCTTCTGTTTTGGATATGTCAGGTATAGAATTTCCAATGTTGCTAAAGAACATTAAGATTTTTGAAGAAAAAAATAACATTTCTATTAATGTATATGGATTAGAAATTATAAATCCTAAAAAGGGGTATGAAGTAATTGGTCCACTTTATTATTCATCGAATAAAAAAAATCAACATGTCAATTTATTGTTAATAAGTGATGATGATGAAAAAACTTTTCATTATTGCTATATTAAAGATTTATCAAAACTAGTTTCTGCACAAATTTCTAAACATCACGGAAAAAAATATATTTGCGATGGTTGTTTACAATATTTCCCTACAGAAGAAAATTTATTACAACACAATAGCTATGATTGTGATCATTTACGAATTAACCTACCTTCTAAAGAATTAATAAAAGATAAGTTTGGAAACTATTCATATGATAATATTTTGAAATTTGTAAATTATCATAAACAAATGAAAGTTCCTTTCGTGGTGTATGCAGATTTTGAATGCATTTTAAAGCCTTTAAATAATGACAATGTTGATAAAAATCCTAATACTTCATACACCTTAAAACAATATGAACATATTCCACATTCATTTGCCTATTACATTAAATGTTCCTTCGACGATAATTATTCTAAATTTGAAAAATATAGAGGTCAAAATTGTGATACATTATTTATAAATTCTTTAGAAAGAGATGTGTATAACATATACAATAAATATTTAAAGGCTCCTAAAAAAATGATCCCTTTGAACGAACTGGACAAAATTTATCATAACTATGAAAAAGTTTGTCATATTTGTAATAAACCTCTTTTAAATGACAGGGTTGCAGATCATTGTCATATAACCGGTCTTTATAGAGGTCCAGCTCATTCACTCTGCAACATAAATTACAGAATACCTAACTTTATTCCAGTTATATTGCATAATTTGCGTAATTATGATTCTCATCTATTTCTTAAAAAATTATGCTTAAACAAAGAACAACTAACAGTTATCGCACAAAACAAGGAAAAATATATTTCATTTGAAAAGCTTATTCATGTGGATAACTATTTTGATAAAAAGACACAAAAGGCTAAGAAAAAAAATATATCATTAAGGTTTATTGATTCATTTCAATTTCTATCCCATTCTTTATCAAAACTCTCTGAAAGCTTAAAAGATGAACAATGTAAGGAAATAAAAAAAATTTTCAATGATGAAGAAAGATTTAAACTTATTCGGCAAAAAGGTGTATTTCCTTACAGTTATATTGATGATTATTTAAAATTAGAAGAAACAACTTTACCTCAGAAAGACCAATTTTATAATACTTTAACGGATGAGCACATCAGTGATGCAGAATACCAAAGAGCTGTAAAGGTTTGGCAATTGTTTAAATGTGAATCTCTTGGTCAATACTCCGACGTTTACTTACTCTCTGATACTTTACTTTTGGCAGATATTTTTGAAAATTTTAGAAGCACTTGTTTATCCACATATAAGCTCGATCCAGCTCATTTTTACACTTTTCCAGGTTTATCCTGGGAGGCGTGTTTGCGTTATACTGGAATAGAGTTAGAATTGTTAACTGATCCAGATATGATACACTTTTTCAAAAAAAGCGTTCGCGGTGGTGTGAGCTCTTGCATTTGTAGAAAATCTGAAGCTAATAACCCATTTCTTTTAAATTTTGATCCTTTAAAGCCAACTAAATACATAATTTATTATGATGCAACAAATTTGTATGGTTATGCAATGTCACAGCACATTCCAACGGGAGATTTTGTTTGGTTAACAGATAAAGAAATCAATGATTTAAATATTATGAATATTTCTAAAAAATCTAATAAGGGATATGTTTTAGAAGTTGATTTAGAATATCCTACAAGTCTACATTCCTATCATAACGATTTTCCGTTTTGTCCAGAAAACTTTAAACCGCCAAATTCTAAATGCATAAAATTAATACCCAATTTAAATGATAAATCAAAATATGTTATTCACTATCAATTATTAAAACAATGTTTGGAACATGGACTCAAGTTAACTAAAGTTCATAGAGTTTTACAGTTTTCTCAATCTGATTGGTTGAAAAAATATATAGACTTGAATTCAAGATTAAGAAATGATTCAAAGAATGAATTTGATCGTAATACTTACAAGTTGGCAAATAATAGTATTTATGGCAAGACTATGGAAAATGTTGATAGGAGAATTGACGTAAGACTTGTTACAGAGTGGGAAAAAAATAGAAGAAAAGATGGTGCTGAGAATTTAATTGCAAAACCATATTTCAAGGACTTAACAATATTTTCTGAAAACTTGGTAGCTATTCAAATGCAAAAGATTCAAGTTACTTACAATAAACCAATATATGTAGGCTTCTCAATATTAGATATATCTAAAACTGTCATGTATGATTTCTTTTATAATTTTTTAAAACCTCTTTATCAGGAAAATATTTCACTTTTATACACCGATACCGATTCGTTCATTTTAGAAGTCACAACTCCAAATATTTATTCTGACATGATAAAAAATATTCACAAATTTGACACATCTAATTATGAATTTAATAATATTCATGAAATGCCTATTACAAAGTCAGTTATAGGAAAATTCAAAGATGAATATGCTGGTGAACCCATTACTGCTTTCTTTGGTACTGGAGCAAAAGCATATTGTATTAAAACGGAAAACAGTTTAACAAAAAAAGCAAAAGGTGTTAAAAAAAGTGCAATTAAAAAGCAGTTGGATTTTATTCATTATAAAGATGTTGTTGAAAATCATTCTAAAACCTTTTGTTCAATGTATGTTTTTCGATCTAGACAACATACAATTTTTACAGAGTTAATTAATAAATTGGCTTTGAGTTCCGAAGATGATAAGCGGTATAAAATTCCCTATAGTTTTAATACATTAGCTTGGGGACACCAAGATATTGCTTTGTATCAATGGAATGCAGAACATGAAGATTTAGATATATTTATGTAGATATTATAAGGTATTTAAATTTGTTGTTTTTGAAACCAAAGTTAGTCTTCATAAGTCTTTCACAAAATGTGCATAGAAACTTTTGACAAAGAAATTGATAACAGTTATTTTAAAACATATGAAAAACGACTTTCCACTTTTAAAAAATGGAAAGGAAAATTGAGACCAGAAGTGTTAGCTGGAGCTGGCTTTTACTATACTTCAATCAATGATATTTGTAAATGTTTTTATTGTGGTATTGAAATTTTTGATTGGTTAAGTTATGATGATCCTATTGTGGAGCATAAGAAATTTGCTAGGAATTGTGATTTAAATAACTGTTTATGGAAAAATAGGAATCGAATAATTGTAACCATTCAAAATAAGTCTTCAAGCTACACATTTTATATAGTATTATTAATATCCTTATTTATGAACTTTTACATATATTTAAATTAAGTATTTTATTGTTATTTTTTTACAACTGCTTTTGCTTTCGTGGTGAAAGTATCTGCTTAATGTTAATAAATTTGGAATATAATTATTAATTTGTTTTAATGACTATCAGTAGATCTCAATTTATTCTTCTTTATTTTATTTTCCAAAATGTTTTTTATGTTCATCATCCCCCTGGCGTAACACAGTGTGAAATATGTTTTTCTAATAAAACAGACGTCACTCTAAGTAAATATTGTAAATTTATGAAAATTGGATTAATTAACAATAGTACAATTAGTTGGATGGAACGAATAAATGGAAATGAAAATGCAAGTAAATTTTTTAAAATTTTGTATCATTATCCAAATCGATCTATTTTTGATACAAATTGGATAGAAAGGTTAGAGTTTAAAAATAATCAGTTACAAATTTTAACCCCCAACTGTACCAATTATTATGACGGATTCAAAAATTATTACTTTTCCATCATTAGTGTTACATTAAACTTTGCATTATTTTTATACATTACCATTTTAATTATTTATCTTTATTACAAATTTCAAACTGGAAATCTATTTTTTCATTAATCCATTTTAATCAAAACTTTAAAGAAAGTGGGGATGAGAATATTTAAGTACAAGAATAACACAATATGTTTCAGTCTCGTTTAGTCATTATGAACAACGCCGTGGTTCATAAACCTTTGGAAACGCTTCTTAATTCAAAAATTTATTTTTTAAATAATTCTTTGTCAAAATTTGTTCTTGTTGGCATTAGTTTAAATGATTTTTCTCCAAAAATTGTAATTGGTGGAAAAACTGGATTTTCAATCGCACTAACCGAAGAAAATTGGAAAGACATTTGTGTTCATCAAGGAATTATTGTAAACAATTTCTACTTTCCTCAAGTTGATCAAACCAGTGTGAATATAAACAACATTCATCTGCAGGTTCAGAAAATAAATGATACCCCTGTTCTACAAATTACAAAAGGCCCACACTTCATATACTTAGGACAAGAGTCTTTGGACAATTTGTGGCGATTAAAGGAAATTATTGATTATAGATTATCTATACTTAAAAGGCAAGAATTCAATACATATTTCAAAATATTTCAAAATAATATTTCATCTGATTGTGGCGACTTGTGTACGCATGTTTATAATATAATAAGTCCAACAGAAAATCCTAACAGTGAAAATGTTTCAACTATGATGGAATTACTTGCTTTATATCCTGAACAAATGGAAAACAAATTGAAGCAAAATGGAACAAAACGAAAATATTACGAAGAAAACAATGAAAATGGATCAAAAAGAAAATATTACGAAGAAAACAATATCTTTTCTGGAAGAGAACAATAAGGTGCATGTGTTAGTGAAGTGGAGCTTTGCTTACAGACAAGCCCGTAGGAGTAACTTTCAGATGTGGTACTTAGATAGACTCCGTTTTGAAAAAAGAATAAATGATTGTAAACTTATTCTAGATTCGATATTATCTGAGGAACATAGAAATAAAATATATTTGACACGTTTTAATAAAAATTGTATTTGATGTTTTACTTAATAAAATTTTAGTTTAGTAAATGTGAATTTTATTTGAAATTAATTAGCACATTAAGACTTTGTAATTTGTATCAGCTAAAGCATAAAGTGAGGAACAGAAATAAAACAAATTTAACTAAAATTTAATTTCAATTTAATTAAACAATATTTTTTTTATCAATCCATGTATTATATTTTTTATCAAGTCCTAACCATTTCACATAAACTTTGTTTCCTTTCCTTCTCAAAATCTTCTCAATAAGATACACATCGGTATGCTTTACTTTTAGTAATTCTTGCTCATAAAAACCACCCAGAATGTCCTGATTATCTTCGTCTTGAATTAAATATGTCCAAGGGTTTGTCATCTTAACTTCTTTAATGTGGAATATCTCATTTGACCAATTTGGTGTGTAACCTTTTGAAAATGCCTCTCGATGCTTGCTTATTCGTACGTGATCACCCACTTTAAACTTTGGAGATTTTATATCTAACGTTTTAGCATGAGTAAATGCAGATTTCAAGATTCTATTTTCATTTGTTTTATTTACTTGTTTTGGCTTCATTCCTATTGAAGAATGTTTTGTATTGTTATAATCTTTTACAATATCCGCTAATATATTAAACCATTTGTAATTTCCTTGAATGCTAAATATTTTCCACATATTATTCTTTAAAGTCCTGTTCACTCTTTCTACTATACTCGCTTTCAAATTGGAAAACGTGCTATAATGGTTAATTCGAAATTGTTGCATCAAATTTTGAAAATTTACATTGAAAAACTCTCTTCCTCTATCCGTTTGCAAGTTTTTTGGTGGAGTTTTTGCACTGATTAATATTTTTTTCATTGCCGCTGTTACGTCTTTTCCAGATTTAGATTTTAACGGTTCGGCCCAAACATACTTAGAAAATACATTTATGGTAATCAAGATATATTTAAATCCCTTATTAAATTTGGCATAGGGTAACATTTCAACCAAATCAGCTTGAAAAAGATCATTTAACCCTTTCACTACCACCCTTCTGCGTTTGTAGTTTTTTCTAGCAGGTTTATGTAATTCATTAACGACTTGCTGTTTAACGGTTGTCATGACAACAAACTTGTTTATTCAATTTTAAGGAAGTTCACTTTCTATGTTTTGTAATAATTCGAAATATAACTTTTATATGTTTTTTCCCATTCATTCAATTTATCAATTTGTATTGTATAACTTTTTTCATTTAAAATTTTACTAATTTTAGTAATCTCCTTTTCTAACGCATTAAAGGATTTTTTTATCTCTCCAGTTAAGAAAGTAGTTGATCTACTATCACTATTTTTTAATTCCTCCTCTGTTTTATTTAATTCTTGTTCTAATTTCTTAATTACACTGGACATTATATTTTCCAAGGAAATATATTGTTGATTTTCTTCCAAAGTGAGTTGGTCAATTGTTCTACTGTTAAGAATGCTATTTTGATTTCTTTTTTTTTCATCATCTAACCTTTTTATAAAAGTTCTTAATTGTTTAATTTTTTCCTTGTGTTTTTCAATTATTACTTCTCTTATATTTGTTTCCATTATTTTATTAATTTTGTTGATATCATCACTTAATTTTTTGTCTTCCTTTTTAACATGTTCATTTAAAAATTGCAAATCTTTACTTATTTGATTTAGCGTTAGCAACTGTTTATTAACGTTTTCAATTGAGGTATAGCATCCTTTAATCTGGTTCTCATACTTTAAAAAATTTTCATCAAAAACCTTAAGCTTTTTAGCAAAGATTTCATTATTTGTTTCATTGTCACCTAATCTCCTTTTTAAATTATTAATGTCACTTATTCTCTCTTGATTTTGTTTTGAAATATGGCGTCCAAATTTATCAACTGTCATGTTGAGCTTTCATTAAACAATAAATATGATTATATTTGATAGCTGTTATTTATAGTATTACTTTATCTTCTCTTAATTCTTCAATAATAGAGATAATCTCGTTACTATGAGCATTATTTCCCGCATCACTTGATGAAATTAATAAACGTAGCCTATCAACAATTTCGTTAACATTATTCCAGTATACATAGTCTGTATTTGATCTGTTTGTTTTCAAAATTAATCCCTTTCCTGTAGATTTGGCTCTAGTTGTTCTAAACGGAGGTTTTGGTTTGTTAAATGCTGTAACTAATCTTGGCAAGGTTTTTGTCTTTGTAATCCCCTTTCTTTGTAAATATGGTCCTATTATTGTAACATATTTGTGTGATGTATTTCCTTGAACTTGTTCATTTGAATCAAAATTCCTACGATATACATTTGTTTTAGCTAGAATGTTCATGTAATTATCTAAATCTTCCTTCTTATAACCTTTCGGTTCTTTTTTGAAAAGCAATTCGTATAAACCTGGCGTGCCTGTGTACGTTATTCCTCCCACTTTAATGTCTTTTCCAATAATTTCTACCGGTATCTGTGTTAAACCAAAAGAAAACTTATCCGTTTCGAGGTCATGAACTATTCCATAATAATGGTCAAATTTATGTTGTGTATCTTTCACACCCTCATCAATATATGATCTGGGTAATTCATGAAAATCTGCTAAGTAATCTTTATATGATGGTGTACCAACATAGGTTTGAATTGTTTTTCTAGTTTGTTCCAATATGTCTGACAAGTTTAAATTTGTTGTTGTGTCACTAGAAGGATCTGAAGTTTCTGCTATAACAGTTGATGACAATGGTTGTACTACAGGAGAGGAAGAAGTGATACTACTGTCATTTAAAAATGTTGGTAGTTCTGTAGGGAGTGACGGAGTTTTTCCTGTTTTCTGAATATTTTTCGTCGGAGTTGATGTTTTATAAAGCTTTGTAGGTGTTTTGAAATCTTCATACTTTGAAACTCTTTCTTCTTTTAAATCGAATGGTTCGGATTTACCAATACTTGAAATTAGCTGTTTAAGTGGTTGTGTTATTGGTCTATAAGTTTGTTCTAATTCGGACTGAGCAGAAGAAGTAGCTAATTTCAAGCTTTGATATTTCTGCTTCACGGCTTGTCTGGATCTTATTAATTCTCGAGCTAAACGTTTATCCATGCTGTACAAGTTTTAAATGAAATAAAACTGCAAATTTTTTACTTTTATAAATATATAAAGGAATCGAATTTACTCCTATATCTGCCGTGATTTACTTCACAATCTTTGTCAATTACAAGAAAGCCATATGGATCCATCCAACAGTTAGCACAAATATTTTTAAACTGATCAAATGTCATATCTAATATACAGTGGTCATTATATATATGTTTTAAACTCAAACAGTCCTGTTTAAATAAAATTAATAAGTTTGCATTTTCTCGAATTAGACGTTTAAGGATTGAGGAATATCCTTGAAAAATAAAAAAACAATCGGTGTTTCTATGCCTTCCATGCGTGAAATAGTCCCTAATAATAGATTGATTATGACAAGGAATATCATCAAAAATGATAACGGAATTTGGCTTTATCTCATGAGGTGAAATAATGTTGTCATCGCTATCATATTCAAAGTATCCAATTTCTTTCATAGGTTTTAACAACTTTCTTAAATATTCATATTTTGGTTGATCTAATGACTTTGAATAAACATAGACATTTTCAAACCTAATTCCATTTGGATGCTCGAGCAGTGTAAGCATAACGTTGGTTTTACCGCTACCACTGCAACCAACTATAAGCCCTCTTTTTGAACCACCGCAAAATAAGTCACCATGCTTTCTCAACTGTTTACTTAAAATTTTTTCATCATGATTATTTACTGGTAATGAGAATTTTTGTTTTTCAATCCTCATTCTTAATCACACTAGTAAATATTTTTAGCTGTAAAAGTATTTATACCAGAAAAATGTCAATGTGCTTTTAGTATAAAAAGAACTTCAATGACTGTGGGTCGCCATAAGTTGAAAAAAACTATTAAAACACGTAATAGAAAAGGCTCTGGTTTAGTAAATAAATTAATTAGCAAACTACCTTTCGAAGTTCATATACCAGGATATAATTATTGTGGTCCCGGCACCAACTTGGAAAAAAGATTAACTAGAGGTGACGTTGGTATAAATCCATTGGATTCCGCTTGCAAAGAACATGATATATCTTACTCTCAGACTGAAGATTTATCAAAAAGACACATATCTGACCAAATATTAGAAAAAAAAGCCTGGGATAGGGTAAAAGCTAAAGATTCTTCTATTGGTGAAAAAATTGCAGCTTTAAGTGTTGCAGGAATAATGAAGGGTAAAAGAAAGTTCGGTTTGGGATTAAAAAATACAAAAGGGGGTAAACTTAAATTGAGAAAAAAACGTATCATTCGAACGCCCAAAAAAATTGGAGGATTTCTACCTCTTTTGTTTCCCATTCTTGGCGCCCTGGGAGCACTAGGTGGAGGCGCGGCAGGAATTGCTAAGGCAGTAAATGATGCTAAAGCAGCTAAACAGCAACTAGAAAGGAAAGGGACTATTTATTAGACCTTATAAAGGAGGATCCGTCAAAATGAAAGCAATCAGACAAAAAAAAACTCAAAATAAGTTTTCCAAAAAGAGCACTTACGAACAATGATATTATTAAATATGTAAAGCTGTTAAAAATAACTGGCTTTAGAGGTGTTTTAATGCTCGATGAACTTCCAAAAAAAATTAATCTGAAAGAATGTGGTATTGTAAATTTGGATAAAAAACAAAATAAAGGATCTCATTGGACTGCTTATATTAAAAATAACAAAAATGTAATATATTTTGATAGTTATGGAAATTTAAAACCACCTTTTGAACTTCTCAAATATTTTAATTCGAATGGCAAAGTGGATGTATTTTATACTTATGAAAATAAACAAAAATTTAATTCATATAACTGTGGTCAACTATCCCTAAAATTTTTGCAAAAAAATATATAAACTCATTATTTATTGTAATATCTCATTCATAAATAAACTGCAATGTCTACCACAATTGCCATATCAGGAAACAGTTCTGTTTTGTCTGCTGATTTTAATCCGCCCATATATTTAGAGGATGAAAAACAATATTACCTGGGTTTAGCTGATTTTGAAACGTTTATGACTATCCCCAATATAAAAGAAGGATATAATAAATTTTATATAGATAAAAAAGTAATTGTTATTCCCGACGGAACTTATGACATTACAGATATAGAAACATACATAAGAGAAAGTATAGAAGATTTATTTCCGAATGAAAAAATTTTTTTTCTTTTAAAAGCAAATGTTAATACTCTAAAAACTTTTTTAATGTGTAGTAGAATAATTGATTTTACCAAGGAAGATTCGATAGGAAAAATGTTGGGTTTTAATAGCAGGATACTAGAAGCTATGAAAGAGGAAGAATCAGATAATGTTGCAAAAATAACTAAGGTGAATGCTATTTGTATTGACTGTAATATTTGTGTCGGTTCTTACAATAATGGTAAACCTGTTCATATTATTCACCAGTTTTATCCAACTGTAGCTCCAGGGTATAAAATAGTTGAATCTCCTTTGCCCATTTTGTATTTTCCAGTTAGCGTCAAAGCAATTAACAATATAACAGTTAAAATAGTTGATCAAGACGGAGAACTTATCAGTTTTAGAGGAGAAACTATAACAGTAAGGTTACATTTACAAACAAGTGAAATATAAAATGGTAGTTAGATATAATAGAGCCCTTGGGATGAGACTTGCCCCTACTACTATCAACAAAGTAAAAACTTATAAAAAGAAAAAGCCTAAACAACAGTTCAGTATCAAATCCAACACCAACAAGTTAAGACGAGATAATCGTAAATTTCTCACATCCTTGGGTTTCACTGTTTTAAAATAATGAACATATTAAACGTAAACGAAAAGCTTTATGTAGACAATTCCATCGTCAGTTCTGAGCTTCACACATATCAACCATATATTTCTTCAAAATTCGATTACAATGATGAAATAAGGATCCCAATTCAAGAACTCGATGCTTACACTCTACCATCAGATAGTTTACTTTATATCGAAGGAAAATTAACTAATACAGAAGGTAAATATAAGAAAGAATTGCTATTTATTAACAATGGTATAGCCTTTTTGTTCAGAGAAATCCGCTATGAACTAAACGGAATTACTATAGATTCAATAAGAAATGTTGGATTAGCATCAACCTTAAAAAGCTACCTTTCTCACAATACCAACGAAAGTTTAAAACTGGAAAATGCAGGTTGGTTTCCACATCGGAAAGAAGGTGATACAATTTTAGTTGATAATGATGGAAAATTCTCCGTATCCATACCACTAAAAATGCTTTTAGGATTTTTGAAGATTACAGAAAAATTATTATGAATATGAAACAGGAATTGGTTCTTATTAGATCAACTGATGATTTAGATGGTGTTATTTTCAAAGAAGATCCGGCACACCTTGTTACTGCTCCTGACACTCCATTGGTTACTTTCGATAAAATTTATTGGAAAGTTCCTCACATTCTAGTTGATATGCCACAACAACTTGCTCTATCAAAAATATTAGAATCAAATAAAGATATATTGATAGGATTCAGGAGTTGGGAACTTGTTGAATATTCTTCTCTAACCGAAACAACCCGTCACACATGGCCGGTAAAAACAACTAGTAAACTAGAAGCTCCTCGTCATGTTGTGATTGGCTTTCAAGAAAACAGAAAAGGGAAAATTGTTAAAGATATGAGTAAATTTGACAATATTACCTTGTCAAATATTAGAGTATATTTAAATTCTGAAAGATATCCTTATCACGATTTGTACTTAAATTTCGAAGAAAACAAATTTTCTGCTTTATACGAAATGTTTGCCAACTTTAGACAGTCTTATTATGGTGTTCCAAATGAACCCATTTTTAATCCTGAACAATTCAAAAACATTAGTCCTATTACACATATTGATTGCTCCCATCAAAAAGAAACAATTCAAACGGGATCCGTAGTAATGAGAATTGAATTTGAGACACACAATGCAATTAAAAAAGATACTTCTGCTTATTGTCTTATTTTACATGACAAATTATTTAGCTACAACCCTCTTACTAAAATTGTGAAACAATTATAAACTTTATCCCCACTATTTTCATATTTCGATTTAATTTAAAGAAATTTTCAAAAGCTTTTAGTTTTAATCATGACATCAAAACTACAACTACAAATTGAAAAATTTATTTTTAAAATTAATCAACTGAAAGAAGAAATTGCAAATTATTCAAGTAAAAAAAGTCTCATTAAAAAATTTGCTGCTTTGAAAATATGAGATTGGTTATAGATATTCAAGGATTCAAAGATGAAAAAAATAAATTTATACCGAAAGAGCTTGCAGCTTTTGATGGTTATGAAATGACTCATTACATTTTTAAAAAGCCTTTTCCAATGGAGTTTCTTTCACCTGATTGTCACAAGCAGGCGGTATGGTTAACGAAAAATTATCATTGTATACATTGGAATAATGGATTTACTCCATTACATCATTTCCCAAAAATAATTGAAACACTTACGAAGAAAGCAGATTTTGTTTTTGTAAAAGGAAGCGAAAAAAAGGATTTTATACAGAAATATTCTAAAAAGCATGTGATTGAAATAGATGAACAACCAGCTCTAAAGCTAATGGAACCAAAATGCTTCTATCATTCAAAATCACCTTGTATGTGTGCTTTGACAAATGTGTTATTTTTATATGACAATTGTTTTATGAATGAATAAAAATATAAAAAAAAACTTAATTACCTTTTTATTTTGCATTAACCAACCATGATTGAATACAATTAATATGATACCTTAAATCTAATTTTCTAAATTCATTTAAAAGTTCATACTCATTTTTATATTTTAAATAATCATTACAAAATTTAGCGGCTAATTTACATTGTTTCATTCGATCTATATTATTAACATATGCTGACAAATCTTGTGCTTCTGCGTCTTCTTCGCCTACAATTGATAAATATTGGAAGTATGCTGCAGATATAATAAACTCTTCATACATTTCAGTAACCATTTGCTCCATTGTAAATATTATTAAATTTATTCTTCCGTTTCAATTTCTTGAAGAATAGTATCCTCGTCAATAAATTGCTTCAAGTCTTTTAAATAGTAACCAAAGCCAATATCTTTTAGATCTTGAATAAGTTGAAAAAAATTTAATGTTTCAATGTATTTGTTGCAACAGAGGGCAGCCTTTACGAATTCCTCAGATTGATTACAATAAAAGTCTATCCACTCCGGACCACTTGCCATACAATATGAGAAATAGGTTTTTGAAAGATTACTAAATTTCTCCTCTAATAATTTAACTGCAATCAGCAACTCAGCCATTTCATTTATTTAACATAATATTTTAAATATGTAGGGGGACGTCTCTTGCGAATAGGATTAACTTTCTTTGATAATACCTGTTTTTTATCTTCGTATAATTGAAACCTCTTTTGGGTTGCAATAATAGCAGGTATAAATTGGCAATCTTCTCCTATAAATTCTATTAGGTGGCTTAATTCTCCTACAAAGTATGATTTCCCAAATGTATTGAAAAACGTAGTAAGGCTTATAATTCCTTCTAAATAATCATCACAACAGTCAATTGCTTCCAAATAATCTCGTTTCAGTGGATAAAACAGCTTGGTGTATTCATCTTTCGAAATCACTTCAAAGAAATTGAGATATTTAACTTTTAACTGTCTGATAGTTGTAGTTAATTTTTCGCGATTACACATAATTCACTTATTACTTGACACATTTTTTCTTTTTGTTTTATACAAAATTGGTGGAAAAATTCAAAAATAACTTTTTACGCAACTCGAGCACAGCTTAGTAAATGTGTCTCGGCATACTAAAATGATCATGATGCACCTATTTATAAGACTTAAGAATGCAAAATCAAATGTGGGAGAACAAAGAGAAAAAATTAAAAAATATGATGCGAATGAGAATAAAAGGGGAGGAAGTTAAGAATGAGGGACATGAGAGAGAGGAAGAGGAGGAGGAGGAGGAGGAGGCGCTCCCCTATTATAACTACTCTTAATGTTCAACCGGCTGCAAAGGTTGCTTGCTAATTTTTGTGGAGTGGAAAAACGTATTTTTAGACAAGAAAGCAGATATTGCAAAAACAATTGATTCTACGAGAAAAAATACCCCCTATTAACTTTTGTATTTTAAGATGTTAAAAAAAGTTAAATACAAAAGTGTTCTTCAAATTGTACGACTTTGTTTAGTGAGGTTAGTAGATATACGGCGATTTAGTTTTTATCAACTTTGTTTTCTTAAACCGATCACTCCTGTATATTATACGTTGATCAAAGGGGTCTCTTTTGGATGATTATAAATATACCTGGTCTAATACTTATATATTTTAAGACACCAAAAATATTTGACAAAAACCCTGCCATAAGAGACCATGGAAGAGATGGGAAACGTTCTTCTATATATAAAACCAATGTTGATGTTGATTTCAGAAAAGCTAAACACCCTGTATATCTACAAACTAGACTGAAAAAATTCGTGCAATTTGAAGAAACTTCTGTATTTAACTTTGTTAATATCTATAAAAATACCAGGGTTAATGACGGGTGTATTTATAAGCAAATACCCTGTACAAAAAAATCACTCAACGGTAAAATAATCGACCCACGCAACTTTAGTTCTTCGTACAGAAAAATTGATACAAATTGCAATGTTCCTTAAAAAATCCATACTCCAGAAAAATTAAGATATCGAGGTAAATCAAAAAAAAAAAGTTAAGAATAGATGTGATTTGAAAACTAAAACTTAATTTAAAATAATTTACTGTTACACCATTTCACAGAGTTTCCTTAAACTTATGGTAAAAAACATATTTTTGTTTAAACCAGTATATTGTAAATGTACGTCTATATTTTAATAAATTTTTAATATGTGAGCGATTCTCTATTAGTTTATCTACAATATTCCTCAAAATCCATTTAAATCCGACATCAAATAAAAAGTTATTTGCTATTGAAATTTATCGAAAATTTGCGTGGATCGATTATTTTGCCTGTTAGTTTATGTTAGATTTTTCCACTCCACCACAACACTGGTAGAAGTATTTCCAATTAAGAAACATTAGCAAGCAACCTTTAAAACTGATTGAACATTATCATTCTAATAATACAATTTAAGAAAAATGAAATATAAATTAATTTACCTTATTCTAAACGAAGAAAATCAGTAAATAAACCCGGAACTTCCGTCCTAACTTTTTATGATAAAAGAAAAGTTCTGTTGAAAGGGCTTTACCTGTTGTTATCAAAGAACCCGGAACGAGAAAATTTACCATCCATATTCACTGCATCACAATATTATTTATTGAGGGTCTAATTTCAAAATAACTTGATAAAAAGTTAAATGCTGAAGTTTGAAGGTGGACAATTAACAGCCCATTCAACACCTTTTGTTACAGGCTCGAGATTCAGTTAATATTTAATATATTTTGCAACTGATCTAAAGGTTGCAATGCAGGTTGTGATTGCAGGCCTCCGTTGTTCTTCAGTATGAAAGCATTGTCGTTCCACTGCATCTATGATTTTTTTTCGGAAATATGCGTAATGGCTGTATTGTTTTTAATTCCCCATATAACACTCCATATATTGTATTATTAATATAACACAATATTTGCTATACAGGAAAAGTAAGTTTTTTCGAAAATATATAAGCTGGGCTTTTTTCTTTTTTAGATCAACAAAAAACATATTAAAAAAAAAACAATTGTCTATAGGGATGGGTATGTGTGTGTATGTCTATGTCAACAAATTTGTAGGCATGATAACTTAAGAACGGTCTAACCGATTGGTTTCAAATTTGCACCAAAATAGTCCAGGTCAATGTGTCGCATATATTAAGAACCCGCAAACCAATCAGTCAAATTAAAAACAGAAATAGTTGAGGTAAATTTTTTGACATGGAAAAATAGAAGGTAATGGCGTAAATAGTTGACTTTTGTACCTATTAAAAATATTTAAAAGCAAATTAATATAATATTTATACGTGTAGCCCTAAAGACATGAGGCAGCCTTCTGAAAACAAAAACAATTCAAAAAACGGTGAAACACGTCAAATTTCTATATTTCCTTTTCCACTCCACCACATGTGTATAAAAGTATTGTTTTACCTACACGGAATAGCATTAAGAGGATAAAAAGTTCGACTGAAAACGAAAAAAAAATGTATTTAATAAAGTTCGTTTCACCAGGGTTTGTACTTACGTCATCGATCAAGGATATGTTGTACCTAAATCATAAAAATCCAATAGCGTTCAAATTTTGTATTAAAGCTAGGCAATATTGAAGCAATTATGTTTCTTTAGAGCACGTTCGGAATTGTTTTCTAATAAAATTTTTAATTTAGAGTAGACAGTTATCAGAAAATAAAAAAAATAATTAACCGTGTATAAAAGTGGTTTTAAACAGCTTGCATTTAAACAAAAATGTATATAATCTTCACAGTTTTATAATACTGCTAAAATACATATAGTAATAAATAATACACATAACTATATGAGAGAAAAAAGATAATAAAGGGCATTTTTACACAAAAAAAATCCTAGCGAATCGTCAATGAACAAAAACTAAGAATACAAATAATAAACTAAAATAACACAGAATTCTGCTACATCAAAATTTCTAAGAATTCAAAAAACTGTGAATCTGATGAATCTCGTTTAAATGTATAATTACAGGGAGAATATCTGAAGAGTCCAAATAGCGATCTCTTTCCCAGGCTGAGTAAATAAGATTATTCGTATGGCGGCAATAATAATTTGTCAGGGGTCACCTGTAGGAAAATAAGAACCAACAAAAAAATGTAATATTGTTAATTCAAAAACATTACTTTTTCGAATGCTTCATTTCATAAGCTTAATACCGCATTGGCACGTAATTGGATTGACTGAGCGTATTCTCAAATCACAATACCTCTTGTATTCGGACCATACCACTTCTATGGGATTAAGTTGGCAATGGTAAGGTGGAAGCCCCAGTACTGAGTGACCATACTGTAACGCTAGTTAATAGGGTTATCTAATAAAAATATAACCTACTACTATCTTGGAGTGGTAGCATGAGTAATTCATCACTATGAGGGAAGGTTCTCCTAAATTTGGGAATAATTGTTCCTGAAACCATTTTTCAAAATTTTCAGTATTCACAGCGTCGTGGTAATCACCGAACTTCGACCTAGATTGCGTTAGCCACAAAACCTGTCTCCGATCCAGCTTGAAAAATAATGACCCTTCTGAACTTTTCTTTTTGACAGTTTTAATTGAACAATCTTGCCAACTATTTCTAAACTCTCCCTTGCTAATATAATAAAAACATATTCATATAGTAATTTGTCTATTTAAAAAAAAACAGATTTCAAAGCAAAACTAGAGGTAAAATTATTGTAGGTATGTCCCCTTAAAAACCGAGCTCTTTTCTCAATGACGTATGTCTGTTCCATTGTTCCATTAAATATTCCTATTTGATATAGTATCTTTTCGCTACTTAAACTTTAGTGCCCTCAATCCTAGAAAGCTTTTAAAATTTCCATATGCAGTGAAACGAATGTGACATGTTCTCCTGTAGAAAAAAAACATTATTGAATAAAATTAAGTTTATTTAAAATCTCTGCAGCAAACATCGCGTTAAATTTATTTCTGATGTTGTGCTATATATAGACGATGTCCACGAGATCTCTGAATTACTGTTGTTGTGGTTGCTTTATAATCCTCATCGTTTCTATCCCCATGCGAACTGATCAGCTGTTGAACGGCCCCCATTTTGGTTTTAAGAGACGACACACCTATCATCATATATAACTTATTATCTTTCACTTTTCACCTGTCACCCATTTTCGGTCAGCTGTCAACTATCAGGACAGGACCCAGCGAAGCCCTCTTTTTTTTGTAGGGTTAAAAATCGCCAATGTCGGATTCGACCTCTCTAGACATCCGCCTACCGACCAAAAAAATTCCTCTACTTTTACAGACACCAGCCTTGGAACCATCAGTAACCGACATATCATCAAGGACAGGACCTGCTTTGTATGATTTTGCGTAGTACTTTCCGTTTCTTCTATTTACTTCTTCCTGGACTTTCATGATCTTTGTTATGAAAGTCTCGATGGTCTGCCAGTTTCGCTTCGATCTTATCATTGTATCGGCCATGTTCTGTAATGTTAGTTCTAAGTCGGATGTTAGTCTATTCTCTTGTCTCACGTGTCTCGGGCATGCATACAAACTATGTTCAGCAGAGTCCATAGTGTTGCAAAAAAGGCATTGTCGGATTTTCCTATTCTGTGGGTACAGCTGCGAAAACAGCCGTGTGAAGACTTTTGTAATGTAATAGTTCATTTTCTTGTGGCTGCATTGTATCCAGGTGCGCATATTTGGAATCAACTTCCTCGTCCATTGCGCTTTTTCCATTTCTGCTTCCCACTATCCTTGCCATTTAGAAAGCAGTGCATCCCTTGCCGTTTTTCTAATTATTTCTATGTTCCCGTTTTCCGTGTTGTGTATTGTACGACGCTCTTCGATCGACAGTTCTATGGGAGGGGTTCCGGTCAGTACCTGCTGAGCTACAGCACATACGGCTCTGTTGCTGCACACCACTCAAATGAGGGTTTTTCTTTTGGTGGATTCCAGCATTTTCCTATACTTGGCCATCGCCGGTACGCTGCCCCATATGGGAGCTCTGTATAACAGAGTGGATTGGGCGACCCCATACAGAAGTTTCCTTTTCATTGTGTCACCCTTCCGAGCAATCCAATTTTCTAAGATCATGCTTACGGCCTCTATTATATGTTGTACAAAACTCATATTTTCTCCCACTCCCAGTCCCAAGTACTCGATGGATTTCTAGGTGCGAATTTCCTTATCGCCGTGTATATATACGATGTTATCCCGCTTTCTTTTCACTGATAAAATTACTGCATATATTTTATTTGGTTCTGGCTCAAAGCGATTTCGACTCATCCATTTATTTATTATCCTGAGAGCCCTATTTTCTTTGTCTATTAATTTCTCTGAGTCACTGGCCGTAATTATTAGCACTAAATCGTCCGATCCCATCGTCTATATCCAGCCGCAGTACCGAATCATGCATGATACTCCACAATTGCGGTCCCAGTACAGAGCTCTGTGGGATGTCTGCCGTCATCTCGATACTCTTTTGTTTATCTAGAAGAACACGTCTACGTTTAAAGTACTCGGACAGAATATTTATAAGGTAAGTCTCTATGGCCTAGTTCTCTCATGATACACATCCAGTGAGCCGTGTTAAATGCGTTTTTGACATCAAGGGTTAGGAGAACGCTCCATTTTTCTTTGACGCCTCCGAGTTTTGTTCTCTTCCCAATTTCTATCACCTTCTCTATGGCATGTATCGTAGATTTTCCTTTAGTGAATCCCATTTGCGTTGGAGACAGACCGCTTGATCTGTCGACTTCATAATCCATTTTTAATCAGGTGCTCGTAAAGTTTGGCTAGAGTCTTTATCAAGCATAATGGTCGAAATGAGTTTGGACTATCGTATGGTTTGCCGGTCTTGTATATAAGGACTAATTTTGCCAACTATCTTTGGGAAAAGTTTTTCCTGTCAGTGGCTTATTTAAGATTATTTAGATTATTTAAGATAAGAGAAGAACAGCTCTGGTATTCGGTAAGCTAGTCATTAGTCTGACTACCTCCGTCGATATTCCATCAGGTTCTGGAGCCATTCCGAGTTTAAGTTTCTGTGCAGTCGTTTGGATTTCTCTGCACTGAACGGTGTAACTCCTGAACGTGTCCTTCTCTCTGGCAATCTGACAATTCTTGTTGGAAATAATGTCGTCACTATAACTCGTTTTTTAGCAATAGGGATCTCGAAAATAGGTCTTTTGGTCTTTAAATTCCGCATCACAACTTTATAGCCTTCACCCCATATATCTCCATTTATATCGTCACACATCTTATTTCAGTCCTTTTTTTTCTCCTTTTCTATTTCTTTCCGCAGGTTCTTCTTTTCTGCTTTGTATCTCTCTCATAGTGGGTCCGATTCTTCTGCCTGTCATGCGGTTTGGTTGAATCTGGTGTAGGTTCTTCGAATTGATACAAGTGTCTCTGATGCCCTTATCATCGTTCCACCAATAGGAGACCCTGTTGGGATGCTGTTCTCCCATAGTGACTTTGGCGGCTTCACATGATGTGTTGATGATTTTACGTAAAATCTCCGAATCAGTTATAAACGTTTTCTGTTTTGGACTTTATTTTTCAATGCTACAGTGAAGTGTTCTTTGTTCAGTTGGAGTTTACCTCTGATACTAGATCTTTTTACGTTTTGGCCAAAATCCACCAGGATATGAGTGTGGGGTGACAGGGATTCTGTGTCCAGTACCTCCTATGACTTCCCTGGTTAGCTTTTTGGTCGCAAAAGTCACGTCGACGTGGGATTTTGTGTTTGTTCTCACAAACGTTGGTTTATATCCCGTGGTTAGAGGTATGATGCCTAAGCTCGCAGCCGTTTCTGCAAGCATGCCTCCTCTTAGATCTTCAATGGGGGCACCCCATTCTGGCGACTTAGCATTGAAATCTCCTAACACTACTTTTTCTCTTTCAATTCAATTGCACATAATTACCAAAGAGTCCATGTGTGCTTTAAAACTAGGCAAGCTAATAGTAGGCGAAAAGTAGCCAATGATGCAATATGTCTCCGTGAAAACCGCTAGAATACCTTTGCCTGTAATAATATTTCCTATTATTAATCTATATGGCTACGTCCCCATCCTCATCAGATATCCACCTATTTCCAGAAATCACCCTTTGTTTGGCTCGGTAATAACCGTTAGATCTACTTGCTTATTATTTGATACTGCGAACGCCATGTCATGGGCATATCTGGACCTATCTGCGTTTATCGATACCTTAAGATTCGCCATTTCTATTAGGTACTATCAGCTGCTCTGACCTACGTTCTTTTGGTGATGGATAGCGCTCGCCGAAAGACATTGCATTTACCCATGTACGCCTTGAGGCCACTTTTTTTGGCATACGGGGCAATATTCCTCGTTTTTGCCTAGCTTCTCTACAATTAAAACATTTTCCCTGCATGTCCGCTCCTCGGCATTCGGTGCGCTCATGGTTGTAGCCCCAGCATCTCGTGCATCTTTTAACGTGCACGCTTTTTTCGATTAAACTGTTAACATTACCGATTTTAATCTTTGGATTTTTAAGGAATTCTTGCGCCTTAGCTTCATCGATTGTCAGTGTTACGGCTTGGGTGTTGTTTCTGTTGAGTCTAAGTTCTCCCAATTTGTATGTGTTCCTCCGGGCAGTTAATTCGAGCCTCGATCATTTCGTCGACTTCCTTGTCAGTCGAGGCATCCATGCCTCTTATGTGCATTGTTATCTTACTTTTTGAGGCACCCCTGATCCGCACTTTTGCCGTTTTTAGTTTTCTATTTCCTTCTATATCTCTTTTAGTGCATTGCCATCATTTTCAGTGATTATTAGTATATTTCCTTCTTTTATTTCTCTTATTGTCCTGATAACTTTGCTTGCCGTGTTTTTTTGTATTTTGGATTTAATTTTGTGTATCTTTGAATTCTTCTTTTTTCTTGTCCACTACGAGTGCATAGGTCTCCCTTGCTCTTTCTTCAGCCCTTCCTTGACATTTGGGTCATTATTTCCTCTATTTTCCATCTCCATTTTCTTGTCGGTTGTATAGATCCTGATCTGCGTAGGCTACCCAGTTAACGGCCGAGTAGCGAAACCCACTTGGTGAGACTCCTGGCGTTGAACCCCTTTGTAGTTGCGTCATTCTAATGATTGATTGAGGAAATTTGTGTGTTATAGTTGAATATTAGATAATTAATTAAAAGCTAAAAAACCACTTTCCAATGCAGGATTTAATCTCGGGTCTTTATAAGTCGCCGATAAGGTACCACTGCGCTATTAGGAGCTTGGTAATAAAATTATTAAATTTTTTCTTCTTTTCAGATGGAGTTGTTTTATTAGTCTGTTAGATTTAAAACATTTCTTAATCGGGATTATGTAGATTACATTTAACAATAATTTAAATATAGTTTTAAAACATTAGGTATTACTTTCACAGCGGGTTCAAGTTGAAAAAATATAGTACAGTTACCATTTTCCAAAAATAGTATTTTAATGAGAGTGTTTTAATAAAATATATGCCACCATTTTTCAAGGGAGTGTTTCCTAGCACCCACACCGGATTATTTGTCAAATCTATTATTAACTTCGGTGCATGTAAATAGATAGCGCAACGTGTTTATTAAAAACTGACAAAGATGTGTAGACATGCGAAAGAATGAAACAAAAAGTTCTGTCTGTATTACGTGTACATTCTCCAAACCTAACATTGCAGCAGATCGACTAACTAGTCATCCTCAATGATACTCGTCAGGGAACAGGCAGAAATAAACATGGTTTTATAATTAATGAACTTAAAAATCTCACATGCTGAATGCCTACATAAAATATAGCTGCTTTTTAAGCAATAAAAAAAAATTAAAATTCAATTTGGTGTTCATCAGTGTTTGTTTTGTCTTTATTGCATGTAAAGTCTTTAGGTGCCTTCATTTTATAGCCATCTATTTTTCTTGATTGGAATTTGAATAATATACACGTTATACAAACTGACCTTTTTGTTTCATTAATAAGTATTTTGAAAGAAAATTAAAATACGGTCACCATAATTTCATGCCGACGATACGCAAGTTCATCACACGTTTAAACCGGATAATATTATTCAGGGTGTTCAGGAGATAAATGAAGACCTTACAACTTCGGCAGCAAAGGATCACTCTTTATCAATTAATTAAAAAAAAAGTTCAGTTATGTTCTTTGGAGCTTCCAGGGTCCGTCAAAAATATTTACCTTTAATACATATCAAAATAAATAATGAGAATCTGCCTTTAACTGAAAGTTGGAGAAATTTGAGACTTTTTTTGGAGTCTAACCTAGGTCTCACTTTAGCACGTTGATTCGTCAGGCTTATTTCAACTTAAAATTGATTTATAACTCTAAAGACTACTTTAATCAGAAGTTGAAAACGAGACGTTGGTTTTATCACGATTGAACTTCTGTGACTCTATTTATGGATACTCAATAGACTCTTGATAAGCGCCGTATTCAGGTGTTACAAAATTCTTGTCTACGATTGATATTCGGAATTCGTAGAACAAATCATATTTCTCATAAGCTTGCTGACCTTGATTGGCCTAATATGAGTAATAGACGTTTACTTCATGCTGCTTGTCTTTTCCATAAGATTATTTTAAATAAAACTCCCCCATATTTGTACAAAAAAAAATCGTGTTTAGGTCGGATGTACATAATCTAAATATTAGGTTTAAGGGACGTCTTACTCCTCCAATACATAACACTGAAATAGTCAAGAGATCATTCTCTTATCAAATTTCAAAGATTTATAATGCTATCCCGGATTCTATAGATGTAAAAGTGCTATTTCTTTTAAATTGGCCTATAAAAGATTCTTGCTTGACCAGCAATAAGAGGCAACAAATCTTTAATTTTATTTTTGATTAACAGAAGGGTTTCTCGTCAGTGTGCCCCAGCGATTATAACTCTATTATTATAAGTTTTTATTACTTATTTGTTACTTATTACTTTTTATGTTCTCGCTATCCTTTTCTAATGCTTAGGGTAAAGAACAGAGGGCAGGTGTATTCTCGAATACACATGTTCAGCTGCCCCTCGCATTATCTAGCATTGTTTTTTTTTTCACAAAATTTGTATTTTTTTGTAGTCTATGATTGTTAGAAATAAAGACCTTATTTATTTATTTATTTATTATTTATTATACTTTTTGGATTAATAGATATTACAGTCTATTCATTCCCCTCTAACCTTCTCTACTCTAGTATATAACAAAATTTATTTATTATGCCATAAAGTAAATTGGTTTTACTAGCATTCCATTTAATGTTAATGAAATACATATATCCAGAATATTTAACGTCTGGAGGTTTTGTAGCTGCATTAATAAACTTTAACATCACTATTGGTCGGCTTGTTTCAAATAAATGTTTTGTGACTACTTTATTTTGGTTTTTAGGAAAAAAACGTCCCCACATCAATTTTTATATTGTTTGGCGATTCCGGCATCTTAAAATTCGTTGAAACGCAGTACGCCAAAGCAAACTCCTTTGAACACTAAAATAGATTCCAAACATTCTTAACAAAGAATTTCATTTTGGAACAAAAAAAATTAAACGAATATTAATCTAACGGGGGTCTAATTAAACTACCACCAATTATTTTTTTCTCTCGGATTTATAGTAATTTCGTGTTCGTCAACTTTTGTTTTGTCTTTGTTACATGTAAAAAGTTTTTAGTACATTGATTTAGTACCATGTAACTTTCTATCTGTTCACTGACGAGTAGCATTGATGATGATTAGTGAGTCGAAAGCGCTCTGCTATATTAAGGATGTCAAAAAAAGTATTAAAGATGCTAGAAAAAAAATATTTGTTCCAAAAGAACGAAATGTCAGTATTGAAAATTAGCAAGATATTAAATCCTATATTAGAGAAATAACATGCAAGCAAACTGAAGTGTGTAGTACAGTCTTATAAATAAATAAATAAATATATAAATAAATAAATAAAAATATATATATATATATATATATATATATATATGACATTTGTCATGCCTTTTGGTACTACAGTCATTTTGGGTTTGAGCCGCATACTATCTAGGGTCTTAAGCTTGGATACAACTGCTGTGATTTGTAATATTTTTTAATTGTATACGAAGATGCATTTCATTACTGAATTTGACTTAGAGATCTAGACCCGAAAGTACACTTGTAACAACCCTAACAACAACTTTAGAAGCCTATAAACCGGGCAGTGTTAGGGGCCGGTTTAAAATATTCGTTCCGGGCGAATTTTCGTAGCGGAGTATATTGCAGTGCTGTTTAGTAATGTGCGATTAAAAAAGTTATTCTTGTGAACTATGGAAAAATCCAACGCTAAATTGGTTTGTTCTGCCAAAAATTTGTAACAATAAAAGTTATTCTTCCAATATTTTTTTTTAATTTCCCGTGGATGCATGCAAGTTTCTTTTAATAATTTAATTTGATAATAGAACTGTATGCAGGTTAACCCAGGCAACCCAAGAGATAGTTAATAAAAAATTAAATACAAAAGTTATTTGATATATAATACATCTTTATTCTATTATGTCCTTATATAGGGGTTGGTGTGTTTCTTCGGGGTGACTATCAACTTTTTTTATTTTAAATGGGTGTTCCATTTGTGTTTTGTTTTTTGGATTATGAGGCACACTAAAAAAAAACAAGTACGTAGGTATTTATGCACGGTTGTGAACAAAAATATCTTTAAGCACCTTATTTATATATAAATATATATATATATATATATATATATATATATATATATATGTAAATATATATATATATATATATATATATGTAAAGATATATATATTTAAATATATATATAAATATATATATATAAATATATATATAATATATATATATATATATATATATATATATATATATATATATATATATATATATATATATTAAACTATATATTTCAAAAACTAGAAAACACGCTTTTGCTAGTAACACACTGAAAAGTACAAAATAATGTAATTGACTTAAAATATTTTGTTACGATATATGCATTTTTCTCTCGACTGTTCAGTGACTATGCCTAAAAGCGTGGAGCGTTTTTCGTTTTTTTTAACTATAATTTATATTTTACTTTTTACTCTTAAAATATATTTAACACACTACTGGTAATGTACTGGACTCGTCAAAACTGGTTCCAGCGGTAACATTTTACACATACACATTATTGTATTTTCATCCGAATTACATATAATCGCAAAATTTCAATTCAATACAACTATCAGAAAAACGGAAACACGCTTAAACTTGTGTATTTTATTTGATTATTTTACATATTTTAAAATTTCTTAAAAATTTTTACAGAGTGTGTCAACAAACCGGGCCACTGATTAATCACGATGCTGCTCAAACTGCTTGACGTAAAAAGCTGAATTTTGGCATAAAGGTTGATTATATGATGTGTAGGTTTGATAAGAAGGGATTTGTCGAAAGGCAAATTTCAAGGGAATGAAACCGCCTCTCAAATATTACAATATTTTTTTATTTAATTTTTCAAAAAAAAACGCTAAAACAGGTATATTTGATTTTATTTTTTTACATATTTTTTAAAAATTTATACAGGGTGTTCCAAAAAATTTGAAATAATGTATAAACAAAATTCTCCCAAGCCCCTGTTGACAAAAATTGAAAGATTATGTAACAAAAAAAACATGATTTATAAAGAGTTATTTAATCAAGGCGATTTAAGTACCTCTTTATATCATTTCGTTATCGCCATACGCGAACGAAGTCGCGGGTATCCTATAGTTATTATTAAATTCCTTTTCTGTAGCTAAAAGATGACACCGTTTGATGTATTTTTCAAGTAGTATGCCAAAATAAAAAACTATCATTTTAACATTTCTAAAAAAATTAAGAAATTATTTATTTGCTTCTGAAAAATGGTATAACATTGTAAATTGAATTATAAGCTTAAGCATTTGGTACCTCTAAAATATCTGACAACTTTTTTTCCATACAAATATTAAATATGTTTTGAATTAAACCCCAAGAAGAAATACAAAATTTCGTTACAATATGATTTGATTATTCTTGGGTACTGAGTTTCGCCATAGGCGACTTTATGCTGTTTCCTGGTAATAGAGTATCAGGTCCGGCGAGGATTTCGGATGTTCTCTTGGTAACCACAAATCTTGGTTTTATCCCTGTTGGTAACTCTGATGTGGTTTTGTTGTTAAGTGGCGCTAGTTATCTCGTCTCTCAACTATTTAACTGTACTGATGAAGACCTAAAGTCAGAAATACGTGTCTACCGTTGGCTAAATTTCATTGTTGCTTTAGTAGTCATGCCAAAAAATTTATTTTTTTACTATATCATGCCGCGTTAAACTTTTTCTAATTTTCTTTTAGTAGTTCTTATTCATATAGAAAAACTGAATATAGACAAAGTAATACATTTTAGAAATACTTTTTTTTTCTCACGAATGTACAAATGCTTACCATCTTCATTGTTAGAGTTTTAAGTAACAAAACCCTTACATAAAACAAGTTTTAAATTTTACCTATATTCTGTTAAGATTTTACCTATAAGTGTTAATCTCATTATTTAGATATATAAAAAATACTATTGCTACATAGTGAATCCAACATACCACATAATATTATACATAAGTTGCAAACCCTGTATCAGTTATAAAATTGTTTTGAAGGATTTATGAAATAATATTAATGACTCATTAATTTGCAGCTTGGAATGGTACTGGCTATAGTTTTTATAAACGTTATTTTTGAGATAGTGGTAGTCCGAACATACGAGTCATCAAAAGATAAGTATTTGCTGTCGCATGGTAAGCTCATTGCAATGGTATTGGGCTCAATGTTCCAAGTATGTTGCATTAAATTATTTCAGTTGGTAAGTTTATAAGCTCTTCTATAAATTTAGAAAAAAAACTTATTTGTTTTTTTTTTAATTTAATATAGTTTGGGTCGAAATTTTATAAATTCTTAGTTGTTTCCTTACTTTTGTTACACTATGTATATCCAGAGCTGAAATAGTTACTGAAAAAATTTAGGTATCTAGATACAAGATACAAGTTACCTTTTTTAAAAGTATCTTAGATACTTTCAAAAAGATACATTTAATCAAAGAGTAACTAAGTTCCTAGTGACTGTGAGTTACTTTTCAAAAGTTACTTGTTACTCCAATAAGATACTTTGTTTTTTGAGTTTATTGAGTACTTTATTAGATATCAATACTAGGTATGATAATTTAACAACAGACTACTTATCAACATATCAAAAACTTATTAGGGAAAAACGAATTACTGAGCAAATATGAACTAGAATATTTAAGGGGTCGCGCTTTCATCACAAGTGGCAGAATTTTTATTAAGTTTTTGATGACCCACAAATCTAATTATTAAAATATTATTAACGTCTGAAATATTAACATTTAAACATATTGCGATTTAAACAATTGTTTTTTAATTTATATGTATCATCAATCTTCACATTTTTATTTATTACCGTGCTTATTTTCGTGAGGAAAGAGTTTACATACGGCCACAAATAATAATAAAGTAAAGCGAAAGTATTTTTTGATTTATTTTCAAATCTAAACAAATTATAACTTATAAACTAACACAAAAATTCTAGTAATTTTTGAGATGTTCATTTTTACTTCCTTCGTAAAAGTGAAGTTTGTAAAAATCGTCCCGAGATTTTCTAAATATCTGTACGTTTTAGGGTCCCTAGAAGCCGAAAAACATGTTTTCTCGATTCCGTCGGTCTGTCTGTTCGCGGCCTAGCTAAACTTACTTACTTACTTACTACTTAAAACGGTGCTCTTTTAATTTACGGCGCTGTACATCTAACTACGCTGCGCTTCGCCCATTGTTAAATCTACGAGCCGCTACTGTTGTGCGACCTCACTGGCTATGCTTATATCGGATTTATTAATCTTTATTTAAAGGCAAAACAGATATTTAGGTTTAAAATAAAAGATCTAAGTATAATAAATTACTAACCTTGCATAGAAGTGTAATACTGTCGCTTAATTTTATTTGGTTCATATTTCTATCCAACAGGTGTACAATAAAATATAACATTTAATAGTAAATATGTATTTTTCTTCCTATTATTAATTAAATTGTAATTCAAAATAATTTATTGCACGATATTTACGGCACTTTGTATAAAACGGCGAGAAGGAGAGTTGTATCCTATCTTTAGAGGCCCTCGGCTACTGGGGAAATTTTAACGGCAAACAGTGGCGTCTCGTGGATTTAAGAACGGGTAAAGCGCAGCACCGCTAGGTGCACAACACCGCATGCGAAAAAATTTCGGGTGCCACTCCCAAAATGGCTATTTTTTTAACCTTTTTATTATGTCAATTATCCATACCTTTGGAGCGTTTTTTAATACTTAGGGGAAATAATATGAATTTATAAGGTTTTAAATATATTTTTTTGTTCTTAAATAACAGTTATGTTCCTATATGTTAAAGCCAATTTCGATTCGATTCGATCGATGCAAAACTGCTTCGGCCTCCGATGTTCCGAAGGCACTAACTTACATTAATTCTATAACAAGCGAACAAGCGCCTGCAGCCTGCAGCAGCAGTTTTATGCCGCTCCCATTTCTATTTGGTGGATATTCACCATTGCGTTGCCATAGCAACTGGCATAAACAAATATAAGCGCGAAAGCCAGTGTGTGGGGGGAGTCTGATGCGGAATTTGTTACTGCTGATTGTGATTCCTCAACGGGCCGCTCTTGTGAAAAGGTGTTCAGCGCGTTCACGTTTTTAAGTCATTATTATTTTTTGAGTATATAACGCACTAGTTTTGATAGAAAATAATGGTATAATTAAGTAAATAATGTGAATTTATATAAAACTTACTGCATTCTTATAATAAAAATTTAGTTTTAAGTAAATTTTTTGGAAAATATAGGTGAAGCGGCGCTTCACCCGTGTCCCCTGGCGAGCCGCCACTGACGGCAAATAATATTACGTATTGAGAAATTTTACCAAATAATATATGAACAAAAGAGAGGGTGTATCCCAATCTTCTGTGGATTAAGGGGCGCTTTCCCATAGCATATAATTAGGCTTTAATGTTTTTGTGTTTTAAAGTACTAGTAGTACATCTGAATGACTACAAAACACTGTCGGAATTGATACTGATTTAAGTTCATTACAACTATATATACGAAACAAGTGACAACAATTAAGTCGTCAACACTATAGTCACAGTTTAAGAAAGAAATAGTTACCTCACTCATTTATTGTGTTTTCAAAAGCCGGCTTTTCTTGCGAGCGGTCGTAAATCACAGTGAACACCTGCAGCTAACAGCTAGGTGCGGGGCATAAGAGGCCGCGCGTTATTTTATCGCACTGAATACATCTACGGGGAATTTAGATCAGTAGATAGTTCAACTTAATAAAATATTAACTTACGGACTAAATTTGATACTTACTAACAACAAATGTAAAATAAAAATGTATTAATTATATTTGCGAAATGAAGCAAAGAACTTCCAACAATTAGTTTATTCTAATTTAAATTACAAAAATTATCCGAACGACAATCAATACGTTCTCGGCAGGGTATCAAAATCGATTGTACTTCAAAAACATTCTACCAAGTTCTTAGAAATAGAGAATGGGAATACATGTTCCCTAAAAAAGAAATATCTTAGTAGAATAAAACTGAAATGGCTAATTCCTAAAACTAATAGTCGAAAATCTAAAAGATGGTGTAACGGGAACTGGGTCTCGTTTGGCGCCGATATCAAATGTTCAAATTCCAAGGGGATGATTGCTCACATATACGTAGAAACTAGATTATTTCCAACAAACATCAACGTTTTTAAAGAAACTGAAATTATCTACAAGATTAAACTAGTCTGCATTTAATAAGCCAAACCAAGAGCAAGTGTCTTCTCCTTTTCTCAAGACGTTCTCTACAATGCGGGTATCATACATTCTCCAAAAATTATAATCTAATCAGAACTGGAAGGTCCTTGCGCCATAAATACCAGGAAATAAATGTCAGTGCGCACGCAGCTAACCAAATAAACATTTTTTAGGTGACTTAAATGGATTCATGACAACTTTATCGCAGTTTTGAGTCGGCAACTTTATAGGTGTCTAAATATGAGTCAAAAACACTACAAAAGCCATTAATCCAAGGCAAGGGTTTTAACGCTCACACACATAAAACCAAACTACAAAACTGTTAAGCATTTATGTTGAATAAGTTTTATATGAAAGCCCTATTGCTGCCATTAAATCCTTTTATTAAACAGATTGCTCCTAACATCTATCTTAAAACATTTTGGTTTTAATATTAACATCAAATAATCATAATTGCTTTAAAATATAAATTAAAATGTTTTGTAAGGCATTCTTAAAACTTTTTTTATACTTATAAATACTGATTGATGCAGGGCAGGAAACCTATCACTATTCCAAAGTACAAAAACGGATTTTCGTGAAAATAAGTGGTGAAATACTATTTAAATGTTTACTTTAAATATCAGAAGCAAGGTAAATATCTTAAAATAAGGAATAGACAACATGTAGCAAATCGTTTTCCTCTTCAAGCTGCATCGGACACTTAAGAGAAGAAACCTTTTCCCGTTAAGACTGAGGCGTAAGAAAATTGATTTTTTTATTTTTCAAGGTAAATAAACAAAAAAATATTGATATTTAAAAGAACTCAAATTGAACATCGGTTCATGCTAGGCTAGACTGGAGTCATTTATAGTTTTGAAGGCTGAATTTAAATTTTTAGAGCAAAACTAGTAATGGTATATTAATAATAGAAAATTTGAGATAAATCGTCATTATGCCCATTTTACCGGAGTTAAGTTCTATCGTCATTATGCCCTTTTTATCGGAATTAAGTTGTTGGCCAAATTTCAGTAATAAAAATAATTAATAAACAAATTTTTAAAAGTTCTTTAAACATACCTTGCTAGATCTTGAGGAATTTGAAAAGATGAAACATTGCCCCTATTTATGTTAACGTCACATCCGACATTGCAGTAAGAAGAATGACTAGCTTCAAAAGCCACCTCCAAAACTATTTCCAAAAAGTTACATTTAAACCCACTCTTGTTTCAAAGTCTATATTTTTGCTCACCGCATTGTAAACACGTAGATTTAAAATCTTAAGACACTGCGTACCTAACCACAGCGAAGTGACCTGCCCACTGACCGCTAGAAGAGGCAGTTCGTAGGTGCGGAAGGCGCGTCGGCTAGAAGTAAATTTATTGTGGAATAGCCAAGTGCTTGGGCTATTTATATATATATATATATATATATATATATATATATATATATACATATTTATATATATTATAGATATATAATTATATATAGATATATATAGATATATATATATATATATATATATATATATATATATATATATATATATATATATATATATATATATATATATATATATATATATTATAGATATATAATTATATATATAATATATATATATATATATATATATATATATATATATATATATAGATATATATTATATATATATATATATATATATATATATATATATATATAACATATATTATATATATAAACTCAATTTAACACATACAAACAAAATTTCTAATTTACCGGAGGATCTAACTAACGCAACAGACATTCATAATTTTTTTCAGACTATTAATAATCTACCAGATTCTACCTCCTTAGATTTGGTAAACTTTTATAAAAATATATATCTATATATATATATATATATATATATATATATATATATATATATATATATATATATATATATATATATATATATATATATATATATATATATATATATATATATATATATATATATATATATATATATATATATATATATATATATATATATATATATATACAGGGTGAGTCGGGAGGATCGCCCCAAACTCCAGGAGTGTGTTTATGAAAGATACTGATTTAAAAACTCATATGTTCTTATTCGATTCTCATTTGTTTTCAACTTACAGTGTAAATTAGAATATAAACAATATCTAACAAATTAACGTTTCAATCATTAGATTTCATCATATTAAATGTTCAAAAATGCCCCCATTGAGCTCTAAACATTTTCGGCTTCGTCTACGTAGGGCACCTGTTGCTCTTCTAATTGCCTCATGCCTTTCTTTAATTTCATCTGCAATATTTCTGATACGCTGAATAAGTGCTTCTCGAGTGTCCACTCTCACTTTGTACACTTCATTTTTTAACCAGCCCCATAAACAGCAATCGAGTGGAGTGAGGTCAGGAGATCTTGGAGGCCAAATAATAGGACCACCGCGACCAATCCTACGCCTTGGAAACCTCCCGTCTAAGTGTTGCCTGACTTGATGTGCGAAATGTGCTGGAGCTCCATCATGCTGGAAGTACATTTTGCCTTCTGATGTTTAGGGGAACATCCTCCAGTAGTCCTTGTAATTCATTTTCGAGAAATTCACAATAGTAGTCCCCTGTGAGGCGATTTTCCAAAATAAAAGGGCCAATGACATAACTATCTATCATACCACACCATACGTTTACCGAGAACCTATGTTGAAAGTTGCTCTCGACTGTTGCATGCGGATTTTCCTCTGACCAGACATGGCAATTGCGACTATTATTAATACCGTCACGAGTAAATGTTGCTTCGTCCGTGAAAAGTATGCGCGATATAAGATGACGATTATTGTCTTATCCACCGACAAAACTCCATACGTTTGGCAAAATCTTCTGGCTGTAGGTGTTGGATTTTTTGTAAGTGGTAAGGATACAAACCTTGCTCGTGGAGCGTATTTATCACTCTTTTTTGTGGAATGTCCAACTGAGCAGCCATTCTGCGTGAACTGATGGTTGCATCTTCTTCTACTAGGTCCAGAATATTTTCTACTTCTTCTAAAGTTTGTTGAGTAGCTCTTTCAGAAGTTGTGTTAGCACTGGGAAGTGTTCCGCTTTCGCATAATTTGTTGAAAACTCTCATAAATACTTTCTTATCAGGATGACGTTGAAATGGGAATCGTTGACGGTATTCTTCAGCAGCAGCTGTAGCATTCCCATTGCAATCCGATAAAGAATATCATATTCGCATACTCTAAGTGTGA
>JAUTXW010002603.1:0-140000 GCA_030620095.1 Kuschelorhynchus macadamiae
GTATAGATAACGCTTTTGTCATCTGGCCGTACGACCAGGAAGTTTCTTCACAGTTCCGTATTAGCTAAATTAACAACAAAACATGAAATTCACATGGACAATAATATTTATTTTAGATGTAATCGTTTAAAGAAATGCTGTATTAGGACATTCGATATTAAAAAACCGTAAACCTAAGAAGGAATGGAACATAGACTGAAAATATAAGGCATTCGGTTGACAAGTGTATAACCGGGATAGAATCATAATAAGATTTATAAGGACAAAAACTGCTATACTTGCTTTCAGATATATACATAAGAAGATTGAACAATGTTTGTCAAGACCTCAATGGAAACTGGCACCATATCTTTGTGACGTTATTAAATTTAATTAGGTCTACTTAAGTTCAAAATCAAGAAAAGTATAGATGAAACTATGGAAATTACTTAGATACTATTAATTAACCATTAATATAATTGGCATATTTTTTTTTTGCTGCATAAAGTCTAATTAACAACAAGTACCTAACTTCACAAACACAAAATTTCAAACGTCTACATTTTCTCTGCACACTAATCATGGAAATTGCCGCTTTTAAAAAAATAAAAATAGCCTCTCCAGACAAGTTAAATAGTTAATAAAAACTGGCAAATAAATATATGTGTATTGCGCAGTGCAATGCAACTACTATTCATGTAGTTTAAATCCATATTAATAATACGTTAAAGTGAGTTAACAATCAATTATAATAATATAATAATCTAAAATAAGTAATATTTGTGAAAACAGTAATGTTGCCTGCTATTCCACAGTTTCGGGTTTGATTGTAGATGCATCACACTAACGTGCTGTAGGATGCTACGTGCTTGCGGCTCGAGCCTGTAGATTGTATCAGGTGGCTAAAACCGACGACTGATTTTAGAATGTTTTAAATAAACCTTTAAACCCTGGCAACTTATGCTATCATCAAGTACTTTGCTTTTACAAAGCATATGGAAACAACAAAAACCAAACACAGAACGGAAAGCTTTCATGGCTTTGCGTGGTCAATTAGGAAATCATGGTTTTTGAGATTGGACCCTGTCAAATTGGACTTTCATGGACCTTTGCTTCTGGAGATCTGAACACTCTTCATTTAGATCTGGTAAAATAAACATCCGAAGGCGAAACGTCGCATAGTAATTCCAACTTGACAAGATCAATCCCGCAAGAATCATAACTGCTTGAGAAAACTAAACTTACCAAACAAGAAAAATACTAGCCCATCGTTAAACGACACCTAGCCACCAATTCTGTCGAAGAACTTCATGGCGAGATATACAAATTTGCGTCTGGTCAGTCGCCCAGCTCGCCCATATACAGCAACGATCCTGAGTGGGAAACGATGACAGATCATTTCCACCAACAAAGGATACGTTTTGACTTAACAGCTAAAATATGTTTTAAAATATTTTTGTAGCTTTATCGTCAAAATAAAAAAGGGCACACTTAAAAACCCTAACCTGTCATGTTAAGGAGGGGCTGCATTTAAAAAAAAAGTATAATTTTAAAGTTTAATTTTGGAGTTGACTAATTGCGACCATTCTGATGTTCCACTAAATCTTCTATAGAAACACAAAATCTGAAAAAGATAAAAACATATTTTTTTTAAAATGCATCCTGAATAACAAGACAAATGAAACTGACACTTTCAGATAATCCCTCTGGAATAAATTGTCAATAATTAAGAAATGTAGATTTTAACGGGAAATAATGCTAATTTAATTTACAATTACCAACAATATTTTACTTATAGAGAAAACAATACAACATATATTTTAAACTAAATTTATTTGCCCTTTTAACTGTATGTCCTTGAAATTTGACCTACGATATTAAAATTTTTTATTGATTGACAGTACTATTGTCTGCGCATCCACTAAGAATCCATTGATCTATGTTAGTAACTTTTTCTACAATACTGGTGACGCATCCTCTTTAGCGTCAAAGATAGCATGGATTACGCTTAAAATCCCACTTTGAATATCTGACGATTTTGTTTGTAGATACTGTTTGAAGCTTTCCACACAAACTTTAATATTAGCTGTTGTAGTAACGTTAAAGCAATCATGTTCTTTTAGTGTATTAACTATACCTTCTATAAGGTCAGTATTATTTTTTAAATCATTAAGTTTAGATGCATCGAAACATTTCGGATATGATCCTGCTTTAATTTGAGAAATTTGTTGCACTAATTTATCTTTGCACTGCTTTAAGCTCGAATCTGGTTCACCTACTCCAACCTAAAAAAAAGTAATATGTGATGATTTTTAAACCGGGCTTACTTACTTATCTATAAAAAAGTAATTAAAGTGAACTAAGATCCAGAGAGAAAAATACGAAAGCTTGTTCGGATCTTACTATTTATTTTTTTATATAATTCCCAGTTTAAAGCAGGAATCAACGCTAGTTTCCAGTTTAAAGTGGGAATTTAAACTAATTCCTGGTTTAAAGTGAGAATTAAGTCTAGTTCCCAGTTTAAAGTGTAAATTGCCAGTTAAAACTGTCAATTAAGCTATGAACTCTGGGCGTGACTTATAAATAATAGACTTAATATAACCCAGAGAGGATATATGAGGCCATCGCGCGATCCATTCTATAGGACATCATCGGCCAATCCATCGATCAGGATAGGCATTGTCGAAATAATTTATTACATGGCGAAAATACTGTGGCGGGGTAACCATCTTGTTGAAAGACAATATCTCCATTAGATTTATTGAGATTTTGCTCAGCAAATTCAACTATTAGATGTTTGATAGTATTTGGTTTAAATTTTCTTCCAAAAATAATGAGACATATATTATATACATATTAATTTTTTCTGGAGAATGCGTATGCCATTCTCGATATACTTGAGGATGCATCGCTCCAACATCTATAGTTTTGGGTCTTGAGGAAAATTTGATTTCATTACTAAAGTAGGTATGCCTTACATAGCTAGGATTTCTAATAGTTTATCTATAAATAGATCATGCTCCTCTAGTTGGTATGTATCTTCATTTTATATGCATGAATTCTATTTCTTTTTAACATCCTTTTAACTGTAGAACTAGATGCACTGCCTGCTTCTCTATATTCCTGTGGACTTATTACCATTGTATCTACACGTGGCTTTTTTGTTCTTTGCAAATATGCGGTCTTCCAGTTTTTGAGAATTTTTTACATTTTTAGTTTCTCTAAATTTTGAAATCAGTTGTTTTAAATATTTTCGGTATATTGGATGATCTGGAAATGGTTGTTAAGCTTGCGCACTGTCGCATAAATATTCCGATTGGCGAAACTATTTTAAAGTAAATTGATAACATTTGAAAAATGAATGGCGAAAGTAAAGATCCTTTAAATTATAGGCAAATTTAGCAAGACCTCAATGCTAGTTAAAAAATGAAAAATGGCACTGCCGTAACGTTTTTTTTTATTAAAATACCGTAGATATTTAACACTCTTTATGCGATAATTTGTTTAATCTGATGTGAATTGCAGTAATTGTTTATTTAAAATATCACTAGCCTCAACTTTAAAATTAGTTTCTAAAAAAATTCAAAACTAGGTAAATGGCGGGTTGTGCCATTTTGAAAACTCTTGTAAACAAAATGTTGGTCTTAGGATTCACCTTTTTGAAATTCTCATTTGGGAATTATAAACATTTCTATTATATTCTATTCTAAATAAAAATTAATAAAGCATAAAAACGCAATCCTTCTGTGTAGCTTAGTATATTATGACCTCATGTTTATACAGCCAAGAAACAAAGTGAAATAAACTTTGGCATCATAAAAACCTATTACTAGAATAAAAAAAAAAACACGACAAAAAATTAAAATAAGAGCAAAACAGCTGTCTTCTTTATTTTTTCTTTATCTCTTGGTAATTGAAATTTTTTAATACAAAATAAAATAATTCTTGTTATTTTTTTATTTTCCTAAATAAAAAGAAAAATTCAATGGCGATAAAGACTCATACTAATTTTTTATAACGTTTTATTACACCGCCATTATGAATTCTCACAAAAGCTTCACTAGTTCATCCCTCTATCTATGTCTCTTTGTACAAAATTCTGCCAATTCGAAAAATATTTTTTTGATAATGAGTTTTAGACATTTCATTAGAAACCATCTTGTCTCGCGATATTGGATTCCCATCATTCTTATATCAGATCTACATTTCCTTCAAAACTTAGGGTCAATTAGATACGTAGTTTTATTATACTGATTTTTGAAAAAAATTATAAGGCTGCCGTTGTGGTGCGAATAAAATATTGCGGAACCATATTGGATTCAGACGAAAAGCTTACAAGTGTATCCCTATACCAAAGTTAATTTTTGTGCATTATCTAAAGTCAAGTGGATAAGTAGCTTTCAATAATGCTTTTTCAAACATTATATTAGGCCATATATAATACTTGATTTACAAAACAATTTTGTCCATTCAGCGCTATTTCTACTTAATTTTTGAATAGATTTTTATACCAGCTTTATAAACTATTTACCAGGCCGTAATTTTGTTCCGCCATATTGGATTTTTTCAAAAAATTACATGTTTATCTCCGTACAAAAATTTGAAAATAATCGGCCGACAGAAATAGCAAAATATTATTCTTGACATCTAAAAAACCTGAAATATCTGAATATCTGTAAAAACTTTATAAGAGTCATTTTCTAACTGTTACAACGTTTAAGTAAAAATTACCACTGATATTTTAATACTTCAAAAGTTTAAATAATTGTATCCATCATTTTAGGAATAGCAAACAGTATGACAAAACAAAATGGCAGCTTAATGAAATGTTACAAAACTTAGTACTAAAAAACTGCTTATTCAATTTATCTTTTGCACAAAAATATTATGTGGGAATTAACGGGTAAAAGTTTGGTATGAATCCAAGATGGCGGAACAACATGGCGCTTAATACAATATTTAAACATTCATCCTGAAAAACTACTTAATACTTACTACTGATTACAAATTGTGTAACATAAATATTTGTGGTATATAGATGAAGTAGTAATACTGTGGTACTTAAGATGGCAGAACAAAACGGAAGCCAAATAAAATATTTGTAGTCGTGGAAAAAATCACTCCCTAAAGTTTTACATACTTTCAGGTTTTAGCGTCCGAAATGCTTTATCAATTTCGTCGGTTTGGCTGTCATAGCAGTTCGCAGCATAGCTTAAAAACTACTCATCAGATTGACTTCAAATTTTAGGGGATAACCTGGCAATATTTTGATAAAAATCCAATATGCCGGAACAAGATTCTAGCCTAGCGACGCGTTAAAAAATATTACAAAAAAATCTAATCATCCAATTCCCTGAAATTTTGCACAAAAATCAAGTGTTACGTAGAAATTAATTGGTAATATTTTGTGTAAATATAAGATTGCAAAACATAATGGCGGCCTAATAAAATATTTAAAAAATCGTTTAGTCACTAAATTAATTTCAAATTTTGTGCAAGCTTTAAGTCTGATATAGAGATAAACTGGTAAAATTGTGGTACGAATTCAAGATGGCGGAGCAAAGTGGTGGGCAAATAATTAAAAAAAAATCTTATTCAGTTGGTTTTAAATTTTACAGGAAAATTAAATGTGATATAGGGATAAACTGGTACAAATTGAACATGACGTAACAAAATGGCGGTGTGTGTCAATATAAAAACTACTTATTGAATTTATTTTAAATTATGACCAAAATTTAAGTATGGCATGGGTAGAAACTGAAAATAATTCATCGTCGTAAAATCGTAAAATGTTTGAAACGATAGTGTATATGTGTTACTAGATGAGAATGTACCAACTTATATTGGGTCACACTCCACTATGCCTAATAAAAGGAAAGGTTCATAACAAGGGAAGTTCTGGGTAAAGGAATTTTACCAATTTTTTCTTTAACTAATTATTATATTGGTATAGTAAACTTATTTAATGTAAATAAATGAATAATTTATTTTCCTAAAAAATGCTATTTGGCATTCATTTCGCAATTAAATACCAAATAAAGACGTTTTTTTGCTTACGATTACAATACTTCCCTTTTACCTTCGTAAAAGGAAAGTATTGTAATCGTGAAAAAATCACTCCGAGATTTTTTCAGATCTTCACGTTTCAGGATCCCTATCTGTATGTCTGTCTGTCCGTCTGTCTGTCTGTCTGTTCGCGCCGTAGCTAAAAACCTACTTATCCGATTGACTTCAAATTTTGGTCAAAAATTAAGGGTCATATGGGGATGACCTGGTAACATTTTGGTAAAAATCCAATATGTCAAAACAAAATGGAGGCCTGGTGAAATGAAATTTTGTAAAAACATCAACCCTTATGATTAAATCAAGTGATAAAATTTTGGTACGAATCCAAAATGGCGGAACAAAATGACGGCATAATAAAATATTTATAAATTTAGTCTGAAAAAACTGCTCAATGGTTTGATTTTAAATTGTGTACCATATCTAATTGTGGTATGGTTTTACACATCTTTAAGTTTTAGCGTCGCTAGATGCCAAAAAATGTATTTTATCAATTCCGTCGGTCCGTCTGTCGGTATGTCTGTCTGTCTGTCTGTCAGTTCGCGGCATAGCTTAAAGATTAGTTACCCGATTGACTTCAAATTTTTATCAAAAATTAAGGGTCATATGGGCATGACTTGGTAATATTTTGGTAAAAATCCGAAATGTCAAAACAAAATGGCGGCGTAGTGAAATGTTAAAAAAATTATATGAAAAAACTGCTTATCCAATATATTTTAAATTTTGCATAAACATTAAGTATTATGTTGGAATCAACTAGTAACACTTTGGTTCGAATACAGGATGGCGAAACAAAATGGCAGTATAATAAATTATTTAAAAATTCAGCCTGAAAAACTATTTAGTGGATTGATTTCAAATTGTGTGCCATAACTAATTGTAGTATAGGGCTCAACTAGTAAAACTGTGTTACTAATTCAACATGGCAGAACAAGATAGCGGCCAAATAAAATGTTTGTAATAGTGTCTGTGTATCTAAATATTACTTACCCGATTGCCTCCAAAAATTAACGGTCATATAGGGATGGCCTGATAATATTTTGGTAAAAATCCAATATGACGGAACAATGTTAAAAAACGTTGATTAGAGTGGTGTATTATTTGGGGTTAGGATCCAGTAAAAAAATGTATTTTTTTAAATTGTGGACGTTTCGCCACTCTATTGTTGCAATTCTCAGGATTCATATATATATATACATACATATATATATATATATATATATATATATATATATTGTATATATATATATATATATATATATATATATATATATATATATATATATTGTATATCCTGCATGAAACCCATATTATCAGTCTTTACCTAGTATGTTATATATATTTCCCAGTTGTTATGTTTCTAAATAGTTCTTGTTAACGATCCTTTTGTTTTTATGTTATAGTGGTGTATTATTTGGGGATATGATGATGATAAAAAAGAATAAAATTGTTTTTATATACGTATAACTTTATTGCTATATATATATATATATTTTATATCCTGCATGATACCCATATTATCAGTAAAAAAAACAATTTTTTTTTGAATTGTCGTCGTTTTATATCCTGCAAGATACCCATATTATCAGTCTTTACCTACTCCGTTGGTTCGCAGATATTAAATTTCTAAATAGTTTTCGTTAACGATCTTCTTGTTGTTATGTTAGAGTGGTGTATTATTTGGGGGTAGGAAATATCTGCGGAGCAATGGAGTAGGTAAAGACTAATATGGGTTTCATGCAGGATATAAAAACTGTGACGAAGCAACAGTAAATTGGCGGAACCTCGGCAATTTAAAAAAGGGCCTTTGTTTTTTTACTGGATCCTAACCCCAAATAATACACCACTCTAACATAACAACAAGAGGATCGTTAATGAAAACCATTCAGAAACTTAGTATCTGGGATGGCTGCGGACCAAGGGAGTAGGTAAAGACTGATAATATGGGTTTCAATTTAAGATGGCGAAATAAAATGACGGCGAAATAAAATTTTTAAAAAGTCAACGCAAAAAAATCTTGTTCAATTGATTTTAAATTTTGCAGAAAAATTAAATGTGAATATGATACCTATCAAATTTATTTTAAATTATGCCAAAAGTCAAGTGAGACGTAGGTAGAAAGGAAATGGTAATTATATTGGTAGGAATCCAATATGATGGAACAAAATATCGCCTAATAAAAATGAAGAGACAGTATATGTAACAAATATACAGTGTGTATCAGCCAAATGGAATAAATTCGATAATAAATAAATGGGGGCGTGTTCGGAAAAACGCTTGGACCCGTCGATTGGTATTTTTAGTTGCTCATTTTCTCCAATAAAAACTTTATATACAGGGTGTGTCCTGTAACAGTGGTCAATGCCAACTTTCTTATTTCAAATGTAACACCCCGGATATTATTTAATTTTTGGATTCTTTAGGAGATTCTAAACATATTTTATGTTCAATGTCCTATACCTATCTTCAACTATTTCGGCAATATTAAGTGTTTTCAAATTTATTTTTATTTTATTTATTTCAAATTTATTATTATTCGTGAGAGTGGCTCTGGTTACTGAACTATTTATTTGATTACAAAAATTCGCTACAACACACTCAATACTTATTTACCATTTAGGTCTTCATATTAAGAATGTAAGCAAAAACCATTTTAGCGTTCCTTTTTATTGATATGGAACAAAAAGAGCCAGTTTTGTTTACTTTTAAGTTTTGTTTACTTTTGTGTAAAATGCCTGGCCTTTCTCTTTGCAAGACAGTAGTTGTCAGTGTTAGCACTGCTCCAAAATAATGTCGTGCCAACTTTGACAAATTTGTATCCGGATCCAGCAAACCCACAAGTTCCAGCGAATATGATATGGTTTCAGCAAGATGGAGCACCGCCCCATTACCAAATTAATGTCCGGCAGTACCTCAACGGAATATTTCCAAATCGGTGGATAGGGAGACGAGGATCGATAGAATGGCCAGCGCGATCCCCTGATCTGACGCCATTAGGCTTTTTCTTATGGGGACATATTAAAAATGTTGTATACAAAACTAAACCCCTCGACTTAGCTGACTTAAGAAGACGAATAACGCTTGCGATTAGATCGGTCACGCCTGAGATGCTAAATAACGTTAGAAGAAATTTCTATTTCAGATTAGGAATTTGCCAAGACGTTCGCGGCGAGCATATTCAACAGCTCCTAAATTAACTTTTTACTTTTGTTTATACATTATGAAGAAATAAATAATTTTATTTTTTTAATCTTAATTTTTGCAATAAATTTGAAAACACTTAATATTGCCGAAATAGTTGAAGATAGGTATAGGACATTGAACATAAAATATGTTTAGAATCTCCTAAAGAATCCAAAAATTAAATAATATCCGTGGTATTGCATTTGAAATAAGAAAGTTGGCATTGACCACTTTTACAGGACACACCCTGTATAAAAAGTTTTTATTGGAGAAAATGAGCAACTAAAAATACCAATCGACGGGTCCAAGCATTTTTCCGAATGCGCCCCCATTTATTTATTATCGAATTTATTCCATTTGGCTGATACACACTGTATACAGTGACTATGTACTGAACTAACTTGGATTACACTTCACTCTTCCCAATAAAAGCAATAATTCGTAACGACGGAAGTTCCGGGTAATGAAATTTACCGATTTTTCTTTACTTCCCTCGTAAAAGGGACGTTACGTTTCAGGGTCCCTAGACCGAAAAGATGCTTTATCGATTCATTTAAATTTAAGATGACAGAACAAAATGGCTGTCAAATAAATTATTTTTAATCGCGAAAAAAACACCCACCTGTTTTAGAGTCTCTATATACTAAAAACATTTTCTTAATTCCGTCGGTCTGTTTGTCAGTTCGGGAGGTAGCTATAAAATTACTTTCTCGATTGACTTCAAATTTTGGTCAAACATTAAGGGTTATATGCGGACGACCTGGATATATTTTAAGAAAAAATATAATACTCCAATATTACTCAAAAATAAATAATCAAATTTATTTCAAATTTTGCACAAAAATCAAGCATTACATAAGAATTTACAGGTAATATTTTCGTACGAGTCCAAGATAGTGAAATAAAATGGCGACCCAATAAAATTATTAAAAAATGAGCCTGAAAAACTAATTTCAGATTTTGTGCAAGACTTATGTGCGGCGTAGATATAAACTGGGAAATTGTGGAACGAATTAAAGAGTTTGAAGCAAAATGGGGGCCAAATAAAATATTTAAAAAATAAATCTAACTAAATCTTCTTATTCAATTTACTTCAAATTTTGCAGAAAAAATAAATGTAATATAAGAATAAACTGGTACACAACAAAATGGCGGTCTTCATAACATTTTTTGAAAAGGCCGTAATATGTCTTATTTAATAACTATGTGCAGGAGAAAACAACGTGACACTTCACTATTCCTAATAAAAGGAAACATTTATAATGAGGGAAGTTCCGAGTAAAGCAAATTCACCTATTTTTATCAAAGTTTTCCAAAATTTTTGTTATGATTTTACACTCAGTTCCAAAAAACAATTTTTATGAATATAAGTTAATACTTAATATAAAAATCAGTGTGAAACTAATTTTCATGCATGTACAGAATGTGAACATACTTTATATGTTAATTCTAAAGTCTCCTAAAAGACATGATGTTAAGTTTTCCTAGGCTATCCATTTGCAGCGTCATCTTAGGAATTTCTTAATAAACCTAACAAGTTATATATGGAACTCAGTTAGTTAAGAAGGCACTTTTTTGTGATTTTATTGATTACCTAAATATTATCAGATGCCTCAGGGACTAACAACAGTAGTAAAGATGGCACATAAAACATAAACAAGGCCTAAAAAAATAAAATTAAAAAAAATCTATCTAAATTAAATTACCTTAACCCATATTGCAAAAGCAAGAACAATAAAATGTATCCGATCCATGTGCATTTTGTAGCCTTTAGAATACTAGATATCTTTAAACTGTGCTAGGACTAGTGTATAAGGCTACACGTATATTTATTATTGGGTAGTTTGTATGACTAAGCTATGTGAAATTAAAAAAGCGCATATTAAACATTTTTTACGTTTATCAATAATTAGTGCAATTAAAACTAGCAGTAATTGGGCTTCCACGCAAGTTATTAATTCCTATGCCTAGTTATATTTACTCTAATCGAATGGGGAATCGTTATCTATAGAAGTAAAAAACTTAATATTCTTAAAATTAATTTTTATTGACGTAGTCATTTGTTATACTTAATACATTAAACGATTTGCAAGACCGACATGCAAGATTCTGACGTTATCAGGAAACAAATTTCAAACTGAATGTAATGCATACCGCAGTTTTCAGTGAAATATTATTAGGCATCCAAAAAGTATATAGTAAAAACTCTTATCTGATACTTAATGAATCTTCTAAGCACTCTGAGTAACTACATTAATAACCGGAATATAATTACTTCAAACGGTACCGATTTTTTTTTTGAAAAATTGTTTTCTAAATCCTCATTGGACCTTGAATTTTTGAGTAGAAAGCAGTTTGGTATTCAAAACTATATAGATTTATTTTATCAGTTTGCGTCTGACACCTTGTCCAGATATTTTAGAAAACCCACGTACTGTTAAGCAAAAAAATGGCTTCTTACCAGCGCTGTTTAAGGAATCGGTAAAATAAGTTTGGAAAAAACATTGATAGTAATAGAATGTATGAGAAAATACTAGAATGGTTTTTTGAAGTCTACATTAGAAAACAGGTACATTTTTTGCATTTTTCGGAGATATACTAAATCAAGAGAATATTTCAAATGTGTTTATGAAATCTAAAGGGAATCTACATATGGCTGATATGTAAAGTGTCTCGAATGAGTTTTGGGCTACGGAAACTATAGGGGCAAAATTGTAAATATTATGTTGGAAATCTTTGAAAAAAACGGCGGTTATATCGAGTGCTTGTTTGTGACACACGAATGCGATGTTTTTGATACGTTTTACCACCACGTTTCATCGCACTTTAATAAAGTAAAAGGAGAAGGTAAACGTTAATGCGAAAACCTTCATTACTTTTAGGTTTGGTTTGGTTTAATGGAATTCACGTAAATTTAGAATTTTTTCAAAATATTTTCTTTTAAATGTTAACAGCCAATTTAAATTTTTATTGAGTATAAACATTTTTCGAGGTTAAACCAAGCCAAAGTTTAAGTCTATTTTAATGTTGTCTTCTCCGCTTTCCTTAAATTCAAATTTTGACTGATAGGTGGCATACCTATTAAATTGAACTTTTAATTTGTTTGTATAAATCTAATTTAATTAAATATTTTTAAAGAAAAAAATCTTAAAATCACACCTTATGTAATAATCAGCAGTTTCCTCTAGACTGACGTAAATATAATCTTAGCAAAATGGGTAAAATTATATGTTTTTATTTAAAAATATAATAAGTATAAGTATAAAAATATATTTATTTGTCACACACGGGATCAGCTGACAAGATTTGATTATTTTTGACTCTTTTTGATGAGTCTCAATTCAGTTAAGCTAGATCAAACTTAAAGGTAATTTTTTTATCTAAGATTTAAATCGATTAACAGGTGACATGAGTTATATATAGGACTAGATTTCAAGAAACAAACATTCCAATTCAATTTTATTTACTACTATATTGATGTATATTAAATTATATTTTAAAGCAAAAACAAATGTTATTTTTGTAATTACAATTACGCTCTTTAGTGGCAAGCTTTTAAAGGAGAAATCATTTCCGGCATTTTGTGATAGCTGAACATTTTTTTTCCAGGCTGTACGATTATTGGTTTTTGAGGTATTGCCGGCAAGTATTCTTATTTGGACGATACAATATACTCAAAATTTTTACACCAAACTTTGTCAAAACTATTATATATTTCTGTTTTCATGTGGGGTATGTTTTATTTTATTTGATATTGAACATAACAACTCTAGTCTCAAATAAAAAACATGACTTTAAACGCAGAGGCATTTCATATTTATAAATAGTTAGGATAGGAACCTTGGTGTTTCAAGAGGAGGTAATGTTGCATTGGCTATTAAAAAGGAACTCAAAACAAAAAAAAATATCTTTAGATTGTTCGTAGCAATATTGTAAAAGTGGATATAGTTGGTCGCAAAATTTATTTTAAAATATGTAACATTATACAAGGAAGATATAAAGTCTGTCCCCCCCCCGTCTAACGTTTGAACGGTGTATTGCAATGAAATTTGGAATGATGATATTCCAATTTGGAAAAAATGACAGATTTAAATGTAAAGGAGACAGCTGGGCGCAGTTTCGAAACTTTTTTTTTGGAAAGGGGCTTGAGTGATATATCGTTTTAAAGGTCTTATTTTTAATTCAACCTCCGATTTTGAAGACATTTGATTCAGCAGTTCTCAAATGATGAACAATAACAATGTTTCGTAATGAAATCATTATTACACTTTTGGGATATTTTTTTGAGGTTACCAATGTCAATACTCCATTCTAAGTGCAGATTTCCAGATATGTAGAAGGAGGTCAGAATCACGCCAGTATTTAAAAAGGGTGATCCAGCAATTTCGCTTGCTTTACTCAATTTATCGGTCACGCATTGTATAATCAAAAGCAGGTTGATGCAATCTAGAATAACTTTTGTAAGGCACACGATCTAAAGCTCTTCCGTACTTGTAGATCAAAAAGATTGTTTGATTCTAGAAAACAATCGGAAATTTATTCAGCACTGTTGTGATACGAATAATCTGTTTGAATGTTGCAAAATATTTCCCTATGTCCAACACTAATAAGACTTTTTTAAATGTGTTCAGATTATTTGTTGCGTTTAGATTGACAAACAAAAATCTTTTTTGGCTTTTTCCCAACTGAATAAAAATAATATTTAACTTCAAATTAATTGAAGCAAATATTTAATAATATTACATATCTCAACATGTAGACTAGTCTGTCTACGGGGTGTTTCGATACATAATATAAATAATATTATTTAAGCAAGCATAATAAATCGCTATTATCCTATTAGTAGAGTATAAAATTCTCTACATGTATATAAAACTGTTTCCTGTGGGTTAAACAATTCTCTTCATACAAGGGAATAAAGTGGATTATTTACTCCAATTTGTCAAATTAGTGCCTTGGTCTTTTGAAATTTTAGTTATTATATTTTATGGTTTTTACCCTTTTGCACACCATCATGAGGTAGAGTTAATGGCGGTATTACAAGTTTTCATTTTAATTTACTTTTTTTTGTTGCCTCTGTGTCCATTTTACCTATTGATTTAATATTTTGTACATATGTAAAGGTCGCATACAATAATTTGATGACTTTGATCTTCCAAATTTTTTTAAATGTGCCGCTTCCAATTAACCTATTTCTCTTAAATTTTGTACCGTATAAGGGTCCCACAATAATAAACAGATGAGCTTGATCTTAACCATGACCTTCATTATGCAAAATTGATGTTTCATCGACTTTCGCTTTACCTACTGCTTTAAAATGAATTAATTATATGTAAGTCCGATAAAATTGATGATCTTGACCTTCACCGTGACCTTGGTCAATTTTAACTCATACACTACCACTTAATATATTTCTGTCAAATATTGTACACGTATGTAGGTTTTACAACAGTATAGGACTAAGATGAGCTCTACCTTAACCGTGACCTTGATTATGCAAAATTGATTTTTATCAGCTTTCACTTGACCTACTGCTTTAAAATTATATACTTTACCTTTTGCAAGGCAAGGCCCTTTATTTGTTTCTATTTGGGCTACTGGCACTGTTCCTACATATTTTTCTATTAATATAGATATTCTGGTTCTTTTCTTCTATATTATATATGATATGCACGGTACGTATTTAATATCTGTCAAATAGCTCGAAACTTACAACAGAAAGTTTTTCACTTACAGCCGATGACTGCATGACTTTTGGATAAGGAAGAAGGTAACCTCACTGTAATAGAGGATGTCAGTTTGGGGAAGTGCACTGAACTTTTTCATCATCTTGCCCAACAATACCAAAAATATTTAAATAAAATGGTGGAACCCATCGTGTGGGCATTAGGAGGTGCAAATACTTTGCTAGTCTCAAATTTAAGATCTCTTTGGACACGTAAGCATAGTGTTTTTAAAATATTTTGGTATTTTCACCCGGCACTTAAGGATGACTAGGTACTTGTTACTTATTAAGCTGCCCTTTATTTGCCCGTAATTGTAAGAATTATTGTCTCATTTCTGCTCATTATTATTATTATTAATATTTTATTTTGTTGTTAATATTATTATTCTTAATATTATTAAAATATAGACTTTGGAAGGAGATAGTTTATTTAGTTTCTTATCAGAACTCGATATGGTTCCCTATACCTAACTATAACGGTTTTTTAGTAGTTTGCATTTTTTTTATTACGAGTAGGAATAACGTCGTATTAAATAACTTATATATTATTATTAGAAGATCATTTTGAATTTAATGATTAAGGGCAACGTAAATGTTTAATATCTGTCAATCTTTATTAGGTGTACTTATTATTTCAACTGACAAACATGCTAAAGCATTAAGCTTGTCTGACACATGGTACCCCTTAAAAATATCTTGAAGCTCGGCAATTTGGTCATATGTGTTGGCTGCATATCATATGTGGGCCGCGAGGAAAACGTATCTTGGTAGTGGTATTGTGTAAGCGGTTTCCCGGAGTAAACGAAACTATGTAAATAAAAGTTAAAGCTGAATTAAAATTATTATTTCTTGAAATTTGTGACCAGTGCTGTTCTTAATAACCAACCGCCACTCAGTAGTTTTTCACAAAATTCAAAATTTAGATATAGGCAAATCTAACATTTTTTACCTAAGAATAATAAATTGTACATTATATTATTATTACATAAGTTATTGCATATCAGATATGCTTATTAATAATATTTATACAAGTAATTTATTAGACTTACTAAGAGAAAGGTGAATTACAAAAAACTATTGCCTTTAAATACACGAAACTCTAAAGGAATTTGATAAGGAATGAAATATGCTTTCTTCAGTTGTGACAATATACAAGAGGAGTCTTTAGATAAAAGAATCAATAATCATTGATAATAAGGAGAGTAAACCACTGAATTTAAATACCCCGTATAATATTAAATGACAGAATCCTAGACTAGTAGATCAAAGCGTCTTAAATTCGTAGTTTACATTTAAGTTGATTACGTTGATTAATGTCGGTGCGAATCACGTCTTGAAAAAGGTTGTGCGTAGTTACTCCGAAACTTCACTAACCCAAACAGTTATTGTAACGAAACTGCATTGGCCTGAACCGTCGAAATCCGGAAAATTCGGGCAGTTAATGGATAATACTTCGATTTACCTCAATAATAAAAAAACTGTTAGTGGCCCGAATCAAAGAAATTTCGACAATTCCGACAATTCCGACACTTGACAGTAAATACTCTAAATCCGTCGAATAACAAACAAACTCTCATGTGTTGTCAAGTTTTAGTTAAAAAAACTTGTTTACGTTTGTAATTCTGATGGACACGTTTGACTTCACTTTTGATTGTTAATTCAAATTGCTAAAATAGAATTTCATTTGGTACATGGTTATTATTTGTTATTTTTACAACACACTTTTTAGCTATTAATTTGTACAGACACAAAGTTTGTTCTGAGACTGTGAAACAGTTGCTTGTTTTGATCAGATATATTTGTACACAAACTATAAATCACCTTTCTATTTTCCAAAGAAAATATAGAAAGAGTTAATTTAATTATTTAAATATATAATTTGACAGGAGTGTAAACTCAATTACAAGTCTGATTATAATAATTTTAAAAATATTTCAATATTATGTATCATACTTGGAAAGAACACTATACGGAAAAACTCTACTCTACACTACACTCGAAAATATCTGTCTATTCAATCTGTTGTCCAGTATTAAATTAATAACAAGTTGAAAAGAATTTACTGTCTGTCTCCCTTTTCAATATTCATCCCCATTGAAAAGTGTGCCCCAAAGCGTCCTCCATTGACCAAAATGTCACCGAAAGCCACAGATTACACTTATAGCGTAGCGTCAATAGTAGCGAATCGTGGTTTTAAGCCCTCTCATGACTAAAAAAAAAATTTAATTTTCGGATTGACAGTTACTAGACTACTAGACGGAAAAACGAGAACGCAAAATAATTTCAAAGCAAAAAATGTATTACAAAATTACCAAACGTTTTTGAACACAAAATTCTTACACAATTAAATTAAAATTAAAATATTCTTTTGGCATTTTAAGACGCTCATCCTATATGATTTTATTGTTCGTGTATGCATTTTTGTTAGTTGTTAAGGGTGTTGTAGTTGACTGAGATCGAGGCTGTGTGTTATGTTGTGTGTTTGCATTTGAGGTTTACATGGGGCAAGGTTTGGCACGGGCATCGCCACTTGGTCTTTCTAGACTACTAAGTATATACGTGAAATACTTCAAGAGCCACAAGTTCGACTGCTACTATTGAGAACAGTAAGAAGAACCGACACCTGTCCCCTTTTGAGGGTACGCGATCAGGAAGATAAGGAGCATGGATCCCGCTTCTTAATGATTGCTACTATAGTTGCTCAGATTATAGCATTAGTTTGAAGGTACGACTAGAAGTGCAAGGAATATATTTTTAAAAAATGGGCAATTTAAGAGGACAGGCTCGGGTCATCGAGAAATGACGTCAAACTTATACGATAGGTTTATCAACCTGCTAGCCTTAAGAAGATATTATCTTCAAATGTTGAAGAGCCGGACTAAAAGAAGCATCATGTATGAGATGAATGTAATAACATATTATGTTTGATATGAATGTAAATAATTCATTGGAAGGACTAATAGTATTCCCGCGTATTATTTTTTACGATTTGCCGTTTTCTGTAATTTTGTTCCATGGAGGCAATAGATTTCGAGACAGGCAGATCAAAGGTTTGCAGTAAAAGTGTTTGTAAAAAAAAAGTTTTGGCGATGTTTCAGTTGTGGGGCTAGGATTTCGTTATCTTAAAACGCGCACAAGGCCTTGTATTTTGCCAAGCAATTGTCTCAATTCTTAGAGTTATATTAGAGACCATATATTTACAAGATCAAACGAACTTACCTTAAGTGAAGTTCGACCTTGATTATATGAAGCCTCGTCGAAATAAACAATAAATAACTGTAGTTTCTTATTTCTTGCGTTGAATCACACGTTAAAAGAAAATAGTCAAAACATTCATGACTAATGCTCTTTATCGCCTGAGATTTGGTGAGCGCTTCCCTTGCGTTATCTTAGAAATTTGAATAAAAAATTAACTGTTATTTATTTTAGTAAAGGGTTGGGTGGGATATTGTTTATTTCGACGAGGCTTCGTATAATCAAGATCGAACTTCACTTAAGATAAGTTCATTTGATCTTGTAATTATATTTCAGCCTCGTCTCATAAACAATAAATAACTGTAGATGTTCAGAAAGATACAGCAATTTTTTATTTCAACATTTGCAGTATAGGTACAATAAGTCAATTAAGAAGCAAGGCAACATAATGCCTTATTTAATTTACAACGAGAAATACTGCTTATTAAAAACGAAAAGAATATGACCTGAAAAACCTAATAGTATAATTTTGTTAACAATAATATAACGAACCTTAAAAATATACGTAATAACTAGTAAGCAACCTAACCCAATGTCTTAGAAGTATTTTATTTAATGTTTAATACAGCTTTAGCTAAACTAGTATTTTTTATTATAGGGCGCTGGTAAAAATTTGCGAAGGTTTTTCAATTTTCTGTCCACCCTGCTGCTATTCTTAGTGTGTTCCAGCTTACGCCCGTTGCAGCCGCAGTAGACGTAGAGGCATGTCTTGTTCGAAGATTCATTTCTGAGGGGTTTTCTCCTTTTCAAATATTCCAACAATGTAGACGCAACTCAAATTATATCATCTTGTCGAAAGAATGGGATTTGGAAAGTGGGTTGTGGTTTGTTTAAACCTGAAGTTTTTATTCGTTTATTAATTTTGATAATAATTTTGTCTGGTTTTTTTTATAATATTATTCAACTCAATAGAGGCTAAAGTTTGAACTCGTTGACCTGTCACTAAGGCTAATAAAATTGCAAGTTTGGGCGTAAGATTTTCTAGATTAATCGACTCTTTAAAGTTTCGAATGAAATTTAAAACCACTTCCGGATCCCAGGTTAAATTATATCTAGCTGAAGTTGGACGTAGACTAAACATTCCCTTAAAAAATCTTTTCACCCTAAAATTCTGTGTTATGTCGGGAATTGCTATTTGGCTGATGGCTGATCGGTAGCTATTTAAACTTCCATATAATGCACCTTTTTCAAAATGTAAAGTTAGAAATGTTAATAATAATGGTACTGTTACTGTAAATACGTCTATACTTCTTTCCGTACAAAATTGCCACCATAATCTTAACCCTATGTTATATTGTTTAAGCGTAGAATTTGTAACTAAAGCTAAACATATATCTAAGGATGGCTCGGGGACTCCCGATGTCTGCAGTGCCTCGATGATAATTTGCCGACAACCAGGGTAAGTTCTCTCCAAAGAGGGTGCGACGTCCTATCCGGAAGAGAAAGCAAATGTTTATTTGATTTTAAATAAAGCGGTTTAGTTGCTAACAACGATTTAAATATAGGGTACCATGGCTGAGAAGGCCAAAAGGGTACCACTACAATTCCACAGGAATTTTCTTGTCGAATTTTTTGCAAAGTTTTTAAAATTAAAGAAAACGGAGGAAAGGCTTAGAAAAAATATGGTTTCCATTTTAACGTAAAAGGATCTTTTTTCCCCGAGATAATTTTTTTACATTTGCAGTTGTTTCGGGATGCAAAAAGGTCTATCTCCGGTGTACCGAACTTTTCTACTACCTTTGAAAAGCCCTGTTTTGTAGTTCCTATTCCGTGTCGTCATTTATTATTCGCGACGCAAAATCTGCCTCTATGTTTTCTGAAGATTTAATATATGAAGCGTACAAAAAGATCTGCCTTTTTTCACACCACTGCCATATTTCTCTAGATAAACTGTTAAGGTGGTCAAATTGTACGCTTCCCATTCTATTTATGTAAGATAAAGTTGTTGTGTTGTCGATTCGACATAAAATATGGCAGTTCGAAATCTTTTTGGCAAAATATTTTAAACCATAAAACACCGCAAGTAATTCTAAATAATTTATATGGCACTCACTTTCCTCTTTTGTCCAGAACCCATGTGAACTTTGGCCATCACAATATGCACCCCAGCCCGTTTTCGATGCGTCTGTAAATATTTTGAGCTTAAACTCTTTAGGTTTAATAGAATTTTCTGTGTGCATAATATTTTTTAACCACCAGTTAAAATCGCCTGTTAGGGTAACAGGGATACACATTTTTCTGTCAAAGTTACCGCTATTCATTTTTAATTCTAAGAACTTTTCTTTTTCGAACGATTTTGTATATAGCCATCCATACCATACAGCTGGACAAACAGAGGTTAAAACTCCTAAAAACTTGGCAAACTCTCTTTTACAAGTTTTGATCTTTGTACATTTTTTAAAATAAAAAATAATTCTTAACCTTTTCTCTATTGGCAACGAAATCATCATGCGTACAAAGCTCTAAATAAAACCTAGACATTTGACAGTTTGGCAAGGTCATATTCTACTCTTTTAATTATTAATTATAAACCCCAAATTTTTTAATAAATTTGTTTTTTTAGTTTCCCTCACATTCATCCTGCATATTTCAGCGGTTTCGCCTAATAGAAGTAAATCGTCCAAATAAATGACAGACAAAAAAACCTTTTTTTTTTCTTGAAAGCTTCATAACAGGTTTCATTATTTTTGTAAATACATACGGAGCGGTATTTAAATCAAAAGGCACACAATTATATTAATATAGCTTCCCCTTAAATCTAAACTTCGAGTTTAAAATGTAAAGTATTGATATATGTGTTAAGGGATTTAAGATTTAAAATCATTCTTTTTGTGCCCTCGGGCTTAGGTGTTAAAGATATTCGAAATATATTGCCCTTTTTCTGATTTTACTGTACTTATTGCCCATAATTTTAACAAATCATTAATTGAAGCCTGAATGTTTGACAATTCACTTATCGACCAATTTTGTTCTTTTGGGATTATTTTTTGAATGGGCATTTTTGAAAAAGATAATTTTACACCATCTATCCAAGAAAGAATCACTTTATCCTTTGTAATTTTACACCAATTACTATAAAAAAGACTTAAATGTCCAGCAATTTTACTGACCTGGTTTTCTAATTTAGTGTGTCGTCCCGTTACGAACTCCTGAAGTTTAAATTTTTTGGTATTACTTTTCTCACATTCTGCTTGACTTTCAGAACTTTTAATTGCATAGAAGTATGCTCTATTTCCTTGTAGCTTTTATCCTTTCCTCCAGGTTACCTCCAAATAGCCATTGGTGCTTCTGCTAGAGAATCTTTAAAATCCTTATTTATATTATATGCTACCAACTCTCTACGAGATGTTGTTTCAGCATGTAAAATATCGTTAAGTAATCTCTCTGCATCACTTAAGGATTGTATATATAAACGATTCACGTTCGCACCCCCCTTTTCTTTTAAAAATGATGTTAAAACTAGACCAATAGACGATACACTAACTCCAATCTGCATTTGTAGGGCTTGTAGTCCGCAGTCCCTTCGATTTACCGTCTCAGAAACTGCCGCTGAGACTAATGGGTTTAATTTTGGAGGTTTCAGTAACTGACTTACTAGGCATCGGGTATTTCTGAAGAATTTCTACTTTTTCAGTCTCCGATAAACCCTCTTTTAAGCTACTACGCCACCTATCGGCTAAAACTGATTGTAAGGGAGCACCAATTACCTCCTTTTTGGTCACATTAACGTCCAATAAAGCCAAAATTTCCTCACTCAATTCCTCTGTATCCTCCGGTAGTGTTGGGTCGGGGTCACCTGCAGAATTGTTTTTCTTATTATTTCGCTATACCCCGGAGTATATTAAAAACCAAAATTTAAACTAATTTACCAAATAGCAATATTATTCACTAAGATATATATTATTATTATTATTATTACTATTATTATTATTATTATTATTATTATTTTCTATCATAAGCAAAGCATTTTTCTTACAGAATGATTTATTATATAACCAACCTTATATTCACAAATAAGACCTACCTTCGATAATTTCCCCATCTTCGGAACCCGAAGGATAATATAAACTTGGCTCCTGCCGTGATGTGGATGGTATATGTCATTTTCTCTAGAACTATATACCATATCCTCCCGTTGACTACTCGACCCACTTCTCGTTCTCCGGTTTTCATAAGACTTTAATTTCTTTTTTAATTTGCAAATTTTTTGTTCTTCATTCACTGTCAGATGCACTTATACGCCTTTTTCGCGACGTTTTTGGCATATTTTTACTATAGTTCAATCGATTTTTGAAATACCGTACTGTGAAATGCGTATGATTCAACACACGAACAAAGAATGATGTAAGGGAAGCGCTCACCAAATCTCAAGTGATAAGGAACATTAGTCATGGTTTTGACTATTTTCTTTCAACGTGTGGTTCAACGCAGGAAATAAGAAACTACCGTTATTTATTGTTTATGAGACGAGACTCAAATATAATGTTTATTTTGTAAGGCCGTATTTGCACGGAGTGGTTATTAATCTTTTCCACTGACCAGCTAGGAGCCCAGATTTAAGTCCGATAGCAAATTGGTAGGCACCTTTTACTCAAGTAATTTCAATAGTGCTTTGTATTTAGTTCACCTACTTCTGTATTTATTAGTAATAAATTGATCTACTTGTGTTTGTAAAATACACGTCGGGTACGAAAATATATATATATATATATATATATATATATATATATATATATATATATATATATATATATATATATATATATATATATATATATATATATATATATATATATATATATATATATATATATATATATATATATATATGTACTGCACTATAATTTTGTCTACTACTGCATCATTATGTCTAGTTTAACAATCAACGGATATATAATATTAAAACATTATTTCTAAAAACTGGTGGTCCAATCAAATTTTGTCCAAGTAGTAAGTGTGATTGATATAGAGATAAACTGGTAAAATTGTGGTACGAACTTATATGACGAAACAAATATCGGCCAAATAAAAAATCTTCTTATTCAATTGACTTCAAATTCTGCAGAAAAATTAAATATGATATAGGGCTAAATTGGTAAGAATTAAACATGACGGTACAAAATAGCGGTCTTAAAAAATCAGTGTAAAAACTGTTTTTCCACTTTATTTTAAATTAAGTGTGGCGTAGGTACAAACTGGTAAAATATTGGTACGAATCCAATAGGGTGGAAAAAAATTGCGCCCAATAAGAAATGCTTGAAAAGCCAGTATATATGGGTTATTAAATGACTATGTGCGAAACTAAATTGGGTCACACTTTACTATTCCTAATAAAAGAAAAGATTTAAAACGAGGGAAGTTTGGGTTAAAGGAAATTCACCGAATTTTTTAACAATGCTGTTATATATTTTTTTGGTAGATAGAAGGACCTTACACACATCTTATGGGTTTTTGGTGAACTGTAAAATTTCATGAAATTTTAGAATGTTCTAGATCTCGGCTTCCTGATTTGAAGTTTTCATGGTCAGAACTATGTCTAGTTTCAGAGATATAGGATCTAAAACTACCCAAATCTCATAAAAAATCTATGGAGTAGCCAAATTACTTTTTTAACATATTTAAAGCAAAGTACTTTTCAAAATAAGAAAAAAGTTTTATATGATCACAGGTCCGCAAATGCTTTTAAGCATGCCTACGCATGTTACATTCAAACGTTTTTTGCCCTATATCTAGAAAACAAATTTAATCCTATTCTCATGTACAACTTTTTTTCATTTTGGAAAATACTATACTTTAAATATGTTGAAAAAAGTAATTTGGTCTTATGTTGTTTTCCCCATATATTTTAGTTGTCTAGGATTTCGGTAAAATTTGACATCCTGTATCTCTGAAAGTGGTCATAGCATTAAGTCATGAATACCTTTAATCAGGAGGTCGAGGTCTATGAAATACCATGAAATTTTACGGTTCACCAAAAATCAATAAGATGGTTTCGGAGTTCTTTTTTTGGGACATTTAACTGTTCAGAAATCTAATCCTTTAAATATAAGTAATAATTATAGTATTTAAAAATTTCTGTTTTTATTTTGCTGTCATGAAAGAAATAAGTAAGTGGTAGTTATTTCTCAAGAAACTTTATGGTATATAAAACAGTATTTTTAAAAATATCTGTTACCATATATTTAATAATACCCAGTGCCTTTTTATTTTATTAAAAAATTAATTAGTTACGTATTTTAATGATAAGTGTTCCCTGTTCTATTTAATTTTCTATAAACTTTAAAAGGTCAATGTCCTCTTCTTGAACAGCCTTTAATTAGAAAAAATCTCTACAGCGACCAGGTTGTATTCCATTTCGCTACAAGGTGTATCCACAAACACACCAGAGCAATTTTGGCTCTATAGGCTAAAAAACAGATAGCATATTTAAAGGAAAATTGCAATAATATATTTCTTGATTACACTCTTCACCACCTTCCGGCAATCTCTATAAAAATATGATTTTAGTGAATTTGTTATTACAGACTTTCAGTTCTATCAAAAGTAAAGTTGTCTGGTTATATAATATAAGAAATGTGTATTAAATAGAGAAGGAACATTATTTATTAAGATTTGTGATTAATCCCTAATTTTTTTATAATACAAATGAAGTGCTAGTTTTTAAAATACATCAAATCTTTTATTCATACAAAAAATTCAATTTTCAATTGTTAATATCTTGGGAACAATTGAGCTTTGGCATATATTATGGTACATGAAAAATATTTAGAAACTCATTATGAAAACCAACATATTGTATGTTTTGAATTAGGCAGAAAATAGTATTTGCGCTTTAGGTTATTGAAAAATTCTAAATAAAAATTAATATATAGAGCTAAATTAAAGTCCAAGTTGGGCATTTGTTTAACACAGAGTGCATAAAATGTTGGTTTTTGTTTTCAGAGAGTTCTAATACTACGGAGAAAATGTCTCTAATAGAAGCAGCATCTCACCAAAATTAGATCGAATCCACAACCATACTGAATATTCTATTTATAAAATACGACATTCTTTATTGCAACATGTTTCTATTGAACCTGATAGAAATTGCAATTATGCTCTCTTAATTTTTCAGGGTTTTCCGTTTAAAAACGCAACATCCTTGACGTAAGTCTTTTGTTTTTCATTCAATTGTTTTTTTGTTACGATTTTCGAATTCTCTGAGCTAAAATACATCAATTGGCTATTTTGAATTTCTTGAGAAATACGAGGGAAGTCAAAAAAAAATCCGTTTTTCTTCCTCAGTGGAAGACCCTGTACATACATTAATTATGAAAATATAACATTACACTTTTTTGTAGCTCTATATAAAAGTATGAATTAACGTAGCATGAAGAATAGACTCAAAAAACATCATGTTGGTACTTTAGATGAAATGATAAACGTGATTATGTTTATTAAAGTTTTGCTTTTTTTAATCATAAATAAAAACTTTTTGGGGTATTGTATAAACAATTTTCTTTATTTAATTTGTTTGTACTTTCTTGGCAGGTTCTGTAGAAAATTCGATTTATGTACTGGTTATATTTACTGAGGTTCAAAAACGTAATTGGGGTTAATTAAACAAAAAACCTGATTATCCTGAAAAAGAATGATCAATGTTTTAACGAATAATGATGGTTGTCAACAATAACCTTTCAAAAAATAAGGAAGATCTATTCATGTTGTGAATTTTATCCAGAGCTTAAGCAACGTTAAACATTTTGATTTTATAGAGATCATTAACATGTTTTCAGCAACAGAAAACCTTAAATTACAGAAAAATAGAATAGACACAAAATTAAAATCTTATAAACTTTATCAGTATAGATTATAGCATTACACATTAATAATAAATTTGTCACAAGAAAAAATGACTTATATAATACTTGATATGTTTACTGATAAAAACTCATAAAATTATACATACCGAGTCCTTCTTCATAGACGTTTTTTTCCCACTAACTTAATTCATTTATTAAACAGCTCTCTATATTTAAAAGGATTTGGAAACAGCAGATCTGAACTGAACTTTGAGGAACTAGCATAATTATTGTTTTTCGTTTTATCCTAAAACATCACATACTGTTCAAAAATTACGTAGAAAAAATGTTTCATTAAAAAGTGTGAAATGCTTACGTTGTAATGTGTACTGGCTTTACATTATATGAGTTGCCATATTAACAATTTTATAATTTCTAAAAAACTACAATAAGGCAGTAAAATTACTTAAAATGTGGCAATATTGTCTGTAATGGATCTACTTGAGAAATTTTCATGACATTAAAAAAACACCAATTTTATATTTATTTTATTCCATACCTTCCTGTACCATATCATTATTAGATTTATTTTGTTGATCTATATCTAAATAACTGCCATTGGAGCATCAATAAGTATATGAGAAAAAACACTGCACATGATCATCTAACAAGGACCAAACTTAAGAAGAAAACCAAAAAACTATTTTAGATTTTTTCCTCTACAATTTAAAAATAAATAATAAAAAAAAGTTTCTCAAAAATGTAAATTTGGCGTTTTTCAAAGTTTGTCAAATGTTCAATGTAAAATTTTATTTGTTTATTTAACTTTTGACCCTATCTATTTAAACACGAGTAACACTGATGACGACCAAATAGTTTAAAGCATTTGGCTATGATTTTATGCCAATTTTACACGTTATGCAGACTCGCTTGTTTCATTACATCTGTACGTGCAAGTTATCTATAAAATATATATGCAAAATATTATTATACACTCAAATTATAACAACTATGCTGTTTTAAAAACATTCTGATTACCATAATATTTGTAATAATATAATTTGGTTAAGAAATAGAAAAGCTAAGCAAATGCATTAAAAAACTTTCGATTTCATTATCTTGGAAAAAGCACATTTTCGTTGTTTTCGAACATGAGTAACTGTGTAATGTAATTTTTACTCAATCCAAATGCGGTACTGAGATTCTAGGAAAAAGTAAGGTTTATTATTTACAACTCCTATTAATTAATTAAGCATGGTACTTAAAAGTTCCAGGTTTTAGAAACTTTTTCACGGCGACAAATTATTCCAGGCCAGAAGCCGTATTTTGTTCAAAAAATCTGTTACTCACTTTTCGTCCATTTTATTCCAATACCAATTCATATATATGAATGAACGAATTGGCCATTCAACGAATTGACGAATTTTTCATCCACACTATTCATGAATTTTTACTTAATTCGTGTATTTTCAAACATTGGCAAAAAATAAAACATTAGATATTGCTACAATTATTGATTGTGTGTATCTTACGACTTGCTTTATTTTAGATTGTTTTTGAATTCTCAAAAATTTTAAATTCTACTAATTCTTATTTTGTAGGTATAATATACTATACCATTTTTTTCGTAATCGTTATTTTATATTTAAATTACATTCCATCTAATATGGAAAAGGATAAGTATGATTGTCATTATTCTTCAGTTTTTAAGATACATGATAAATATGCACGTTTATATTTTTTTGTGTGACTTATCTTCCAGATGCAATTTGGCCTAATAGTTCTAAAGAACTAGCAGACAACAGTGCAATGTTGCGAGGGTTACCCAGCTTGAAGTGTATTTCTAGACTTACTGCTTTCCAATGTAGCAAGTATTGACGTACAACCAGCTTGGATAATATCTTACCAAATAATGTGCAACATTTAGCACATTTTGCTAATTATTTAATCGAATCTAAGTATTCACAATAGAGATTTAAGTAATGCTGATTTCATGACGATAAATGATTATTTAAAGAATATTGATTGAGCAAAATGTTTTAGAAATATGAGTACGAGCTTGGCTGCGGAAATATTGAATCACATAATCCAGGTGGGTATAAAATGGTCATTTCCTAAAAAACGCATTGAAAGTTTTTCATTTTCGAGACGCTTTAGTCCTACATTGAAACATCTTATCTCTATGAAAAAAAAAGAGGGCACAGGAAGTATGTTATCTTAATTCCACTAGGATTATGAATCATTTGCAAACCCTAGGTCATTGTGTAGGGAGGAGCATGCTATGTGTTCTGCTGTGTATATTTGGAAACTGATTCCCTATTACAGCTCAGTGCTAGATATTTTTGAAAGTACATCAAAGAGAAGCGTAACTATAACGTAATAATTATCCTAATACTGTGTTTTTAGAGAACAAAACGGCTGCCCCGATATTGTTTACACTATTTGTGATTGACATCATAAAGATCATAAAACCTTTCATGGTGAGTATTTTTGTGGACGATTTAAAAATTTATAAAAGGATCCAGGATATTGATGGCATTTTGTTGTTTCAGAGTGATTTGGATGCTCTATGGGCCTGGTCACGAACAAATAACTGACAACTCAACATAGGAAAATGCTGCTTTATCTGATTTCATAGGGGGCATAAAGAGGTTTAACTCAAATTGCAACCTACATAGTGTCAAACTCAGTTTCTCTGAATAAGTGACGTTGGAGTGTGGTTCATGAGAGGTTGAGCTTCTCTTCTCTCATACTGCCAAAATCCTCTATACTTCCCTGGTAAGATCAATTCTGGAATATACTACAGGGGTCTATTCTCCTCAATACCGTGTCAACATAAACATGATAGAGAAGATCCAGATTAAATTTCTATGCTTTGAGTCATTTAGGAGTGGGGTCAGCTTTCAGTATCATAGGGTGGACATGCTTGTTAGACTTGGATTGAGCACTCTTGACCTTTGCTATATCTATAAATTTCTTCACAGTCTTGGTCTTAACATTCCTAAATATATATTTCGCACATAGTCATTTAGTATAGTGTCTTCAAATATTTTTATTGCGCGCCATTTTGTTCCACCACCACCACTATATTTTACCAGTTTCTACCTGAGCCACACTTATATTTTGGGCATGATTTAAAATAAATTGATTTTTTACTTCCCTCGTAAAATGGAAATATTGTAATCCTGAAAAAATCACCCTCGGATATTTTTTATTTCTAGATGCCGAAAAACATGTTTTCTCAATTCCGAAGGTCTGTCTGTCTTTTCGCGGCATAACTAGAAAACTACTTAACCGAATGACTTCAAATTTTGGTCAAAAATTAAGAGTCATATGAGGATGACATGGTAACATTTTAGTAAAAATCCAATGTGGCAAAACAAGACGGCAGCGTAGTGAACTGTTAAAAAATTATTACTAAAAATATAATTATCCAATTTATCTAAAATTTTGCTCAAAAATCAAGTGTTAGGTAGGATTAAACAAATAAAATTTAGGTTCGAATGCAAGATGGTGAAACAAAATGGCGGCTTGATAAAATATTTAAAATTTCCGCTTGAAAATCCTATTTAATGGACCGATTTTAAATTGTGTGTCAGAAATAATTGTGATATAGAGAAGAACTAGTAAAACTGTGGTACTAATTCAAGATGGCGAAACAAAATGGCAGCCCAAAAAAATATTTATAATCGTGAAAAAATCTCCCTCTCAGGTTTTACATATTTTCAGGTTTTAGCGTCCCTAGATTGCGAAAAACATGTTTTCTCAATTTTGTCGGTTTGTCTGTCGATCCGTCTGTGCGCAGCATATCTAAAAAACTACTTGCCCGATTAACCTCAAATTATAGTCTAAAATTAAGGATCATATAAGAATGACCGAGGGAATTATCTGGTAACATTTTGGATAAAATCTAAAACGTCAAAACAAAATAGCGGCTTAATGAAATGTTAAAAAAAATTATTACTTAAAAACTACTTATCCAATTTATCTCAAATTTTGCAGAAAAACCACATAAGTATTGTATAGAAATCAACTGGTAAAATTTAGGTACGCATCCAAAATGGCTGCTTAGTAAAATATATAAAAATTCAGCCTGAAAAAACTACTTAATTGACTCATTTCAAATTGTGTGCTATAACTAATTGTGGTATAGAACTAGTAAAATTGTGGTATTAATTCAAGATGACGAAACAAAATGGCGACCAAATAAAATATACCTAATCGTGAAAAAAACTCTCTAAGATTTTACATATTATCAGTTTTAGCCTCCCTAGATGCCAAAAAATATGTTTATTAGTTCCTTCGGTCCATCTGTCTGTCAGTTCACGGCATATCTAAAAACTACTCATCAGAGCCACTTCAAATTTTATTCAAAAATTAGGGGTCATATGGGGATGACCTGGTAATATTTTGGAAAAATCGAATATGCCGGAACAAGATAGCAGCCTAGAGAATCGTTAAAAAATATTATTAAAAAACTTATTCAATTTCCTCAAATTTTCCACAAAAAAATTATTAGGTAGGAATAAACCTCGGAATAAACTAATAACATATTGGTATGATTATAAGATAGCAAAACAAAATGGGGACTTAATAAAATTTTTAAAAATCGGCCTGAAGAAACTACTTCTACTAATTCAACACGACGTAAGAAAATGGCGGCGTGTGTCAATGTAAAAAATACTTATTGAATTTGTTTTAAATTATGCCCAAAAGTCAAGTGTGGCATAGGTATAAATCGGTAAAATATTGATAGGAATTCAATATCGTGAAACAAAATGGCGCTCAATATAAATGTTTAAAAAATTAGTATATATGTGTTTTTAAATGTACTATGTTCTGAACTAAATTGGGTCACATTTTATTCTTTTTAATAAAAGGAAGGACTACGATAACGAGGGAAGTTTCGGGTAAAGGAAATTTACCGATTTTTTTACATTGATTTTTCGTACCCCTTTAATCCCTGTATTATATTCAATTTTACTGCAAGATAATAAGTCAATTCAATAAAATGATTTTTCACATTGATGTTTTTAAACATTTTGTTTGACCGTTATTTTGTTTCTCCATTTTGAATTCGTACCACAATTTTATGAGTTAGTCTCTATATGACCCTTCATTTATGTCCAAATCTTAAAATTTATCTAATAAGTAGTTTTTTAGACTGTGTTGTTTTAAATAATTTATTAGGCCGCCATTTTCTTTTGCTTTCTTGTATTCATACCAAAATATTTCAGGTTGATTCCTTGGTTTTCGTGTAAAATTTGAGACAAACTAAATAACTTGTTTTATAGTAATACATTTTTTAACATTTCACTTTTTTGTTATGTTTTTATTTATTTTTATTGTTACCAAAATAATAGTAAGTCATCCCCATATAACCCTTAGTTTTTGATCAAAATTTGAAATCAATCGGGTAAGTAGTTCTTAGCTACGCCAAACTGACAGACAGACAAATGGAATTGAGAAAACATATTGTTTGGTATATAGGGAGGCAAAAACTTAAATATAGGTATGTAAAACCTGGCATTTCTTTCACATATTTTTAAGTTCATTTAAGCTAAATTCTCCTAAAACGGTATTTCTGGTAAGCGCTTTGCATAATTCACGTTAGAGTTATAGAAAAATCAATTTTGTTTTAATATTTATTTGAAATAATATAGGAAATTATATCTTAAAATATTAATAAAGCATATAATTAGTTGCAAATAACAAACAAATAAAGCATGTCATTACTCTAGGTTTCGGCACTTCTTCCTTTACCTTAGAATTATAGAAAAATAAGTTTTGCTTTAAAATTATTGGAAATGATATTGTGAATTTTAGCTAAACATATTAATAAAGCAAGTAATTAGTTGCAAATAACAAACAAATAAAACATGCCATTACCCTAGATTTCTACAGTTCTTGAAAATATACTACCAACAGCACCCCTAATTTCGAAAATAGCATAACAAAATCTTTTATTTACCGTATTTTAAAAACGAGCTTAACAATTCAATTATTCAATAGATTCTTGCAGTAGCTCTTTATCTCGAACTCAGACTCAATTACATTTTATAACTAATATGTTTGACCTCTTCTCCATCAAGTTTCTGACCCAATATCTGTCAGATATTCTTTAGAAATTAGGGCATTAAACAATGTATAGATTTTGTCATCGTACTGAAATATACTATTTGCAAAAAGAATGTTTTAACCTAGTGAAATGCTGGGATTTAGTAAAAATGTACCATGGACCTGAAATTCGGGACTTATCACGAAAATATGGACATTTGATATTTTGAACCTCTAACTCTGGCCGCCGCGAAATAACAAAATCATTACTTTTTTTATTGTAGTAACTGCTAATATAGGTATTGTAATTGAACAACAAATGACTTGTAAAGATGCTAAACGTTACGCTACTGAAAGGGTGGCGTTCTAACTTTAACATAGCGTACCTGTAGAAGGACAATTCCGGGTTAAAAGTATAGAATTTTCCATAAACTTGACACTTGCGAACCATTTTAAGGGCTCTCAAAGAGTTATCTAACACAAAAACTACAAAACACACTAAATATCCACAAAAAGTTCAAATTCCGACTTGAAGAAACAACGCACGGCGTAAAGTTCTATAATCTGCTCTACCGAGTTTTTATGAGTTAATAATGCGTATCGTAACGTTACAAAACATGATGAACGAACTTGCGCGCGGCGTTGCCACTATTAGCCTACATTTTTACAACACGAGTTGAAAATAAATGAGCAGTAATTATTACTATAAAGAAAAAATTTTCAGTTTAACTTAAAGATAATTATTTGCGTAAGAGTAAGCAGAAAACATTTCTGTTTGCGGAAATCTAGCTACAAGTGCAAGAGTATTTCATTAGTTAAGATTTAAAAATGAATAGGTTCTTTACAATTATCTATAATACTGACAACACTGTTTCAGAAACAATCTTATTGGATTATGAAGCTAAATAGATCAGGAACTCACGTAGAGCAGCAAATGTGATGGTTGAAAAAGTCTTGAATTTAGTTAGAATATTCCCCACTGTTGTGAAATGTATGATTTTATCGGGGTGTCTGTTGTTAAAAATGTCTGCAGCTTCTCGAAATGTTTTATAATTTTCTCCGACAATTAAAATTATTTCAATTTTATCTTCTTTGTTTAATTTCAGCGGCATTTCTTTTTACTATAATATTCAAACTGATGTTTCAATAAAGTAATAAAATATTGTAGTTGTCAATGGCAGTGACAATGCCATTATCAACAATCGATAAATAAGGAAATTTTGCTGGTATGTAGGTAGAAACAAAAGTAAGAAACTGGACTTGCCAGTAAGAAGCCAAAGTTTTACGTTCCTTAATAAGTGATTTCAGATAGGAAGCAACGAATCTAGTCCTAGATATGTTCTAAGTAAGATTTTGTATTACATTTTGCTATAAAATAAGAATTAGAGGTACTTTTCTCTTGAGTCAATTTCGATTTTCTGGAATTTTTGACCACCCTGTGTATATATATGTATATGTATATATATATATATATATATATATATATATATATATATATATATATATATATATATATATATATATATATATATATATATATATATATATATATATGTATATATATATATATATATATATATATATATATATATATATATATATATATATATATATTTATACATATATGTATATATATATATATATATATATATATATATATATATATATATATATATATATATATATATATATATATATATATATATATATATATATATATATATATATATATATATATATATATATATATATATATATATATATATATATATATATATATATATATATATATATATATATATATAGTAGATTTTTTTTTTATTAGTGGTTTTACGGAAAAAAGTTACTCTTTAAAAAAAGTTCTGCTTTCTGCCAAAATAATATTAAAATATTCAAACTTGAGATTGCATATACAAGGTGGTCAAAAATTCCAGAAAATCGAAATTGACTCAAGAGAAAAGTACCTCTAATTTTTATTTTATAGCAAAATGTAATACAAAATCTTACTTAGAACATATCCAGCACTAGATTCGTTGTTTCCTATCTGAAATCACTTCTTAAAGAAAGTAAAACTTTGGCTTCTTACTGGCAAGTCCAGTTTCTTACTTTTGTTTCTACCTACATACCAGCAAAATTTCCTTATTTATCGATTGTTGATAATGGCATTGTCACTGCCATTGACAACTGTGAATCACTTTGAATATTATAGTAAAAAGAAATGCCGCTGAAATTAAACAAAGAAGAAAAAATTAAAATAATTTTAATTGTCGGAGAAAATTATAAAACATTTCGAGAAGCTGTAGACATTTTTAACAACAGACACCCCGATAAAATTATACATTTCACAACAGTGGGGAATATTCTAACTAAATTCAAGACTTTTTCAACCATCACATTTGCTGCTCTACGTGAGTTCCTGATCTATTTAGCTTCATAATCCAATAAGATTGTTTCTGAAACAGTGTTGTCAGTATTATAGATAATTGTAAAGAACCTATTCATTTTTAAATCTTAACTAATGAAATACTCTTGCACTTGTAGCTAGATTTCCGCAAACAGAAATGTTTTTTGCTTACTCTTACGCAAATAATTATCTTTAAATTAAGCTGAAAAATTTTTCTTTATAGTAATAATTACTGCTCATTTATTTTCAACTCGTGTAGTAAAAATGTAGGCTAACAGTGGCAACGCCGCGTGCAAGTTCGTTCATCATGTTTTGTAACGTTACGATACGCATTATTAATTCATAAAAACTCGGTAGAGCAGATTATAGTACTCTACGCCCGCGCCGTGCGTTGTTTCTTCAAGTCGTAATTTGAACTTTTTGTGGATATTTAGTGTGTTTTGTAGTTTTTGTGTGAGATAACTCTTTGAGAGCTCTTAAAGTGGTTCGCAAGTGTCAAGTTTATGGAAAATTCTATACTTTTAACCCGGAATTGTCCTTCTACAGGTACGCTATGTTAAAGTTAGAACGCCACCCTTTCAGTAGCGTAACATTTAGCATCTTTACAAGTCATTTGTTGTTCAATTATAATACCTATATTAGCAGTTACTACAATAAAAAAAGTAATGATTTTGTTATTTCGCGGCGGCCAGAGTTAGAGGTTCAAAATATCAAATTTCCATATTTTCGTGATAAGTCCCGAATTTCAGGTCCATGGTACATTTTTACTAAATCCCAGCATTTCACTAGGTTAAAACATCTCAATCTATACATTGTTTAATGCCCTAATTTCCAAAGAATATCTGACAGATATTAGGTCAGAAACTTGATGGAGAAGAGGTCAAACATATTAGTTATAAAATGTAATTGAGTCTGAGTTCGAGATAAAGAGCTAATGCAAGAGTCTATTGAATAATTCAAATGTTAAGCTCGTTTTTAAAATACGGTAAATAAAAGATTTTGTTATGCTATTTTCGAAATTAGGGGTGCTGTTTATATTTATATATATATATATATATATATATATATATATATATATATATATAATATATATATATATATATATATATATATATATATATATATATATATATATATATATATATATATATATATATATATATATATATATATATATATATATATATATCATATATATATATATATCATATTTAAAACGGAGACAGGTAAGAATCAAATGATGGGGCAAAATTAAAGGAAAGTTTTACATAAATTATAAACTTTATAAAAATGAAAATATATAACATTTAGAAAACAGTCAAAATATAATTAAACCCGCAATTACTTCGCTCTAAATGTCTTAATTACTGTACAAATGTACATTAGTAACCTGAACGATTGAAAACTAGAAGTGTGATATCTGCTGTCACTCTATATATTTTTTTTTAAACTAACACCTACAAAGATTATATACAACTTTTTTTGACGAAAGTAGAACTTAAAATTAAAATAGGTAGAACTTATGGCCTCCATTGCGTCAAGAATTTAGCGAACAAATAAATTCTAGGATATATCCCCTTTCTTTTTCTTATTGTTTTCTATGTGTAAAGCTCTTTCCAAATGACCCCACTAGATAGAATGAAACAAAATTTAAAATTAGGAATTGTATAACCTAGTTTAGTACACTATTTTGAAGACCATTGATTAAAGAGTACTTACTTGGTATAGAGTGTATAACCAAAATATTAAATATATGTTTTTTAACTAGACTGACGTAAAACGCAAACAAAAAGAAAGTCAAACCACTAAAAAAAGTCAAAAATGTGTTGAAGCTTTGGTTTAAGGATAATTCTGTATTGATTGAGAACACAATTGGATTTTTGTAATTATTATCCAGAGTTCTTGGACATTTCAGACAGGTCGTCGATAAAGAAATGATACACAAATTTTCATGGTGCCTCAAATACCTTCCAAAAAATGTTTAACAGATCTTGAACCATTACTTCTAGATGTAAAAAAACAGAAGTAGGTACAGACATAAGTGCTTAGTTTTCAATCAAAAATAAAGATTTGGCTGAATGTTTACATGTAAAAGTTTTAGGGTTAGTTATCCTCAAAAAAATATTGTAAATTATGAATGCAGAAATATTTACCTTATATCAGTTATTGTTCTGGTTTTGTACAAAACTCCATCTTGGGAAAAAAGTCGTCCAATTCTTAGAGATCTATTTTTGCAATATGGAGAAAAAATACATTAATACTTCCGAACAATTGATGGAAATCTGTCAATACCTAGAGGGAATATGAACAAATTCAAAAATGACCAAATTGATAATATCAAAGCGCTGAAAACATTTAAAAAATCCTTCTATAGCCTGTAGAAAATACCTTAATACCCAACAAAACTATCACAATTTCAAGATATGACGAGTTGGGGTGTGATTTGACGCCCGGCTACATACTCAAATTCTGAATTGCGTTTTTTATTGCATTTTTGTTATATAAATTTGAATTCCAGTTCGTCTCGTCGAGGGCAGACCTCTGTGTTATTAACATAAGTGGTTCCACGTGTTCAGTTCTGCTGCTTTATTTCGGGGGGAAACGGGAGAGTCAACCGCTCAGTGTGGAAACTAACGACCCCGCTAGAAAGGGAGCAAACGTTGTGAACGTGTGAGGCCTACAAAGAATATTAGCGTAATGGCCGCTATGTGGCGGGAGTGGGAGGGGTAAGGGAATAGCTTAAAAGAAAAGGTCATCTCGTGAGACCAGTAGTACTTTCAAGGGGCATCTAGTGGAAGCCAAGATGCATTAGAAGGGCTTATAAAGAAAGACAAATTTAAAGATATTGAAATACACGGGGTGATCGGGAGCTCAGAGCTCGCCATCCGGACATCCCACCGACAACGTCTCCAAACCGGAATAAGGTGTAAATTATCTAGTAGGGTCGCTCCAGCTATAAATAAGCCCCGGACGGAGAGCAATCTGGCAAGTTGCGAAGTGCAGTGCCAAAAACATAGATTCAAATTGAAGATAAAAAAACTAACCTGCCAAACAATTCTAATGTGTTATGTTATGTTGACGTTTGAACGCAAGGAACACATGTTTTGTACTATGGCTCAAATAAAGCTGTATTCGCGTCATAAGAACACCCGATGACGCATGATACACAGTAGGACGGATAAACATAGGTATCTCCCTCCCACTATGCGGACGAATGAACGAATCAACGAATAGTAAGTAGCGGGCTTATGAGGACGAATGAACGAATAGTAACTAGTTGCCTGAATTTTTTTAAAGAAATATTGATTGATTCAAAGCAGACCTACTTAAACTGGGTTGAAAGAAATAAATAATTGAATATGTAATATGAACAAACGAAATTTAGAATATAAGGATACTTACCAAATGAATATCAAACATTTCTGCAAAACTAAATTGGCCTTAAAAGTCACTAGAAACAATTACAATTTATAAATCACTTCAAACATTGACCGACTATAAACAGTGGTTATCAATTATTCCAAGAGTGCGCACGGCATAGTGTTGGATTGACTAATAAAAGAAATAATGTTGTATCTGGGCTTATCCAAATAATAATGCAGGTTGCCAACGCGGTTTTTATTCACTGAGGTAAATCCAAGTTATGGGCCATTGACGGATTTTATGTACCGTTCGGGCGAGTGACGGGTCTAATAGTTATATATAAAGCAGTTTCGGGCCAATGACTTTTCAGGTTTTTGACTGTTTGGTCCTGAGAAGTTTCAAACCAAAGACATTGGACCTAAAAAAAATCCCATATTTGAAAAATATAAAATATTTCGAAAACTCTATAAATTAGTTTTTGGGAACCTTTAATAAACAGATTCCAAATTTTATTAGAGAATTAAAATATGTAATTTAATGCAAGGTATCTCATTTTAAAAATGCAGTTTATTAATTATACGTTTTTTGTGCACCCTATATACGTCTCGAAAACTTTAAATTTTAGCTCTATCCGATACGCATATACCATTTTCAAAAAGTACGGTTAGAGTCTAGAGAGCAACGTTCTCGATATTTGCCGTATATGGTGCTAGCTCGTCCATTTCGGCTTTATTTTAAATGATGTAATTATTTAGATATCAGCTTACAAATTTTGAGCCAACTAAAAAACAAGTGGTACTCTTTTTAGACTTTACGGAAGTGCTATTTTATTGGCAGTGCACGTACCCTCTTATAAAAAAATGTTCAAAAAACTAAATTGTCATTAAATTTATCGACGAAAATTAAAGTAATCAAAACAATTTCCCAAACACCTCTAAAGTCATCTTTACCTTCAATTTTCGCTTAAAGGAACATTCTAATATTCTCAGTATTTCATTATACACGAAAGCTTTCATACTTAAATAGAAAACCCCAATGACATCACTTTGTGTGACACATTTAAGCTTTGTTCTTGGGTAAGGGTCGAAATAGAACGAATAATGTGGAGGACAGCTGTTGGGAAATCGTCATTTCCATTATTGTTTTCCCTCTGCGGTCGACCGATTTAACCCTAAATTGACCTGGAATTTTATTTATCATATTAGCCAGGGTGCCAGCTTAAATTGAGTGGTTTTCTCCAGTTCATTGGAATTGGAGAAACATTAACTGACCAAATAAATCCAACGCAGTCGGACACAAATAATGGTCATGTCGGATTTTTAAATTTATGTGTGAAATGACATATACGATAAACATACCTTAGGGTACGAAACAGTAATTGTACAAATACATTTTTCATCATAAATCATAATTCTACTAGGTCTATGAAACATATGGGACTTGGAAATTTTGAATGCTTATTTGGCTGGGTTAAATTAATTTCCATCCCGTTTTTTCAGGAGTATTATTAAAATTAAATGAAATTCAAACCGTCACCGCTTCGGTGGCGTAGTGGTAAAAGAGCTTAACTTTCGATCTTCTCGATCAAAAAGTGTAGGTTCGAGGCTTGACGAGGCAGCAGGTACTGCTCGGCATGCCTGATCTGGTATTTTCCCGAGATGCTTTAGTTGTTAAGATAATAGAATAACGACTATGTTCGTTCAGATAGGGTTAACTGCGAACAGCATCAAATTTCTTAATCAACAATACACTACACGACACGACTGCATATATAGCAAAGGGAAAACACAAAGACATTCTCTCTATAATGGCCTAGTGCAGTGCACAAAAAGATCCAAACACATCATCATATAAAATATTTAAAGCACTCATTCTTCATCGCTAACGCCCAAATATTGGAACGGTACTTTAAGAATAACTTAAATTTCTTATTTAATTTAATGGTATTTAAAAAATAAAATATAAGTTTTCATTGATATTATTTTGTATTATGATTTTTTCAAAGCTAACTTTTGAATGATACATTCTGGACATCCAAGTTTTCTGTTATTTTTAATTTTGTCCTACATTATTGTTTTTTTTGTCTTTTTATGGAAAACATTATTAGGTTTATTACGTATCTTTCATTTTAAAAAAATGTAGTGTCACGATATACAGGAAGAAATGAAGGACTCTATGCACAAAGTTTTTAATTGACTTTTTCATGTTTGGAGATTTTGATGATTTTATGTTTCAATTTATTCTGGATATATTATCACTTGATTTTTGAATTATTTGATTTCAACTCAAGATTTGATATGTCTTCGAAGATAATATCACTGAGTTTCAACCTAAAAACATTTCTGTTTTTGCTGCAATTTTTTTTTAACAATTTACCCATAGGGACTTTTTAATAAAAATTATACAATAATTTAAAAAATTTCCCAACCTTCCAAATTTGCGACGCGCCCTGAATAAGTTATTCACAATTTCTTTACGTTTTCTTCTTTTCTTAACAAAAGTTACACATACATTTTTTACAAATCCTATATTTGTAAGTTATTTACAATTTCTTTCCACCAATCTTAGTTTTGAAGCAAGCAAAACTTTCTATGAAGAATTTTTTTTCGAATCCAAGATGACGAAACAAGATGGCGCCTTAGTAAGATATTTAAAAATTCATTCTCAAAAACTACTTAATTGCGTGATTTCAAATTGAGTACCATAAATAATTGTGGTATACAGCTGAACTAGTAAAACCGCTAATTCAAGGTAACAAAGTGGCGGCTAAATAACGCTTTCAGGTTTTACATATCTTACACGTTTTAGCATCTCTAGATGGCAAAAAATGTTTTATCAATTCCATCGGTCCGGTTTGTCTATCTGTCTGTCAGTTCACGACATAGCTTAAAAACTACTTATCATAGTGACTTCAAATTTTGGTAAAAAATTAAGGGTCATATGGGGATGACCTGGTAATATTTTGGTAAAAATCCAATATGCGGGAATAAGATGAGGACCTAGTGAAGCGTTAAAAAATTATTAATGGAAAAATTAATTATCCAGTTTACTTCAAATGGTGCACAAAAGCCAAGTGTTATATAGGAATGAACTGGTAACATTTTGGTATGAATATAAGATGGCAAAACAAAATTGCGGCCTTTTAAAATATTTAAAAAGTCGGCCTGAAAACACTACTTCTTAGAACAATTTCAAATTTTGTGCAAGCACTAGGTGTGAAATAAAGATAAGCTGGTACTAATTCAAGATAACGTAGCAAAATGGCGGTGTGTATTAATATAAAAACTACTTATTGCATTTATTTTATATTCTGCGAAAAATATAATAATATTGGTAGAAATCCGAATAAAAATGTTTTAAAATACAGTATATATGTATTACTAAATGACTATGTACTGAACTAAATTGGGTCACACTTCACTATTCCTAATAAAAGGAAAGATTTATAATGAGGGAAGCTCCGAGTAAAGAAAATTTTATCGATTTTTACTTCCCTCGTAGAAGTATAAAGTATTGCAATCGTGAAAAAATTACTCTCCGGGATTTTCTCAAATCTTCACGTTTCAGGGTTCCTAGAGGACGAAAAACATGTTTTCCCAATTCCGTCGGTATGTCTGTCTGTCTGTCTATCTGTCTGTCTGTTCGCGACGTAGCTGAAAAACTACTCACCCGATTGACTTGAAATTTTCGTCAAAAATTAAGGGTGATATGGGGATAACCTGGTAAAATTTTCGTAAAAATCCAATATGGCAAAACAAAATGGCGGTTTAGTGAAATATTAAAAAAATTATTATTACAAAACTACTCAACCAATTTATCTCAAATTTTGCAAAAACATTAAATATTATATTGGAATCAACTGGTAATATTTTGGTACGAGTCCAACAAATTGACGGCTTATTAAAATATTTAAAAATTCAGCCTAAAAAAAAACTGCTTCATGGTTTGATTTCAAATTGTGTGCCGTAAGGAATTGTAGTATAGGGATCAATTAGTAAAATAGTGGTACTAATTTAAGATGGCGAAACAAAATGGCTGCCAAATAAAATGTTTGTAATCGTGAAAAAATCACCCTCTCAGGTTTTACATATCTTCACGTTTTAGGGTTCCTAGATGCCAAAAAATATATTTCATTGATTCCGGTGGCCCGTCTCTCGGTCTATCTGCCATATCGCGGCATAGCCTAGAAACTAACTCGATTGACTTCAAATCTTGACCAAAAATTAAGAGACATATGGGGATGACCTGGTAATATTTTTGTAAAAATCCAATATGGCTGAACAATGTTAAAAAAAATTGTTAGAGTGGTATATTATTTGGGGTTAGTAAAAAAAGTCTTTTTTTAAATTTCTGACGTTTCAGAATTTAATTTGTGCATCCTCAGGACACATATAGATCCTCTATCCTGCATGAAACCCATATTATTGGTCTTTACCTACTCCGTTGGTCCGCAGATATTTCCCGGATATTAAGTTTCTAAATGATTTTCGTTAACAAACCTCTTGTTGTTATATTACAGTGATGTATTATTTCCAGTAAAAAAAAATCTATTTTTAAATGGTGGACGTTTTGCAACTCTATTGTTGCATCCTCAGGACACATATATAGTTTCTATATCCTGCATGAACCCCATTTTATTCGTCTTTACCTATTCCGTTGGTCCGCATATATTTCCCAAATATTATGTTTCTATGGTTTTTGTTAATAATCCTCTGTTATGTTAGAGTGGTGTATTATTTGGGGTTAGGGTCAAGTAAAGAAACAAATAACTTTTTTAAATTGTCGAAGTTTCGCAACTTTATTATTGCATCCTCAGGGCACATAAATTCTATATCCTGCATGAAACCCATATTATCAGCCTTTACCTATTACCTGGTCCAGATATTAAGTTTCTAAATGGTTTTCGTTAACGATCCTCTTTTTGTGTTAGAGTGGTGTATTTTTTGGGGTTAGGATACAGTAAAAAAAACTAAAGTCTTCTTTTAAATTGTCGACGTTTCGCAACTTTATTTTTGCATTCTCAGGACACATATATAGATTTTATATCCTGCATGAAACCCATATCAGTCTTTACCTACTCCGTTGGTTCGCAGATATTTCCCAGATATTAAATGGTTTTCGTTAACGATCTTCTTGTTGTTAGAGAGGTGTTTTACTTGGGGTTTCATGTAGGATATAAAATATACGTATCCTGAGGATGCAACAATAAAGTTGCGAAACGTCGACATTTAAAAAACATTTTTACTGGAAACTAACCGCAAATAATACACTACATTAACATAACAAGAGGATCGTTATCGAAAACCAGTTAGAAACTTAATATCTGGGAAGTATCTGCGGACCAACGGAGTAGGTAAAGACTGATAATATGGGCTTCAATTTAAGTTTGCGAAACAAAATGACGGCCCAATAAAATTTTTTAAAAAATCTTGTTTAATTGATTTTGCAGAAAAATTAGATATGAAAATGGGATGAACTGGTTCGAATTCATTCATTCATTCATTTCAATGTAAAAACTACTTATTGAATTTATTTTGTTATGCCCAAAAGTCAAGTCTGTCATAGGTAGAAAGAAAATGGTAAAATATTGGTAGGAATCCAACATGATGGAACACATAGAAATGAAAAGACAGTATATGTAATACATTATACTGTGACTATGTACTGAACTAAATTGGACTACACTTCACTATTTCAGACAAATGGAAAAAAATCATAACGAGGGAAGTTCCGGGTAAAGAAATTTACCGATTTTCTTTTACTTGGGTTTTGGGGCATCGTGACGGCTTAGTGCTCGCTACGCAGAGTTTTTTAATATTAATAATAGAAAATGTCCGGGAGTCGGGACTTTTTTGCTGAAAATATCTTAAATGGTAATAATTTTCGAGTTATTTCCCCTGTAAAAATTTTGAGTTTCTGTACTAGACTATTCGCCTAATTGCAGGAATGGCAAATCCTGCCGTTAGCTTACTAAAGATAACCACCGTAGTAAATAAAAACTTTAGTAACTAACTTTTTTTTAGTTACGTTATTTAGGAAATAATCCATCGCAACTGTACATACCTTTATCGTACTTACAAGTATGATATCCAATGATAAATATGTGTTTTCAGTTAATATGTTATACCCCTTTCGCTAATATTCAGTTTTCATGCTGGTCCAACAAACTTCATAAATGCAAGTCTTTGTAACTTCTTAATAGCTTCCTCCGCAACCTCAAAAGCACTCTGTGAAATTAAATATATGGTAATGCCTTACCCTAACTCTCAAGCTTTATCAAAAAAATAAGTGAAAATTCGATATCGTTCCCATAATAGCAAAATGGGGAAATTATATTTTTCTGATGGTATACATTAAAACTACTTTTCCGTCCTCTTAGATAGTGTTACAAACTTTAGGGTTAATTGCATTCGATAACTTAAGATAAAAGTTCAGTTTTTAAAGTAGAGGGGTCCAGGTTTTAACTTCATTATGTAGTATAATGACATATTTTCGATTAGTGGTGTATTCAGGCACATTAATTAATGTATAAATTACCAATCAATGCCAGGCAGTGTCGGGTTGTGACTGAGTTGAGCTTCATGCGTGATTCGAACATGAGTTAAATAACTTGCTTTTGAAAATCATCTTTTAAGAACAATTTGATCACAAATAAGTAATTCCAAGGGGTTTGACTAACGGAGTAACTACATGCAAATTCTTGAAGCCTAACTACAAAAATTAATAAAAATAAAATAAACGCAAATTATCTAGACAATATAATCTTTATATACAATAGTTGCAGGTGCGAATGATTATCTTGGGTGTAGCTGACCTATGCGTCACACAAGGAGGGTATCTTATTTGAGATCGGAAAATAAATGTTGACCGGATTTTTTTTCTTCAGGTTCGATTTCGATTTACGGGGAATGTTGACATATGCCTGGACGATAACACTTATTAATACTCTAAGTGTTGGTGGAGTCTGCCTATTTTCAAAACCAACTCCGAAATAACCTTGGCTATATATATATATAGTGATAATATTTTACAACCAAGGAACACACAATATGAATGAAAACATAAAAATGCAGAAACACGTGTCTCCGATAGACAGGTAAGATTATCAGCAATCAACTCGGGAACCTTAAATTTAATAGACTTAGATGACTATAAAAGGTCATTATGTCAAGAAAATATAAGAACTACACAGATCATCACATATCGGCCGGAGAGCTAATGTCAGCAGATCAAATACAAAATAATAATAACTATTACAGATGGACGAGGCCCTTTATTTTTGAACAGATATATACAAAAACAAATTTCTCTAGATATTTATCTGAGGTTCCTAAACTAGCGACAGAAAATTCCATGTATTTGCTTTAACCGGTAAAGTTCTTTAGACTAAGTGCAATTTTTTTGCGGCAGTAAACGATATCATGTTTAGTTGAGAATCGGTTAATGTTATGTTAGAAATATCAAAAATAATATTTTTGATATTTCCAACATTTATTAATTTTGAAGTCTTTGACATTCTAAATTAACAAGAAAATAGAAATAAATTCTGAGTTTAAAGAAAAATTTAAGAAATCTACACACAAAAATTTAAAACAAATGGGCAGAGGAAAGGAAAGCTCACTTACCACACGTTGTTTGTTGGATCGCTATTGTGGGTTTTTTCTTGGCGGTCTCTTGGAACAATACATCAGGAGCAATTGCTTTCATTGTCAAAAGGTCTTAGAACTTCGAACTACAAAAACTTGCTTTTGAAAATCACTTCTTTAAAAAAACAATTTAATCAAAAATAAGAAATAACAAAGAGTTTGACTAAAAAGGTAAGTGAATCATGTAAATGCTCGAAGGCTAACTTCACATAAGTGTTAATTCTAACAGAATTTGCTTAAACATATAAAGAATGGAAAGTAGGCAATATTGTTTTATGTACAGCAATTGAAGGAAGGAAGGAACAATGATGACAGCCAGAGATCCTCTTGGGTGTATGACCGAGTAGCCTACCTGTGCGTCACAGACCCTACGTAACTTTTACAGTGCTCTTTTAATAATTGGTGTAGGTTTTTCCTTCAACTCTTGTTTTGAAATTGCTAGTATATTAAAATTGATGAAAAATATTTTATATTAATTACAATACAAAATTTCTCTTAATGTCTTTGAATATTAAGATGTGTAACGATCCTAGTGTTCTTGCAATCAGAAGTATCAGTAGCCTATCCTCTGTCCTATATAAACATATTGAAGAATTATTAAAAATTCGTATTAATGTGCCAAAGACACAGGCAGTTACTGCCCGAACAATGGAGAAAAAATTATCAACCTCGACTTGTAAAGCTTTTCGAGCTACCCGAATATGATATTAAGAAACTAATTGAATGTATTCTCGCATGGAAAACCGAAAAATGATCAGTTTACATTTTAAATTAGATGCTATATTAGGTAGTATAGTATCATGTAGTACTCACACTTTACGATGATTTTCAATTCTGATGACACTTTAATTTTCTAAAGAATTTTTTTGCAGATAATTAATTACACTAAAAACTTCAATTAATTGATATTCACGATAAAAAGAAAATTCTCTTTTACAATTCTCCTGATTCTTGAAAATCAGAATTATTATACTGGGTCAACAATCAAAGAGCAGCGAAAAGAACTCGGCTGATTTCACTTCTTCTATGTGGGTTTTTTCTTCGAAAATCTGATAATTAAATCTTTGTGTTATGAAGTCATTGAAATGAGGAAACTTTTCACCTTTTACAATCAGACGTCCACTTTACAAGTGTATTATATATTGTGTGCCGTCAAGCCACCCGAAAGTCAAGATATCTACCTAAACAGCTTTAAGAATGTGATCATATTATTGGGCGCACAGCACAAGTTAATGCTGACTATAGAACTGAACGGCTAAATAAGGTTGGCTGTATTTTGTGTTTTTTGATGGCCAATTTAAGTAAATAACGCGACATTTTTCAAATTACTGATCATTTTATTAGAGCTAGTTTATGTAGTAATATTTTGAAAATATTTTCTTGAGAGGATAAGAAATTCCATTTGACTATTAGTAGGGTGGCCGTTATGAGAAAAAGAGAGGGATTAAAGTAACCCGAAAAATAGTTTATTATGTCAGCCACCTGTGCGTTATGACGGACGGCGCCAAATTTACTTTATCGAAAAATCTCCGTACACAGAACTGAACTTTTTATTTCAAGAAGAATTTTTTAAACTTAACACTTAAAAAAGTTGACATGTTCAATTATAACTTTTATGTCGAATACGTGTCTTGTTATGCTGAAAATATTAATAAAAGGGTATTAAGTAGTTTTATTTATCGCATCTTGCCCCTGTTGCCGTACGATTGATATATTTACCGATTTTTCTTAGTTATTTGACTAATAAGCCCCTACGAATGATATACGTTTAGAATGGCAAACACTAGAGAAAATAGGAAACCCTATTAAGCCCAACCCCACTAAATACGCCACTCGCTATGTTCTAAATAATAATTGTAAAAGAGTATGCTTCATTAACCAATATTTTCATTTATCGAATCTTGTCCCTGTTGTCATACGATTGATATATTTAACGATTTTTCTCCGTTAATTGACTGATAAGCCGAAATGAACGATATACAGAAAAAAGAAATCATTTTACAAAATAACTATGCATTAAAGTTAAGAATAGCCAAATATGTATTCACACAAAATGCACCTTGTTTTGCAGGTAACATTATTGTTAAAAAATTAACAACGACTATGTCTAAGTTTCTCTGTTCTTACTAACAAAACTGAAATCCAATAAGGCATTTTAAAAACAATTTCGTGTTTTATGATTTTTCTGTTAAAACTTGATAAAGACCGTACGTGAAAAATTAATTTAACATTTACCGAGCAAAATTTGTTTTGTGTTGAAGAATTGTTATTAAACACCACTTTCTAGTTCATTTGGGCGGATATTTTAAAACGGATTCCGCAACTATTTTTTGGGGCAATGTATCAACATTTATACGACTGGTTTAGATTTCGCGTGATATATAGTAGTATGACAGTGATAAAAAAAGCTTAATTAAACTGATTTATTAAAATAATATTTTACAATGTAAATAAGTATTAAAGGCTTTATATTATTTCCAGTTCATTTTTTCCTTTCTCTTGTTGGGATATGTTTTTTATTGTTTCTTCCTCAACTTTAAACATCTATTTTGTGTCCAAATATTATTTTTCTGAAATATAGGATGCACTAATACCCCGATAAATTCTATCGCATAAGGTGGATAATAAACAAAGACATAGACACTGTTTACATTCTATTAATTTTTGCCACAGGTCTAAGAACGATATGCACATGAGGTACATTCATTGCCGATTTTGTTCTATATTTATAATTTCAGATTTATTTCCAAGAATGGAAATTCCAGTTATTCACTCTAGGTTGTGGTTTATTTCGAGCTTGTGTCATGATTCTTCTTATTTGTTTTGTATTTTGCACTGTTAGGTTTTCCTAAAACAATCTTTTATAATTAAATTCCACTGACTTGATGTTTATATTATACTTTTCAGCTGGAAAATTTCGAAGTCATAACTTTGACTTACCTTCATAATTTCAGTAGCCTGATCTCATGGTGTTTTTATTAATTTAATATATTGAGTCTTACAGCTGAAACATCGAATCATATTTTTGATCTAGGTTTTATAGCCTAAGCACCTTAGTTCAATAAATAGAAAATAGCGGAAAGTTTTGTAGGAGTTATTATAGGAGATATTTGGTACCTTTATGTTTCTGGGGTTCCTGAATACGAATCTGAGGTTTGCCATATTCGATTTTTCCCCGAAACATGTTTTTTTTGCAAAAAACTTTAAAATTTTTTCATTTTTTATTTTTTGGCACATAACTCGAAAACTATACGTTTTTTGGAAAAAGTCCTTAAATACAAAATTAAAGTTGATAAAATTTTCTACAATTTTTGTATACAATAATTTTCCGGTAGAGCGCGCTGAAAAATGGCAAAAAAAACAAAAAAATTAAAAAACTTTTTTTACATTTTACCGCAAATTCTTCAGAAAATATACCTGTTAAATTAATATCAACTATGGATGGAATAAAAAATAATTAATTGCCCTTTCAAATACATAAAATGTATTTTATGTCAACTCACTGTAATTATTATTAATAGGTATAGTAATATTAACAAATTGAGGAATTTAGAGTATTACTAGAACAATTAAACGTGCCCAATTTTAAGCATTGCAGATAATAGAAATACATATATCTATATACGTATAGTAAGTCAGACACAGATAGATAGATGCAACCATCGTACGGTATAAGCCTTCTTCAGCCGAAACATTAACACCTAGAAATAAAATAGAAAGAAACCGTATATATGTATTTCATATTTTTATATATATTTCGTATTTTTATATGTATTTCACTATAATTATTTAGACCCACTTATCACTACTCGTTGATTCGCCAATTAGTTGATTCTTTCGAATAGTGTGAATGGTCTCGTTCGTGTGTAAAACTTGTTGCGCGACTTTTGGGAGAAAACATGAAGTAGGCTTTGAGTGTAGTGAGCCATCTGTCAACTTAATTAACTCCTATCAACCCGACAACTTTGTTCCAACGTATTTCCGTTGCTAAACATTCTGACGAAGAACTTGAAAAGTTCTTATCGTATGAGCTCGCACCTTATTCTTTGACGCTGTTCGACTACCTAGACCCCAGGCGACAGGCTTTACGGAAAACAGCCAAATCCTCTATTTGTGACAACTACTTTGACTATATTCAAAGGAAATATAGACCTCAGCTATTAGTGATCTTTGATGGCTACCCTTCTTACACAAGTGGAACAAAAACCGCTGAGCGAATTAAAAGGTCTAGAAAAACCTCTTCAGCTAGTATCTTAACTGAACTAAGCATGGTACCTACCATCTCTAAAGAAAATTTCCTTGCGAACCCAAACAACAAGAACCGGTTGATTGCCATGCTGGGTGAAAAGCTTTCTTCACAAAACTTATCTTGGAAACAAGCCGAAGAAGATGCTGACACCTTGATAATGAAGACAGCTCTTTCCTTGATCAGTTGTGATACTCAGGATGTGGTAATTGTTGGGGAAGATGTAGATCTGCTGGTTATACCGATTCTCCGCACTACAGCTGAAAACGTATTTTTTTTTTAACCTGGAAAAGACAAAATTCCGACTGCAATTTTTTCTCCACAGAAAGCGATAAATAACAAAGTGATCGCAGACAACATATTGTTCTTACGTGCTTTGAGTAGCTGTGATACCACATCATCATTTTTTAATCAAGGGAAGATAAAATTTTTGAAAATTCTTATCAGGGAACCAACCCTCGCGGATGTACTGAAAGTCTTCAAGAATCCTAATGCCACTCACGATATGATTAAAAAATCTGGGGAAGGTTTCCTCGTTTCGGTGTATGGATACACTGAGAAGTCCATTCCGACCCTGAACCATCTCAGATACCTAGTTTACAAGAGATCTGCATTCAGATTAAAGTCAAATCTTGCAGCTCTACCACCATCAGCAGCTGCAGCTCACCAGTAGTTCTTAAGAGTATACCAAGATGATAGAAAAATTTGGTTGGCGCAGAACAAAAACAGGTCTTGAACCAGTCACCACCCCCTTGCCCCCAGAGCTCTTTAGGCTCGTGACGTGCCGCTGTACGACAAATTACAGCCGGCATTGCGGCTGCAAGAAGTCTGGCCTGTTCTGTTCTACTATATGTATTAACTCATGGGACATGCAGCAACATCATGCAAATTAAAGACACTGACTTATGTGATGAGTATGGCCCAGATGAATTAAAATTAGAGTTCAGTGAGCTTGAAGAACCAGAAGAATACCTGACCGAATATCTGGAGCAACCAGACTCACAAGGTAGGTTCAACCCTAATACTTCTTTAAGTATTCAGTACAAAATATCTCACGGATTTTCGCTAGGATCAATTTTATATTATAAGTATAAAATCTTACAATTACAACATGCACTAACTCCCTACGATGTTTTCTTTGTAGATCTCCATGTAAATGAGAAACAAGAGCCCGCTTCAAATAAAAAAAAAGACCACTGACTAAAGTTACGAGTACTACTTAAGGACCACGTTGGGCCAGATGTTTATATGTTTTCCATGTATTTTATATATTTGTAAGTGTTTTTTGTTACCTTTTATTTAATCCATGGTCGATATTAATTTAACATGTATAGTTTCCGAAGAATTCGCAGTACAAAATCAAAAATGTGTTTTTTATTTTTTTACCGTTTTTCAGCGTGCTCTAGCAGCTGGACGGATAGTCGTACAAAAAAATATTAAAAATATGAACTGTAGGAAATTTTACCGGCTTTAATTTTATATATAACGATCTTTTCTAAAGCAAACATAGTCTCCGGGTTATACGCAAAAAATAAAAAAAAAGCCAAAATTTAGAAGTTTTTTGCAAAAAAAACATGTTTCCGGGCAAAATCGAATATGGCAAACTTCAGATTAGTGTTCAGCGACCCCAAAAACATAGAGGTAACAAATATCAAAACTCCTATGAAACTTTCCGCTATTTTTCCTAAGATGCCTGAACTATTAGGGATATAATTCATTATGTATTTGTTCGTTTTGCCTTATTAAGTTGCTGACATGTCTAACTTAGGGAATATGTGGTACGTGACTATGTAGATGCGCTATCATAATTTTTGTTCGATCTATTTCAGGTACGCTCGTCAATCATTCTGTAGGCAGATGTGGCAGTACCCATTTATGTCTGACCCCGCCGTATGAATTTTCTAAACGAAAGAATAGCAGTTATTTGTTGCATAGTTTCTCTCTGTTCTTGAGTTGTTTAGTTGGATACTGCAAAGGTGGGATCACCTGAGGGGTTTCGATAAATAAGAGTTTGTTGGATTATTGGGTAGACTACCGTCTGGAGATAGAGGAAGGTTACCTTTAGAAAGGTTATGTTTTTCTGGGGGTTCAGCTAAATCTTGGAGAACAAATTCAAGTTTATCTTAATAATTCGTTGAAGAGATTTTTCTCCAATATCAATTTAAATGTGTTAAACTTTCTACAACCCATTTCAGACTTGAGTATTGTTCGTGGTATTTAAAAAAAAATAATTGTTCGGGTCAGCTATAGATTTATTTTCAGGTCGCGCGTTGAACTTGTTTCACGCTACGTTTTCAAGACTGGAAAAAGTTATCAGATCTACTTTGTAGGCATTTTGAACCCCTAGATTATCGTACTTGGTTATTTAAAGAGATTCTGGAAAGATCTGAGGATCAATCTGAAAGTACGGTTGATTATTTGTCTAGCATGAATGTATTGTTTAGCGGGTTTGGTGGTGCCTTTTCATTAGGCATAATTTTTCGGAATTTATCTTCTTTTTTACTACTCAAATTCCCGTAGTAAACTCTTTAGAAGACCTCGAGGGGAAGTGTCATAAACTCGAAGCTAAGACATATCACGTGGACTATTACGTTCCACCTTCTAGAAAACGTTATAACTGGGTTGACCTAGATTTTGCTTTCGTAGCCTCAGATGCTTCATCTTCCTCTAATCGAGTTGCATTTATTGCATTGGATTCTTCAATGTTAACAATACTCTAGTCCCTTACACAAATAGTACCTCTATTATTAAGGTTACTCAACATCCTCCAGTCGTCGCTCGAACTAAACGGCTGTAATTCAAAGGAATTAGACATTTAAATTATTAATGTCCTCAAAAAAAAAAGTTAATTGCAATGTTCAGTTTCGGGAAATAGTTCCCGGGTAAGTCAATAGGTTGTAAAATGTCTCCCACACCGAATATTACATCGACCAATGACAATTTTCTAAATCGACATCTTCTCGATTTATTTCTGACCCATATGGTAATGGACGTCCATATTTGGAGCCTTAGGTCAGCCTATCTTAAGTTTATTAGACACAGGTGCATCCCACACCATTATTGGTCAATCTGGTTGTAAAATTTTGCAGAATTTGGGATTAAAACGTACCAAATAAGAAGCTAGATGCATTGCAGCTAATGGCAGTAGTTGCTTCAGCAGGGGGTTTGTTTAAGCTCCTATAACTTTGCTAGACAAAACTCGCATGGTTGATATTTTAATTATTCTTAAATTATTCGCATTAACTTATTTTGGGTACTGATTTTTGGAATAGCGTGCCCGATCTTAAATTTTAGGATATATCTTTACCATAAGCAGTGATCGGTACTACTGCTATTTAGTTAACTTTTTATTGTTTTCATACAAACTTATTTTTTGTAGTAGAAAGATAACATGTTTGTGGTTATTGCTTTGTTTAATTACATCTTTTGAATTTTTCTATTTTATTTTATTTTACGTTGCTGCTATATTTATTATTTGTTAAATTGTTTATGTCTTTCTAGATAATTTGACCTTAATGGTCATCACCATGATGGCATGAACTTTTCTGTTTAGAATTTCGCTCGATCTTGCTTGTTTTCTGTCTTTTGTCTCGGCCCTGTTGCTTGGGCCTTAGAATGTAGTAACGACAGGAAACTGTTAGTGGTTAAAATCCACTAAGTGTCCACATCCAAAGTAAGCTTCGGCGTCCCGTCACTCCACTTTATTGGTGAGTCATACACAGAATAAGCTTTGATTTCTTATCAGATGACATCATTGATCACTTATTCTCAAACTAACTGCGATTTTTATATTTAATTTACGTTAATTTGTTATGCTTTATTTTGGATAGTTTTCTTAGCTGATTGCTATGGATCGTTATTATGTTTGTTTTTGAATATGATGTATTGCCTTTATTGGCATCGGTTAATTTTTGTTTTGAGTTTCCTTGGATTTAATTTATTTGTGCTTGTGCATGGTTGCACTCTGATTATGACGGATTATTTGAGGCGCTATTAGACCTAACTTACGTTTTTATTTTTATTTTCATTATTATACGTTGTCCGATGCTTTAATAGTTTTTGATATATGAAATATTACCTTTTGGTGCCTTTGATCAATTTCTAAGGTAATTGTTATTTTGGATTTGACTTCTTTGTGCTGACGGAGAAAAAATCATAATAATTGTGACTTGTTTTTGACGTGTCTTCCGTATGGTCTTTGATTTTGCTGTTAAACTATAGACCTTTTTCTCTTCTTATAAAGGCTGGGTGATTTTGAGTGCCAGACGTTCTCTTTTGTACTACATAAGGTCGATAATAAACAAAAAATATAGACATTGTTTACTACATTTAATTTTTGCTATGGGTATGCGCTGTCACGTGTTGTATTTGATCGGCTTTGGGTACATTCGTCGATCCATCATTCTGTAACGGCATGTGGCAATTCCCTCTGTTGCTGTTTGAATTTTTCGAACCAATGAATGGCAATAATTGGTTGCATAGTTTCTGCCTGTCTTTGAGTTGTTCATTTGGATATGTCAACGTTGCCATCACCTGGGTTTCAACCAATGAGAGTTTGCTCGATTGTTGAGAAGACTGCCATGGGGTACGAAAAGAAAAAGTTGCTTTTAGAAAGGTTACTTTTTTCTAGTCACCTGTGAAGATCAACAGGGCTTCAGCACGATTTTGGGTAATAAATCCAAGTTTATCGTGACAATCCATTTAAGGGATTTTTCCCCAACGTCAATTTAGTTTCCTTGGTCATTTCAATATTATGATAGTTATTGTTTCGGCCAAGGAATTTCTCTGATATAGAGGATTTTTGTTTCTGGAGTTTTAACCAGACCGCTATTGTCCACCCTGACAGGTGATCTTGAAGCAGCGTGGTTTTGTGTTTGAATAGTTTTAAACTCATTTTTAAATGAGTAAATTTATTGTTGAGTTTATTTGAACGAATTTTAATTAAAGCTATTTTTTTTCCTAAGGTTTTCCGAACTGCCACAAAGCTTTTCAATGTGTCGTCCAATATTGAGGCTAAAAGTATCCGGGCTATTTAAATGCGGTAGTGTTCTTTATTCACGACACTGACTACTTGCTAGCGGCATGAAACCTGTTTGCTGGCACGAGCTCATAAGCTAGAGCGAATCAGTTCATTTCAACAAATTGATGAGATCTTTTTTAGTTTTTGTATAAATATTTTATTGAACTTTAAAAGTATTCTCAGGTAAACTAAACTAACCTTTGGTTAATAGATTTTTGTTTTCAATTATTGTGATTTTACTTGCTATCGGCATGAAACCTGGTTGCTGGCACGAGCTCATGAGCTAGAGCGAATCAGCTAATTTCAACAAATTGATGATATCGTTTTTACGTTTTGTATAAATATTGTATTGAACTTTAAGAATATTCTCAGGTAAACCAAACGGACCTTTGGTTAATAGATTTTTGTTTTCAAATATTGTGGTTTTATTTAGCTTAAGGTTCTACTTAAATTTAATTTGGTTAAACAACTTGCGGCAAATAAGTGCTTTTCAGTTTAGATCGTCCATAAACATTTGCAGGGGCATTTGCACGCTCTTGTAACCATGAGTTTCTGCTCCGACGCTTTTGCTTTTACTTATTTTTAGTTTTTTTTGTTTTTACGTTTCTTTCTTGAAATAGTATTTTATAATCGGAATAAATTATTTTTTTTTAAACTAAGGACGTAGTATTCTGTAAGTGTAGCACTATTTAAGTAGCACTGTGTTATGGTTCACCCTATTGAGTTGAAAAATACACCCCACCTCTATTAATTGACATTTCCATTATGATAACTGTAGAAAAATAAAAAAATAGTATGTTTTAAAGGTCTTTTCAACCTATTTTGCTCTAAAATTTTGAGTCACTATATGTTAGCTGTTCCAATAAATTAGTATGTAGTCTTGGTTCGTAAATATTAAAACAAGTTAAGTATTTTATTCCTCACACCACCGGGCCAAGTATTGTATTATTAAGAATTTTTATTCTCCACATTTTTAGGATCTGATATGTCTATGATTGATTGCAATTTTAAAATTGTTGTCTTCATTTATCCTTAACTTTGGGAACGAGTTAATACATAGGAGAGCTTCTAAATAATGTTTCCAAAATTTAACTAGCTTTTATAATGATATCGTAATTAGTATTGCTACATGTGTAGGTGACTTTTTCAATTACGGCTTAATCACTGTACATTAAATTAAATTAACAAATATTTATTAACGAAATAACAAAGTAACAGCATCAGAAAAAATTAGGAAGTAGGTAAAAGGTAATAATTATAATTTCATTAAAACTACAAATATTGTTCAAATTGTAGACCATTATGTGTCCTGCAAGTGTGACAAACTTTAAAAATTCTTTTTAATGCATTTTCTATTGTAAATGACTGTCTTTGTAACTCTGCAAAAGCGTTTTCGGTGGCCATTCTTAGTTGTTCTAAGTTTTCGTATCGCCTTACATAAACCTTGTTTTCTAAATAACCCCACAAAAAGAAATCTAAAACTGAGAGGTCAGGGGATCGTGGTGGCTATCGAACAGGTCCGTGTGTTCCTATCCATCTTCCAGGAAAATGGTCGTTAAGCCAGTTTTGACTTATTCTGGCATTGTGGGCTGGAGCTCCGTCTTGCTGGAAATAAATCCTATTTAGTTGAGCCAAGGGAATATCATCCAAAATTCCTAATGCGTCTTCTAGGATTCGCACGTAACCAATCGAATTCAGATTTCCTTCATATATTTGGTAAACTATTTTTCGGTTGAAAATAAAACAGGAGACATTGAATCCAAATCTGCCCTGACGCTCCCTAGGAAAAGTAACATGGTTGTTTTCTTGACTCCAAAATCGCGTGTTGTGTCTATTTAAAATCCCTGAACTAGTAAAATGTGCCTCGTCTGACCAAATAATCGTTTTTTCAAAATCGATATCTTCTGCCTTCATATTTATAAACCAATTGCAGAACTCCAATCTGCGCTCTGCATCACCAGGATGCATATGATGCACAAGTTTGTATTTATAGGGTTTGAATTTGTGCTTTTTCAAAATTTTCTGCACTTTGGTTTTCGGTACACCCGCCTCTTCGTCTATTTTCCTGCAAGATGTTTCAGGAGCTGTCTGAACGAGGGCTAAAACGTTGACCTCAGATTCTTCGTTGTCTTTATTGTAAGTTCGCGATCGAGGCTTGTTAAAAGATCCATATTGGCAAAGATTATTTTTAATTTTTTGAAAAATTCTTTTTTCTGGTTGTCTTCTCTCGGGATATCTAAGATAAAATAAAGCGAACCAATAAAGTCAAAATGCAGGAAGATAAAAGAGAACTAACCTGTTCAGATAAAGCTCTGCCGCCTGATCTGCATCTTCATTAGACAATATAAAACACGCGTTCATATCATATTTCTCAAAATATTCAAATTTTTGATTCTGAGCCATATTAAAAACAATAATTATAATAGACGTCAAGAAAAATTTAAACGCAATAATGCCAAAAATGACAGCAGTAATGGCTGCCTGATCATATTTTTGTTGGCGTTGCCATGGCTACCACAGCCACCTTCTCTTATTTCGATTGATAGCAGCCATAAATCCGTTTAAAGAAAAATGCATTTTTTCATGTTATTTATGAAAATAAATATGACTTATGGTATGTTTTTGAAAAGCTCTCGACACGAAGAATAAGATGAAAAAATAATATATAAGGTGTCCCATTTAAAAAATAGTAGGTTATGCCAATATGTCAAAAACTATGACTCTCAGCAAAAATCTGAGTACGCCACTGAATTCTACGTGAAAAAATCTATAAATACCAGTTGAAACATTTTAAATATATTTTACGATAGCTGAGTTACAGGGGGTGTCCGAAAATGACAAATTTTCAAAATCACCCTGTAGCACGGAAACTAAAATGGTTAGGGCAAATCTGTTTGCGGCCTCTTTAGTTTCATCGAAAAGTAGCACGGTGTCGCGAAAACCGCATCTCTCTATCTCTACTCATAAGCTGGAAACCCCGTAAAACCTACGAAAATGGGACACCCTGTACATTAATATTTAAAACAGAAAAATAGTGATTTTATTTTATCTTATCTTAGGAGATTAAAATTAGGGAAATCCTTATAATAAATTAATTCCTATCAAGATAAAATATCTGTATGAAACACAAATGCTGCTGCGACATCTGCAGGATTAAAGTTAATTTGAAGAAATTAATTGTGAATGTTTCATTATTCTACAATATGTCGCAGAGAAGAGTATCATATATCTCAGAGAAATGAATTGCGAGGTGCTAAGCGCAATTTCAAGTCTTAGGAGAAAAGCAAGAATCCTTTGTTTCATTACTTCAATTATTGATTATTATTGCCCGTTGAAAACAGAATTTGACTATAAAAAATACCTATCTTAATTCAAAACCTGGCAAAATCAGCAAATTCTAGAAATGTGCTGTAAAGTTAGTTACTATGAGTTTACGGTCTGTGTGTTAGTAAAGTTGGCAAATGACTGCCAATATAAAAGTCGAAATAAAAAGTTTAGACAAAAATAATTCAGAATTTGTATTTAAAAAACCACATTCAGTAAATGTACAGAAACAAAGTTACAAAACAAATAAATGCGACTGGCAAAAAAGGAAATAATATAGTTCTTATTGGTTTGCGATGCCTTACAAATTTCCTTCACGTTTCATGTTATTACTGCCACATTGGCGTAGCAAGAAGGAGCAGAAGCCTCAATTATATTAGTCATTGAGTGAAAATTTGGTTTCTAGCACATTTTAATACTATGAGTTACATAAAATATTTTATCTACCACCGCTTTTCTATAGGTATTGAGTAATACAAGAATGAATTGTTCGTCGTTTCAATTATTTCCGTCGGTGACTATAAATTATAATTTGTAAAACGCAAAACAGTTTGTGCGGCCCAAAACAAAAAGTTTGATTTGACGTTTACTAACTCATGGTCCTTGTGATTAGACCGTGTCAAATTGGAATTACTATCCGACGTTTCGCCTTCGATTGCACGAGACATCTTCAGGGATCCTTACTCCACGTGATCTGAACACTAAATGAGCTCGAATTTTTTTTGACGATGGTGAATGCTTTTACACACGAATTCCCTTCTGGTAGAAGGGAAAACAGTACGGAACTCGTTGCTCTCTGTCAAAGTCAACAATACTCACTAAACCCCAACGGGCCTCAATCAGATGGACCATCATTGGACTAGCCAAGGATCCTTCGATGGGGATGATGCCGTCCTTCCGGGAGAAGTTCCAATAAAGGACATGGTCCTCACTGTGTCGTGTGGGGGAGGTCCTCCCTTGGCAGGATGTTTTTGCCATCTCTCGATACTTGTAGACATCTGAAATAAAAGAGATTATTAATAAAGAAAAGTGTCGTCTTACCAGGCCGAGATATTTCTCCGCTTCCTCCTTTCGTCTGTCCGGTTTGCCGCTGCCTACGTCCTACTGTTCCGTGGTCCAGTCTGCCGTTGCCAGTGTCCCTCCGTCCAATACGCCTAGTGGTCGTCATTTCTGGGTCCTCTTCTGGGCCCTCAGCGACACTGCTGTTTCGTGATCCTGCAGTGTTGAGGCTGAGGTGAAGTTGAACCTCAGGTTCAACTGCAGCTCACGCTGGAGCCAGTTGAGGTACCTGGGATCATCATCTTTTACCTCAGGTTCAGCTACAACTCACGCCGGAGCCAGCTGAGGTACCTGGGAGTCCTTTTCTTGGAGTTGTTTGTTGGCCACTTATTGATACTCTAAGGGTTTCTGTGAGCAAGATCTAGTTTCTGAGGAGCACGGAGACTCAGAAATTTCGATTTGCCCACTTCCATCGTTAAGTATTAGTACAGGAGCCCGTGTCTAGGTCTCCTGTACCTTGTCCGGTTGTTGCGAATCGGAGCTAGTGGATCATAGTCTACCAGGTCACGTAGGTTTTCATTGGGGTGATTTTCGGCTGCCCTGAAGGCTCGGCTGGTCTTTTGCCGCATGAAGTCTTCAATAGGTGTCCATTGAAGATCACGCTGCAAGCCCCCATTCCTAATAAACCATGGGGTATGAGCTGCCATCCTAATAAGTTTGTTTTCAGTCCTCTTCAGTTTCATAAGATGGGATTTAGAAGCATATCCGAAGGATGTGGAGCCATATGTGAGTTGGCTTCTTGCTAGTATTTGGATCATTAACAGTTTGGTCCTCAGTCCCATTTCACTTTTCCGACAGAGCAATGGATAAAGTTTACCTACTGCTTGTCTGGTTTTTGTCCTAGCAGCGTTGATATGGTTGTACCATGTCAAGCTTCTATCCATGGTCATCTCTAGGTACTTGGCGTCGTTTGACCAATGAATTTCTACGTCTTTAATTCGGATTCTGGCTCTTGAAGCCAGTCTTTCTTGGAGAAGTATTTCAGCATCTTATTAGTAATGCCGTCGGCTCTAGGGGCTTTCTTAATCTTCAGTTTCCTGATGATGTCTCGAATTTCCCCGGGTGATACAGGATGTGGATTTTGTTGTGGTAAAATCCAAGCATCCAAGTCTCTAACTGAGTCGTCGATCTTTGCGGTGTGCTCTTCATCCTCCTCTGGATGTTGATTTAGCTGAACTTGTTGAACTATGGCGTCCTCTAAGGCTTCAGCTTTGTCCTCATCGGTGTAGATTGGGCCGTTTATACCTTGGAGAGGAAGAATAGGACGTTTGTCTATTCTAAGAGCACGTTGCATCTGCCAGGCTGTTTGGTGATACGTGTCTAAGGATCTCAGTTTTTCCTGCCACTTATTGTTTCTGTGCTCTTGTAACCGATCTCTGAGAAATTGGGGGTGTCGGTTTAGAGCAATCCTGTCCTTTCCCTCGAGGATCTGGCGTAGATCCTGCGGAGGCGTCTGTTGGTCTTGATCTCATCTCTGAGATTTTCAGGAAGCTCCTCGGTTTGTCGATGTCTGCTTATGTCTTCCACTACTGTATTCTCATGGAAGGCATTCAGGATGGCTGTCTCTAGACGTCTTACGGCCTCATCGAGTCCCTGAGGAGCGCGGATCCCAGGGATTTCAATTGCAGCTTTCAGACGCCTTTGATAGGTCTTCCAGTCGGTCGTCTTCTTGGTGTTGTGGTTCACTCTGTTGAAGTTTACTTCTAGTTGCAGGAGTACCGGGTGGTGGTCGGATGTACCCTCAATCAGAGTGTTTATGTCCAGCTCTTCCCTGATGTTTTTCAGGAGTGCAATGTCCAACACGTTTCCACGGGAGAGGTGTGTTGGTTGCTCGGGTCCTATTATGGCGAATCTATGGTCTTCACATAGTCTGGACAACTTGCGACCATTTGCATTGGTATGGGAGCAATGCCACTCTTCAGATTTGCAATTGAAGTCACCAATGATGATCTTGGCTCTTCGTCTTCTTGCTAAATGCTCAATGTCCTCTTCCAGCAGTTCCTGTGATGGGACGCGATACGCAGAAGTCATTTTAATTGGTCCTCTACGTGTGTTGACCTCTATGGAGATGGCGTCTAATTCCACATCCTCAACTTCCAGGAAGGAATGTGGAACGCCTTTTCTGACCAGGATTGCGACTCCTCTCATAGCTCGGTGGCCTAGAGGGTCGTATCTGTAGATGTGATATCCTGGGAAGGTCATTCTTGTTTCGGCTGTAAGTTTTGACTCCTGTATTGCTAGAACATCGGGACGATGTTCCTTCAGGAGTTCTAGGACGTCTGTTTTCCTGGCCCCTTGGCCGCAGGTGTTCCAGGAAATGAGTTTTAAAGTTTATTGCTGGTGTGCTGGCATTGCTTATTTGAGTCTACGGAGCTGTTCCTCCACAGCTTTTGTTATTGTAAGAATTATTGTTTCCACAATAGAGGGCATCATCCGGTGACTGCTCGCAGGATTGCAGCCTGGAGATCTAGGTGAGGGGAGCTCTCTTTCTTTTCCTTAGGGGGAGTGGGAGCAGTTTTGGCCACTTCCACGTTGGCGATTTTTACTGTAGATTTTGTAGCTGCAGGCTTGGTAGAGTTTTTGAAATTAACCCATGGGGCGATAGGAGCCTTTTTAAGTGCAGGATATTTCGGACAGCCCTTATAGGTAGCCGGGTGTCCTTTTCGGCTGCAGTTAGCACATGGCGTTTTTGCTGCCATCTTCTTCCTTTTCCGGGAGTTAGCATGCGTCAGACCTGTGCAATCCTGCATATTTGACGCATTTGTCCGGGAAAGTGCAGATAGATTGGGTGTGGCCGAATCTCTGGCACTTGAAGCACTGCTTTACAGTGCCGTCCCTTTTCTTGTATTCTACTTTGACCATAAGGTCAAAGAGGATGCCAACTTGCATAATTTTGTTACTCGCAGTTTTTACGAGGAACAGAGGCATAGGCTTTTTAGTAGTCCTCGATGTAATTCTTATGACGCTGGCGTCAGGGAACACAAGTCCTGTAGCTCCTGGGCAATCTCAGCCTCAGGGGTGTTCATGTGTAATCCGTGGATTACAACATGAGTCCTCTTATCTTCGGGAAATATTAGGAATATTTGAACGACGATTCAACTGTTTTATGGAACACTTTCGTTTATGATAATGCATCTATATTCAAACTAACTGTTTGCTAGATTGCCGAAAAGCCATACTTTTATTCTTGGTAAACGGGTGACTGATAATACACTTTATCCACGACTCATACATAATAAACTCATTATTCAACGCTTCTTCCATCATAAAACCCAACAAAAACAACAGAAAAGCATTAAAAATCATTCTTTCGGATTCTAGGGATGCCATTAGTCTCTTGAAAAACAGACATAAATTGAAAAACACAAAAGTCTTCTTAAATTCTGACATGACAAAGCAGCAGCGAGCACTTGAAGCGGCAGCTAAAGAAGATATGAAAGGAAGGCTCGAAAATGGCGAAAGAGACCTTCACATTAATTACTATATGGGCATACCAAGGGTTGTGCCAAAAAACGCCAATCGGCAGCCAAGAGCTCCTCACAATTAAGGCACTTTAATAATTTATCAGTGTTCTATCAAAATGTCCGGGGCCTTAGAACGAAGCTAAGCTACCTTCTGGAAACTATTCCAACATCTGAGCATGACATTATCATCCTGACAGAGACATGGTTGAACAGCAACTTTTATGACTCTGAATTACACTTCGAGGGCTTTAATGTTTATAGAAGAGATCGTTCATCTGCCAGCAGTACTTGCATCCGTGGAGGTGGTGTGTTGATTGCCGTTAAAAAGACTATTATCAGCAAATGTTTGCCATCTTCACCGGACATTGAGCAACTTTTTGTGTTACTAGAAGCTGGCAAAAGTAAGCTACTAGTATGTACAGCATACTGTCCTCCGAAGTCACCTGCTGAAACATATGTACTATCTAGTAGTAGCCTTGATGCAATTACCGAGGATTTGGATGCTGATGTGTATATTGCTGGTGACTTCAACCTCCCTCACTGCGAGTGGGGAAAACTTGATATGGGTTCTACTGCTGAGGCTGGTCTAGGTGCCCCTCCCGCTGAGGTGGATTCAATACTTGTCATGTCAAACTTGTGCTCCTATCATAACTTATACCAGTGTAATACAAATAAGAATTCTTTGGAGTCAATCTTGGACCTTATATTGGGAACCGACCCAAACATTCGGGTGAGGGTGTCTGATGCACCCCTTGTACCTTCCGATGGCTACCATCCACCACTGGTTTTCGATGTCAGATTGCCAAATGTAAACAATGAAAATGAGTTAATTGGTGAAGACTATTACAGGGACTTTGATTCAACTGATTATTCTGGTTTTATTGATTTTTCAACTGGGATGGCCTACTTGCCGATAAACCCTTGGATGTTTTGCTTGACATATTTTATGATGTACTTTGTTTGGCAGTTGATGTTTATGTGCCTCTTAAAAGGTTTTCTAAAAGGAACTTTCCCAGATGGTTTGATCATAACCTTAAAAATATTGTGATCCAGAAAAAGAGTGCTCATAGGCAGTTTCAGATTACTCGTCTTCATTCGGACTACTTAGAGTTTTCTAGACTCAGAGCAGAGTGCAAGAGACTAACCAGGTTGGCTTATAGGGATTATATATACAATGTTGAATCGGCCTTAAGAACAAATGTTCGCAAATTTTGGAGCTTTGCCAACTCTAGGAGGAAGGTGCCTGGTATACCTGGTGAACTCACTTATAATGATAGAAAGAGCAGCTTAGGAATTGAAATTGCAAACCTCTTTGCTGACTTTTTTTCAAGTACTTACTCCAGCAACTCGGGTGATGTATCTAAAATTGTTTTACCTCCTTATAATTATAATAACAATATCTCTTCCCTTAATATATGCATTTCAGATGTTTATACTAGATTAAATAATCTGGATGTCCGTAAGGGCCCTGGACCTGATGGAATCCCTCCATGTTTACTCAAACACTGTAGTTTTATCTTAGCCAGACCCCTTTGCTTTATCTTTAATCTATCACTTAGTTCTGGCTGCTTTCCTTCTCGTTGGAAGATTAGTTTTCTTACCCCTATTTACAAATCAGGTGACCGGTCAAGTGTTACAAACTATAGACCCATAAGCATTTTGAGCACTATCCCTAAATTGTTTGAGACTTTTGTTTGTGACCACCTTTCTTCCATACTGGGTAAGGACTTGATCAACCAACAGTATGGGTTCCGCCCGGGGTCTTCGACTGAGCTCAATCTGCTCACTTACAGTAATTATTTGTTGAAGGCCTTGGAGAGTGGGTGTCAGGTTCATTCCATTTACACTGACTTCTCCAAGGCTTTCGATCGCGTTAATCATAAAATATTGATTCACAAACTGAGGGCTCTGGGTGTCGGTGGTTCTCTTTTGGAGTTGTTAAATAGCTACTTGACTGGTCGCCTTCAGCGGGTTCGCGTTCAGGGTTACACATCTAAAGATATTGAAGTTCAATCCGGTGTTCCACAGGGATCCCATCTGGGGCCCCTGTTATTTAATGTTTTTATCAATGATATTCAAGAATGTTTTCACTTTGGTAACTTTGTTCTTTTTGCAGATGACCTTAAACTCTTTCTAAAGGTGCTTAATAGGGATCATTGTGAACAGCTTCAGTCTGACCTAAATAGATTTGTCGCGTGGTGCGGTGCCAATTGTATGGACTTAAACGTTTCTAAATGCCACTGGATTGTCTTTGGGCATGGGAAAAACATAACTAACTTTCCTTACACCATCAAGGATGTTCCATTGAGCTCTGTATCACAGATAAAAGACCTTGGAGTTGTTTTTGATAACCAGCTCTCCTTTGTTCACCATGTGATGTTTATCACAAGCAAATCACTGCAAATGTTGGGTTATGTCAGGAGATGCTGCCATGACTTTCACAATCTACAAGCCATCAGAACTTTGTATTGTGCCCTTATCAGACCTCATCTTGAATATGCATCATCTGTATGGTCACCTTGTTATCAAGTACATATAAACGCCATTGAGAGAGTTCAAAGGTCATTTCTTAGATTTTTAGCATTCAAATCTGGCCAGCCCCAAGTTCTGAGTTACAATATTCTGCAGCAGGAATATCATCTTAATTCACTATCATCACGTAGAACATCGCACGACCTTAAGCTGTTTTATAAAATTTTGAACGGCACCGTGATGTGCCCATCCTTACTAAATGAAATAGGTCTTCACGTACCTTCTAGGTTAACCCGTTCCGCGCGGCCATTCTGGGTACCTTTTCACCGAACTAACTATGGCCAGAACTCTTATTTAACTAGATGTTCAAATTTGGCCAATGAGCACTCTTCTTCTTTGGACTTTTTTAATTCCCGCACAGTCTTTCTAAAAGAATTGAATCGTCTTAATTTGTAATATAGACTTTGTGATTGTATTTTGTTTCTCTGTTCAAATGTGATAAAGTGACTAACTGTGTATGTGTGTATTAATTTGCATTTTGTAATATGTATATAATCTAAACATTTTTTCTTTGTAATGGGCTATATGCCCGTGGGAATATATAAATAAAAAAAAAAATAAAATAAAATAATGATAAACATTATTCACTCCCAGAAGTGAATTATCATTATTCGCTCCACACTAACAAGCCATAGTGTCTTTTTTAAGGTAAAAATCAATCATTATGAGGCACGCCTTGGTATCAGACACGGCTATACTTACAAAACAAATAAAATTATAGTAGCGCATTCGCTGTTTTAAACATGTCGTCATCATTATGCCTTTATTTGATATAAATATCTAAGTGAATAAAATGTATAAAAATAAAAATAAAGCTAATGGCGGTATTTTGTCGTGATTACCTCGTTTTCTTATATGCACTGGTTTTTACTTAACGTTGCCTGTTTCATTTATAGCGGAATCAGGCGTGAAACACATAACACTCCTAGATTTTGAAATTCTGTAATTGTTTTGTAATTCCAGGTCGAACTTTAACAGATATTCGCTTACAGAAATCTGTCATATGCATATTTATCATTAAGATATGATAATGAGAAATATGTTTATTCGAAATTTATTCCGATCTTTCCTTTTCTTTCCCTCTGAAACCGGAAAACAAACGTTCAATACGCAGCAGTTAATTAACGAGCCAACTCGAATATCTTCATTATCTAATATCTATATCACTCATTGATTAATGTCAATATCGATGCCTTTACTGAGACCGGGCTAGTTGACCTAAATATTTCAGACCATTTTTTAGTACGCTTTAAACTCGATTTGGGCGAAAAAAAAACAGAACCAACTTTATTTTTTTATAGACAACTAAAAAGAATATGTTTCAACGAATTTCAGATAGACCTAGAAGGACCAGCCGCAGAATATCCTTTTAATTCAATATTAATGAAAAAATATTCTATTTGAATGCAAGTATTTTAAATCTATTTGATAAATACGCCCCACTTAAACAATTTAGGAAAAACAAAAACTAATCTTATGCGCCTTGGATAACTTAACTGATAATGTAAAACTCTTACAAAAACTTAGAAATCGAGCGCTAGAAAGGTTTAAAAATAGCAAGCTTGCAGAGCTCTACAAATATTATAAGCAACTTAATAAATAATATCCTTCCCCTTAATCTTAGCAACCCCGATAATATCAATAATTTTTTTATAAATAGTGTTCTCTATAACGATAGACCTGACGTGGATCTTCTAAATTTTTATAAAAATTGCAAGCTTGATAGTTTTGGTTTTGGGTTTGACTTCTCCTCGGAGGAGGAAATATTAAATATAATAAAAAACATAAAATCTAAAGCAATAAGTAAAGACGGAATTAATATCACACTTATTCAGATATTTTGTCCGTACTTTATACCGTACATAACACATATTGTTAATAAGTGCACATTAATAAGTTATTTTCTTCTGCTCTGGAAGCAAGGAACAATCACACCAATCCCTAAACTAAAAAATCCTACAGAATTCAATCAATTCAGATCAATAAGTATCTTAGCGACATTTTTTAGAATACTGGAAAAAATAATGGATAAACAAATTAAATTTTTTGTAAGTTTCTTTTTTTCTGGTTTCAGGACAAATCATAGCTGTAAGAGTGCTATGGCAAGTATCACAGATGATATTTTAAGAGCGTCAGATGAAAGTAAAATAACTATTTCAACCCTTTTGGATTTTAGTAAAGTCTTCTATGTTTTAAACCACAAAATATTTATTTTAATTCAATTTTATAGGGTTTAGTGAAAATTCTTGTACATTATTGAATTCATTTTTATCCGAAAGGTCGCAGAGCTTGTCGGTAAAAATGAGTGTCCTCCAGGGTAGCATCTTAGGCACACAATCTTCACTTTAAACTTTATTTACTCACTGTAACTCACCTTTAAGCGGACGATACGCATATCTTTCATTTAGTGAACATCAATTTCGTCCTGATAAGATTCAATGCTGCGGCCTATAGTCATCTCTTAAGATTGAATCCTACCAAGTGAACAATCTTAATATTCGGCAATGATAATTAAATTACTAATGCAAAAAATAAAATATCGATAAAATTAAATGGTTCGATAATTCCTGTTGTCGATTCTGCTAAGAGTTTAACGTTGATTGTTGACTCGACGCTGCGCTTTATAAATCATGTTACATCTAAATTAAAGGCAGCTTATTGCAATTTAAAAGTTATATATAGTCACAGACATTCCCTTTCTGCAGAAACTCGTAAACTACCCGGTGAATCATTAGTTCTTTCACAATTCAATCACTGTGGTAGTATTTATGCTCCTTGCTTGGATAGTGCGGATCGCTACCAAATACAAAAAGTTTTAAAATTCTATTTACGACGTATCTAGGGGGCTAGACGACATAATCATATCTCCCCATTCCAAAATGCTTTTGGTTGGCTTAGCATGTCTGATTGATTTAAACTACAGCGGGCCACTTTCTGCTTTAAATTAATTAAATATAAATTACCTGCATACTCTATGGGAAGATCACCTTCAACATTCAAGTACACCCTCACCATCAACCCAAAGTACAACCTAAATTTACGAAATAAGCATTTGTTAAGATATCCTCAACATCGAAAAGAGATATTTAAATGTTCTTTCTCATTTAATATTTGCAATCTTATTAATTCGCTAGACTTCATCGAATTTAATCGGTCAGGCAACACCTTTGAAAATAAACTTAAGACAAAGCTACTTGCGAGTTAGTGGGTGTTTTGTTCTTGTTTCGACTTTGCAATATTTTTTATCTCTTTAATCTTCCCCCTTTTCTTGTTTTTATGTATGTTTTTATGACGAAATTTATATTTTTATTTATTTATTTATTTTCTTTTCTTCATGTTCCTTTGGGTTAAAAGTGGTACCTCATACTTACTAAGAATCACTATCAAATTTTAATTTATTTATATATTGAAAATATTTTCTTGATTTAGAGCCTGAAGAGTATCTGGAATTTCCAAATGTTTGAAGCAAAAAGGCCTATTGTTTAGCCTAATTTATTGTTTTACCCATTTTTGTATTGTACTTAATTTTGGCTTTAAACAATAAATTTATTATTATTATATAATTTTCCATTCCGTGAGTCTGTTTGTAAGCGATATAGCTGAAAAGCCACTTGTGGTAGACAATAAGCAAAAATCAATGCTAATATGGAATTATAATAGTATCACTTTGAAAAAAGACCGAGGCTTATAACCGTCATATATCCACGGGTCTTACGAATTCACAATGGCGAAACAAAATAGCCTCCTCATAAAAGGTTAAAACGTCAGTCTGAGAAAAACCACTCGTTCCATTGATACAAATATGACCTGGGAAAATTTTCGTACAAATGAAGTACTAAAATATTTAAGAAATACTGTGAAAAAATTACTTATTCGAATTGATTTCAAATAAGCACATAAATTAACTGTGAAATACGAACGAACTTGTGATACTTTGAGACGAATGCATTATGGTGAAATAAAACGGATGTCAAATGAAGTGTTTAAAAAACAATGTAAAACACTGCATTGACTTAAGTGTAGTAGAAGGATCAATTGGAAAAGTTTTGGTATGAATGATGCCTGAATGAAAGCTAGATGTCATATAGGAAAAACACTAGTAAACTTTTGGTACCAATTTAACGTGCCAGAACAAAATGGCGGCCTATTAAAATTGTTAAAAAATCAGAGTAAGAACCGCTTATTAAATATTTGTCCAAACATTAAGTGTGGCATAGAAAAAACTTTCTTAAAAAATGATATGTTAGGTGGCTTTACCCAGACCTTTCTTTGTTACGAATCTTTCGTTTTATCGAGGAGAGTCAAGCGTCAACTATTTAGTTCAGCATCACTTATTTATTAAAATGTATACAATTTATTTTATCTTTCATTCTCCTAACGAACGAAAGGATTCATTACGAGGAAACTACCGTTTAAAGTACTTTACAGATCGGCTTTACCCAACTACCTAGAAGGTCCCTACTAATGAATTCTTTCACTTATTAGGGGAATGAAAGATAACGTAATTTATATATGTAGTGTTCAAGTTATCTAAATAACTACGTGTCGAGCTAACGTAGGTCATGCTTCACTTAATTCCAGAAAAAAGGAAGAATTCGTAACGAAGGAAGTTCCGGATAAAGCCAATATACCGATTTCTTGTACAAAAACTGGTTCTATAATTTAAAAGTAAAAAAAAATCATTGTGTTACTATAAAACTGCATCACATGTTGCAAAAAACTTTATTTAGCAGAGGTGGAAACTGTTGTATAAAATATTTTTTATAAAAATTAAAGGTATCAATACGCTATTTCTGAGATATTTGTTATTATACATGGTAACTAGGAAAGATGTAAATCAGGTATATGATTTTTTAAATGGGGCAACGTATATTATCAGATTTTTAAAATATTCAAAAAAATACTAAATTACATATCCACACTTTGAATAATATCTTCATAATAATGTAAAACTCCTTAAGGTAGCAACTTAAGATGACACTATCTGGATGATCAAGCTCCAACAAAACGAGTTTTATCATATTTATAACCATACTTTTTCTATAAGTGTAAACATTTGAACACATAAATAATGAGACATTAAATTTAAAATAATTCTGATGTATTCAGAAGAAAATACTTAGAAACAACTAACAAAAACCAATTATTTTTTTGCGGAATTTTTTTAACTTTTTGGCCTGGAAAAAAGTTAAAAATATTCAGTAATATCTTTTGCGTACTAGAAAAAAATTAATTTTGTGCTTTTTTGTGCAAATCAGTCCAGAGTTTTTTTATTGGGTAAGGGTTAGAATGAAGTTTTCTTTTCAAGTTTGTAAACGTTCTCCTTCTAATTGTGAAATTCTGATAACTAGCCTATTATATTTGTAATTTTTTTGATAAATCTGAAGTGATAGTACTTTTGAGACGTATTATAATAATTTTTTTTTATTCTTAAATCTTTATGTCTATGAGATAAATCTAAGGATCGTGAAATATTTACCCATTTATAACTTTTATCTCGGAGAGTGGGCGTGGGGAAAATGGCATTTCAGCTAACTTCAGCACTAAAAATCCTCTCTCACAGAGATTACTTGAAGGTTACAAAATATTATAAAATTCATAAATACAAAACCCCAAGTAAATTATTACGAAGCTGAGGAGAAATCCCACTAACAGATTTCCAAGAAAAACTTGGATCTTATTTTCCCCAGTTCGCGCTGACGACCTTTCGATATTACAGGAGACCAGAAAAGTGAAGTGAAAAGGTAGTTCCTTCCTGGAACCAGTTCCGTTGTACTTTCTAGAATTTACTCAACTCGGATGCCGAACTATCATTGGTTAGATTGCCCCAGGTGACATCAGTGTTGTCAAGAGGAACTCAGAATGATTTAAAATAGGGATTGCAGGGCAAGAAAAACGACCACTGATTGGTTTATAATTTAAACAACAACCACCTGAGAATAAACTTGGCAACAGTTGGGTTCTTAGAATGCGCCTACTGAATGAGGGCATATCGGATGCAGCGAGTGACAGCGCATAGGAAGTGACTCGTCCCATAACCTTAAATTATGCTGTGAACTAGGCAAAACGAATCGTAAACAAACATCTATCTTCCAGTTTCCAAAACTTAGATCATTAGAATATTAGTTGAAAAGGCTATCCCGAGAAATCAATTCCCAGAATTACTCATGCAATCAGGTGAAAATGATTGAAAAAGGAAATATTTAAGGAAGTAATTTGGTTTTCCAAACACTACACAGAACCGATTTAGTTATACCAATATGCAACTGCTACCTAATCTAAGAAAAAAAGTTATGAATATTGATTTTAAATCGAGAAATTTTATGTGTTTATAGATCAAAGTTAACTGAAAGAATTTGTACTAATATTACCCTTATGTGTTAGGTATCCAGGGCCAAAAGAATACAATTAAAATAGGGTAAATTTTAAAAAGTAAGAAGCATGTATTGCCCTAAAAACAATAGAGATATAGATAGAGGTTTCAAGGGCCAAAACTTGCATAAAGGAGGTAAAACAGGTTTTCAAGACTGCGAAAATTAAATTCTTATTTACTCTGTAATATTAAGAAATAAATATCTTTAGACGTTATTTGGGTTTCGTTTTTTAAATAATTATAATTTTAATTGATGAATGATATTATATGAATCTAGGCATCGCCATCCCATGTAACAACGTTCGAACTTGCAGTAAAACGTTTCTTTAGAATGGGGTGGTGAACTACTTTAGTTTAAGAATACTGATAGTTGTTGATAATAGGTGGCGCTATACATACCGATTAATCATTATAATATAATCCGGCATAACAAATGAAATTTTCGCTTGAGATATGGGTAATCTAACTAAACTATAAAACCAATATATAATTTACATAAAGCGAACATATCAATTATTAAAAATTAGCATTAAAATAGTACATTACAAATGTTAAACTTATAGATTAAATTATATAATAAAATTAGAGTGTTACACATTATTTAACATTCATTATTTTTGTTTTAGGTACCATATTTTTAATACTAAGGATCTACGATGTTTTCTTGGAAACATATAACAACGATTTGTTCCAAATAGGTAAGGATTCGTTAAAACTGTAGTTGCAGTTTGCATTGTCTAACAATGGATGCAATTTTGCTTTCACGGTATATTTAATATACCCACCGCTATAATGCTGGGTCTTTTTCAATCAAGTGATGATATATAAATTATAGGTAAAAACTTCCCATTTCGAATTAAAATAATATTGTTCTAATTTATTCAAAATTTACATTTCGGAAGGAATAATGTTTTTATTTATAGTTTAAAAGGTACGTATATTCAAAAGTACGATAGAAATATTTTTAATCCCAAACTTCCTAATAGTATTTTAAATATGTCATAACGTAAAATTTGCGAAAATTATGCATAAAAACACCCCAATAAAATCTAGTTTCTCCTGACGAAAAAATATGTATGATTCATTGCGCGATAATTGTGTGTTTGTGCGTTTTTTGATGCAAAAATTGTGTTGGTCGAAATTAATTTTAAATAGTCTCTGTTATACTATTTGCTTTTTTAGTTGCTAAATATACAACATATTTTTTAAATAAACAGACCCTATTTATTTATTTATATTTTTTAAAGCTTTACAATTCTGCAGGTATTTATATCTCATAAGGTCTTGTCTGGATGTTTTCATTGTATAAATGTGTGTAAATTTACAATTTTTAGCAATTTAGGTATGTAAAAGTTGAGGAATTGATCTTTCTTTCATACAAATCGCTTTGTACATAACGTCTCAAATCATCTTCTTAAAAATGTAACATTAATTCAGGTATATATAAATATACATATATATATATATATATATATATATATATATATATATACATATATATATATATATATATATATATATATATATATATATATATACATACAGTGTGCCCCAGATTCGCTTCTCTGTATAGGGATCTCGGTTCCTAATATATACTTACAGCAAAGGTTAATTGTAAAAGTTTTAGAGGAAATTTAGCGTATATTTCGATATCCGGGTTCAGATTTCCGATCGGTCAACTGGTTTTGGTAATATCGGCGAAAAACCATAAATGGCGGATTTCGCTTTTCGCCAGTAAATCGAAAACTCTAAATATGACAGCTGTCAAAATGTGACACTTTTTTACTTCTTTTGTTGTCCCGCAACCCGCTTCAACTTTCATTTTTCTGATGTCCGCCAAATTGGATTTTTCGATTTTCGGAAAGAGAGTAAAATTTCCAGTTTAGTGATGTTTCACAAGGGTATAAACGATTTAAGTATCATCGAAATATCACAGTTCCTAAAGTTGGGATTCAATTTTTTCTAGGGAGGCTATGATTTATTTGTCACAAGATTACAGAAATAAGTAATGTATTAAACGCATTGAATTTTCATTACAACATGAAAAGCATTCTAATTATTAAAACGCAACTTTGATACTTTGAATCATTTAAATTCAAAGTTAGAGCCCACTTTTGTAACAAACAAATACGATGTGTGACATTTCGATAATGCTCAAATCCTTTATGCAGTTGTAAAACATCACTAGACTGGAAATTTTACGCTCTTTCCAAAAATCTAAAAATCCAATATGGCGGCTATAAGAAAAATTAAAGTTGAGGCGGGTTGCGAAATAATAAAAACATCTTATTCCTCTTGAAAAAGTGTCCAAATAAAGTCACATTTTGACAGCTGTCAAATTTACCCTTTTGGATTTACTTTATATATGTATATATATATATATATATATATATATATATATATATATATATGTATATATATATATATATATATATATATATATATATATATATATTATTTTTTTTTTTTTTGGTTATAGGTCCGAAAAAAATACTTGTGACTTAGGATGTCACATATATTGTCAATTTAAAATGATGTTTTCTCCCTCCCTGTATTGTAAGCAACCTATTTTGACACTGCTTTGACAGACGTAAGGGAAAGTTACTCAACATTGGTTGCCCTTAACGACACGATGTAAGTCAACTTACACTTAATCTAAAATACTATAAGTAGTTTTAATTTTTGATTTCATCAACATATTACAAAAATCCGGACAAGAATCGGTGATATTAATTGAAATGAATATTAATGGTACAATTATTAAAATTATTCACATTATTAACAAAATTTGGAAACACGTTTTCTCGTTTCTTCTCGATGTGTATTACATTTTCTAACTCCACAGATCCTTCGTTTCTAACCAATGTTTCTGTCACTGTTGAAGCACTGCAGGAGACTTCAGGCCGGGTCTTATTATATAAAATTGTATTCGCTACTTCCTTTTTATTATTGAAGCTCTCAGCTACGTAACTTTCCGCAATTTCCATCCACCATTTCGCTTGATAGCTAATACATCAATTCCAGTATTTGCTAATAAAATTGCCGATGTTCTTCTAAAAGAGTGTCCAGTATACATTTTGAAGTTCTCAAACTTTAGAAATTTCGTAGTTTTACTTGGAATTGTCTAAAACGTTTTTTTCCCGACAGGCTAGTTTAAGTACTTTTCATTTTGATATCGCATAAAGAAGCGCGAGTTAATAGTGGTCATTATTTAGTATTTATTTACATTTGAATGATAGTTCTAGACTATCATTCAAATGTAAATAAATAATCAACATGTATTTTTCGAGATAGGTAAGGAAAGCCATATATACCAAAAAAAAAAGAAAATAAAGGAATGAGCAATTTCTGAGAAAGCCTACTATGATAGGCGAAACGTCAAGTTAATCCCATTGTTTGATTTTGCAAATAAACCTATACCCAAGAAAGAAGTCTAATTAATATATACCGGGTTTAAGAAACAAATTGAATAATATATATATATATATATATATATATATATATATATATATATATTTTTTTTCGTTTTTTTTCTTTAACCATATATAAATATTTTGTTAATTATTTTCTTGGGCATAGGTTAACTCATTGAGAAGCAAAACTACAATTTAATCGACGTTTCGCTCATTATATTGAGCTTTTTCAAGATATTTTATTTTCTACAATAAAAACACGTATAGTTAGTATTTAAATTGGTTAAAACATTATTGAAAAAACATCAAAAAAAACTCAAAAAAACACTACATTTAAAACAAACTATGATCATGAACACAAAAATACATTTAAAACAACATTAATATTATACAGAGTACGTACCTTGGAAACATGTCATGTGTACGACTGTTTTGCGATTGCAATAATTTCGACACGTCTGGAATTCTGGTAGATAAAAACGAGACAAATTTTTTCTATTTTTTTTATATTTACTTTGATTTTTATTGCTGTACAGAGTTTGGGTTTATGATCTTACTGAAATGTACAGGGTTTTATGTATGGAGTAGTTTATTTATTTAAATTAATTTACTTAGATATCAGATTATAATAAATTTGGCTTAATTTATTGATGTCTTTTTTATCGTTGACGGCATCTTTCTCTTTTTTAATTTGTATCATTCCTCCATTGTCGCACAATTAGTTATAGAATATCTGGAGGAGAGTGTGATAAGTGAACTTGATTTTAACCTTCCTTTTTTTAAAAGATTTGTGGACGATTGTTTAACTGCCGTTTCAAAAAACCATATTAATGACCTATTAAATGCTTTCGATAATTTTCACCCCAAATTAAAATTTACCATGGAAATTGAAGACAAAAACAAAATTAATTTTCTAGACTTAACCCTAATTAGAAACAAGAAAGATCAAAATATAAAAACCAAGTGGTATACAAAAAAAACATGGTCAGGGTGGTACTTAAACTTTAACTCCAACCATCCAAAGAATCAAAAAAATAGCGTTATTATAGGTCTAACCGATCGTGCCATCTCACTTACTTCCCCAGAATATCGTCCTGAGATTTTAAAGAAGGTTAAAGAGACTTTAATAAATAACCATTATCCGGAAAAAAAACATACTACGAGTTTTTAAACAAAGAACTCATGTTTTTATAATAACTTAAAGAAAGCATCAAAAGAAAGAAATGGTAATACTAAATACGTTGCAATGCCCTACACAGACGGTCTATCAGAAAAAATAAATTATATATTGTCTAAACACGGCATAACTGTCTGTCATAAAGCACAGAATTTACTAAACTGTCTTTTCACTCCCTTGAAAAGCAAAGTAATTAAAAAAAAAGAAATCAAACCTAGTTTACTCAATTCCATGTTTAAATTGCCCAAAAAAGTACATAGGAATGACAACACAATACTCAGATAGTCGATTAAACAGCCACAAATACACAAAAAATGCATCAAATGCACTGCACAAACACGAACATACAGAAAAACATGAATTCGATTTTAAACAAACCAAAATTTTAGAGCAAGAAACTAATTATCGAATACTCACAATAAAAGAAATGAAACAAATCACAATAAAAGAAATGAAACAAATTAAAAAAGAGAAAGATGCCGTCAACGATAAAAAAGACATCAATAACTTAAGCCAAATTTATTATAATCTGATATCTAAGTAAATTAATTTAAATAAATAAACTACTCCATACATAAAACCCTGTACATTTCAGTAAGATCATAAACCCAAACTCTGTGCAGCAATAAAAATCAAAGTAAATATAAAAAAAATAGAAAAAATTTGTCTCGTTTTTATCTACCAGAATTCCAAACGTGTCGAAATTATTGCAATCGCAAAATAGTCGTACACATGACATGTTTCCAAGGTACGTACTCTGTATAATATTAATGTTGTTTTAAATGTATTTTTGTGTACATGATCATAGTTTGTTTTAAATGTAATGTTTTTTTGAGTGATGTTTTTTTTAATAATGTTTTAACCAATTTAAATACTAACTATACGTTACATGTTTTTATTGTAGAAACTAAAATATCTTGAAAAAGCTCAATATAATGAGCGAAACGTCGATTAAATTGTAGTTTTGCTTCTCAATGAGTTAACCTATGCCCAAGAAAATAATTAACAAATATATATATATATATATATATATATATATATATATATATATATATATAATATATATATATATATATATATATATATATATATATATATATATATATATATATATATATATATATATATATATATATATATATATATATATATATATATATATATATATATATATATATATATATATATATATATATATATATATATATATATATATATATATATATATATATATATATATATATATATATATATATATATATATATATATATATATATATATATATATATATATATATATATATATATATATATATATATATATATATATATATATATATATATATATATATATATATATGTCGTTGGTCGTCACTTTTTGTCACTGTAAATGTACGTGACATTCCATTTTTGGAGACAGGAATGGTCACAATTACGACTTCTTGACTTATTTTAACATTGTCTATTTTCATTTCACAGAGTTCATTAGAACGGCACGCTCCAGTTTTGGATACTTAGAAATATCTATATTCCCTCTATAAAAAGGGTGGACTTCAACATCGAATACTCACACCATAAGCTTAATAGTGACTTCAATATAGCACTTTTTTCGTTGAAATACGATAAAAACAAGGTTTCTGAGACTGCAGTAGCCGTCTTGCTTTGGCCCACATTTTTAAAGGATTTATATGCTGCTTCATACCTTTTTTTCGACTTTTCCGGTAGTAGAGATAAACAAGCAATATTCGCTGATTCTTCTATGTCTGAAATATTCATTTTGTCTACACAGAATCAAATAATTCGAGTTCTTCACACTTTTCGCTATGAATTGTCAATTTGACGTTGTATTAAAATAAAAACTGCTTATGCTGCTCTGGCAACGAATCACGGCTGCCTTCATAATTTAATGAGAATGCTATCGAATGTAATGATAATGAAAATCCAAAAATATATCCAGCGTTTTCTTGTAAACATACAATACAGGGAGGGGGGAAAATGTTATATACTATATGGGATGTAAGTATATTAACCAGTCTCGAACTTTTTTGCCAGCCCTCGCTATCGCTCGGACGCAAACTCGTCCTCGGCTGGTAAATGTTACTTACGTCCCTTATAACGTAAATAACTATTTAACGTTTCGGCAGGAACACCCTTGCATTTATCAAAAAAGTTCATCCTAAAAGCTAAAACAGAACATCTATATTTTACATTAAAAACTCTGATTTCTTTTGACTAACCATGAAAAGTAAGTAATCCATTATTATTACAAAATTGTATAAAGAACAAATTTCACTTATTTTAGGAACTATAACAAAGAAGACGAATATATAAATATTAACACTATAAAAGGAAGGTCAAGAAACTCTTTTATATAATATATATATATATATATATATATATATATATATATATATATATATATATATATATATATATATATATATATATATATATATATATATATATATATATATATATATATATATATATATATATATATATATATATATATATATATATATATATATATATATATATATATATATATATATATATATATATATATATATATATATATATATATATATATATATATATATATATATATATATATATATATATATATATATATATATATATATATATATATATATATATATATATATATATATATATATATATATATATATATATATATATATATATATATATATATATATATATATATATATATATATATATATATATATATATATTTATTTACGAATTTTTTTTAATCTAGTTAAAAGTTTTCGTAAATATGCGTTTAATGTAATAACACTAATTTAAAAAAAAATTCTCGTTGCACATTCGTTGTTCACCTTGTATAGACATAACTTTTGATGTTAATTTTAACTAACTTTGACACGCTGTATCTTAAAAACTAGTCAATACGATTTCGATTTTAAGAAAAGTAGTAGCACCTTTAATATACTGTTTTAATGGTTTAATATTCCGTTAATAATGGGGTAGAAAGTCCATTTCAGTTTAGCGTTTATACTGGATCCAATTTTCCAACCAACAAACTCAAATTAGTTGTATATTGTAGTAACTGTTTATAACATATGCAAATTTCAATTTAGAAGCTATTGTTTAAACGTACAGTATAGAGGAAAAACCAGTAATGAACATCTACTAATTTCATTGAACATCTTGGGCAATAATTTACTTTCCATGGCAAATAAATAGAGCATCGACGATGTCCACACTAATCGAGATTATCTTGACGCACAATGACTTGATAGCAAGAGCTTACACTGATTGGTTCCCTAAAAGGATGATACCGTCTAAAGGAACAATGAACGGAATTGTTAAGGGTTTTCCAATAGTGTAGAGGTATATTTTGAATGTTAATATTCGTGAATATTAAAATTTTAAATGATACTATTAAAAAAATCGCATCCAATCTTCAGTATCTTAAAAATTGTATTTGTTCTCTGTTTTCGTTGGTACATGACATTTTTCGACGAAAAATTAGTATTTTCAAAATAAATCGGAGATATTCAATTTAGATGATACTTAAGGTGCGATTTAATTATTTTTTCAACCGCATAACAAAGCAAGCTATACTTATTCTTCGCGAAATTTTATGTTTCTGTTCCATGACAAAACGTAAAGAGTTCTGGCTTCATTTAACAATGTAATAACTATTATTTCAACGTATAACGAATAAAACTCTAAGACTCTGCTCAAGATTTTCCTGTAAAATAGTTTGTTCTCAATATTAACTTTTCCTCCCATTACGAAAATATTCACTTTAAAATATGCACTATAAAATTTAATTATCCATTTCATGTCTTTTTTAGCATTTTAGAAAGGAAGGGCCTACCAAATATTGAGCAATTATCATGGTTGTAATATGGAAAAATATAATGCCGAAAGCAAAATTAGAAATCCATCCCCAGCTTGCCGATTATATGCTACTTTTTAAATTCGTATTTTGCTTTAAACAGAAAAAAATTAGCTAACTTGGAATAATAATATTTACAACTTTTAAATTTACAAGCTTGTTTCTTATATCATGTATAATTGACAAATTATTTTATATCGTTTGCCTCATTTTATTTTGTCAACTAATTGCAGAACTATTGAATGTCGAATTTCTACTCAAAAATCGCATACGCGTAAATAGATAATTATGAAAGTTAGTTTATATAGGCATAAATAAAATTAGATATATTGCTAATAATTCTTTGTTCAAATAAATTCACATTGATAAAATATTTTATTTCACTGATTTTATAATTATTTAAAAAAAAATTAATCCAATGATATACTGATCTTCGAAACTTTGTAGAAGACAAACAATTAAAAAATAAACACACTTTAAAAAGCTCTCTGATTTTATCTATTACGATGTAAATTTAATTCCTAAATTAATAATACCATACGTGTTTATTATTAATCTGCTATAATCGATTACGTCTTATGTTCAATACTAAACAGTGAGTAATTAAGGTTTACCTTGTATCATTAACGTAATATTGTAATTAATTAGTCAGCCTCTCAATTATCTCAAACGACAGTAAAAGCTGTGTTCAATAATTACCAAAGTTTCTTATATGTTATCCTGAAGGTGTATGATTACTTGTGAGTTTAGACTTTAAAGATACTTTAAAAAATATTTAAAGCGCGTCTAATAATTAATGGTTAGTTCATTTGAAACGGTGAATATTATTGTAGAATTGGACAGAATATTATTACAAAAGAAGTGATGTTACAGCAAATATTATACAATTTATGACTAGAAAATTTTAAAAGTTGAACTATTTGATACGAAAGCGTAGAAGGGCCACAATTTTTTTATTTTTATTTTTGTAACAAATTCCGACTTCTATCTCGGAATTCCGACTTCTAACTCGGAATTCCGACTTCTATCTCGGAATTCCGACTTCTATCTCGGAATTCCGACTTCTATCTCGGAATTCCGACTTCTATCTCGGAATTCCGACTTTTTTCTCGGAATTCCGACTTCTAACTCGGAATTCCGACTTCTATCTCGGAATTCCGACTTCTATCTCGGAATTCCGATCTCGGAATTCTATCTCGGAATTCTGACTTGTAACTCGGAATTCCGACTTCTATCTCGGAATTCCAACTTCTATCTCGGAATTCCTACTTCTAACTCGGAATTCCGACTTCTATCTCGGAATTCCGACTTCTATCTCGGAATTCCGACTTCTATCTCGGAATTCCGACTTCTATCTCGGAATTCTGACTTGTAACTCGGAATTCCGACTTCTATCTCGGAATTCCGACTTCTAACTCGGAATTCCGACTTCTATCTCGGAATTCCGACTTCTATCTCGGAATTCTGACTTGTAACTCGGAATTCCGACTTCTATCTCGGAATTCCGACTTCTAACTCGGAATTTTGACTTATAGTAGTGTTGTCACATAAATGTTCCAATTTTTGCTTTGGATGCGTTGTCCAGTGACTGCACATTTAATAATTGTCCTTGTGATAAAGACATTTATGACTTGTGTAAAATATTAATTGTTGAAAATGTCTAGAAATAGTATCTAGTATGATGAAATCTAACCCCTGAAGGGTAGAAGACAAAGAAATTTTAATAAATGAGGAAAAAATAAATAAATTATTAAATTCTATTCCTTGTAGCGACACCATGGACGGCAATGCAAGCCAAACTATTTATAGGATGCTTTTACTAACATCTACAATTAATATAAAGTTTAAATAAGAAGTGCCGCGAATCTCTAGAGAGTAGATAACTTAAATAGATTTTAATAAATAAGAAAAAAAGTATATTTTACCCTAAATAGACTCCCTCGGATCGTAGTACAAGCCAAAATATTTATAGGGGGCTGTTACCCCGATGTCTGGAAATAATATATATTATGAATTAATGTAGCAGCAGGTTTCAGAAAGGGTAGAAAATTCAAATTAAATTTAATAAAGTAGAAAAAATTCAATTAATTAAATTACCAATGTGTCTAGAAATAACAACTCTATGAATAAAAGTGACAGGATTAGAAAACTGAAACAAATTTTATTGAATGAAAAAAGTCATATTTTCATATTATGTCCCAGACCCCGAACAAAACTAGGTAGTCAAAATATTAATTGGAAGTTGTTGTCAATAGGTCTAATAATAGTATATAGTAGAGGTCCTTAAGGGTAGAAGACCCCGGCCTGCCGAGTCATTCCAATATATTAATGATGTATCTGTTACAAACTTTTACGACAAGTGGAAGAAGATCCAAAACGGGTAATGAAACTTAATACATAAAAAACTTAAATGACTGGGAACATTAGTCTAAGAGTCTATAATCAGTAATACAGTCTACTGTATTAGATATTTTGTCAGCAAACCACGTATATCAAGCTACCCATTTTGATATTTTGGACAAATGAAAAGAAATACCTATTCCTTTTGTTGGGTGTGATCAACACGAAAAAAATTTACAACTACGATCATTGAGTTGTACCTTGTTAGTAGAATGCTCTTTATTTGTAAAGAGGTTTACCGAATAGATAAAGCTAAAAGAAAGAAAATAAGGTGCTTGAAGAAACAATCAAAATTATGATTAACTTTTCACTGTGTTCCTGTATCTGTTTTGATAGACTGATGTCCTTCCACAAAGTTAGAAATAAGAACTACAACGGAAACTTGATTTATGAGGATATGATTTGCTAACAATTTTTTTTTTGCTGAAATCATGTTTCAGATTTTTGTTTTCAACTTCATAAAATATCAATGTCTTCATTTGTGGAGGAATTCTAATAAATTATAGTTTAAAAAATTGAAAAACACGCTGTAATAGTAAACTGAACTAAAATAAAACCATTTGGACGAGAATAAAGTGATTAACAAGAAAATTAATGTCATTGTGAAAACAGCGTGGGTCTGATATCAGTTATAAATATTTTATCGGTATAATTTCTGAAAGTAAAGTCAGTATGAAAATATGATATAAAGGCACCCTACACTTTTTTACAAAAGTAATTTTTTTCTTTTTAGTTCAATTTACTATTAAAGCGTGTTTTTTATATTTTTAAACAATATTTTTTTTTTCTTTTTAAATCCGTTTACTATTAGAGCGTGTTTTTTAGTTTTGTCAAACTATAATTTATTTTTCTTCGCTACCTCCCCGTGCCGAGAATGGGTAATTTGCGCGTCTGCTGCCTTCCTTTTATATGGTAGCCATTTTCCAGGGTCCCTTTCCGAGATGAAATTTTTTTATCCTGATGATCCTGACCAACTTATCAAATAATTGCATGGGCATCGATTGTAATCTGGCGTTATAAAGTGGGTGAAAATCAAATGAAACTAACAAAAGCGTTTTAAAACGAGTACATTTACTCGAATAATATTTTAATTAACAGGTATCAGGGAAATTTGGTTTTTCTGACTTTGTTTTAGTTATTATATTTTGTATCATCCATAGAATGTAACTGATTAGTTAGATTCCTGTCCTTACTTGACAAAGTCAACCTAAAATCTTTTATACTTATTTATAATAACGGAATTTTTAACATAATATGGATCAGATGTTCTTACTAAATGGTGTTTTATTATTTCTACTATCTATGAAAAAGATAAAGCAAAGTACAAATTTTTATTTTTCATGTCAACCATATTCAAGCCATCGGAACCGACCCAGTCATTATTTTTTAATTTGGACTTTATGCACAGTTAATAAATTTCTTTAGTTTTACTTAGCTTCATCCTGATCCCTATAATTAAAACATTAATTTCATTCAGAATGATCGCTTCATTTGACGTTAAAAGAGTATAAAAAAGTGATTGCGCTAATAAGCAGTCGTGTATTAATTACAACGCAGATAGAAATTCCGAGTTAGAAGTCGGAATTCCGAGATAGAAATCGGAATTCCGAGATAGAAGTCGGAATTCCGAGATAGAAGTCGGAATTCCGAGTTAGAATTCGGAATTTCGAGAGAGAAGAGTTAGATCGGAATTCCGAGTTAGAAGTCGGAATTCCGAGATAGAAGTCGGAATTCCTAGTTAGAAGTCGGAATTCCGAGATAGAAGTCGGAATTCCTAGTTACAAGTCAGAATTCCGAGATAGAAGTCGGAATTCCGAGATAGAAGTCGGAATTTCGAGTTAGAAGTCGGAATTCTGAGATAGAAGTCGGAATTCCGAGTTACAAGTCGGAATTCCGAGATAGAAGTCGGAATTCCGAGTTACAAGTCAGAATTCCGAGATAGAAGTCGGAATTCCGAGATAGAAGTCGGAATTCCGAGTTAGAAGTCGGAATTCCGAGATAGAAGTCGGAATTCCGAGTTACAAGTCAGAATTCCGAGATAGAAGTCGGAATTCCGAGATAGAAGTCGGAATTCCGAGATAGAAGTCGGAATTTGTTACAAAAATAAAAATAAAAAAATTGTGGCCCTTCTACGCTTTCGTACCCAGGAAGAAGTAAAGTGTCATATTAATTATTTAGAACTTCTTGTTATATATTATGCATTACAATGTTATGCTTCAATTTAAAAAAAATGCAATATTTTTCTTCGGATAGACCACAAAAGAGCAACAGCATACATTAATAAAATGGGGAGAATTAAATTTTAAAAAATTAATGAATTAAGTAGACAAATATGGTCATGGTGCCAGGAACATAAATTTTTTTTATATGCTTCCTATATTCCTTCAAAAGGAAAAACAATAGCAGTCTTGAACATTACAAGCAGAATCAGAATATTCATTGAATAAAAAAGAATTTTATGAAATAGTAATAATTTTTGAAAAACCAAACATCGATTTTTTCGCTTCAAAGGTAAATGCTAAATGTGAGACTTATATATCATGGTTTTTAAACCATCCCGGGGGCTCTGACCTACGATGCGTTTACAATGAAAGAGATAAAGCAAAGTACAAATTTTTATTTTTCATGTCAACCATATTCAAGCCATCGGAACCGACCCAGTCATTATTTTTTAATTTGGACTTTATGCACAGTTAATAAATTTCTTTAGTTTTACTTAGCTTCATCCTGATCCCTATAATTAAAACATTAATTTCATTCAGAATGATCGCTTCATTTGACGTTAAAAGAGTATAAAAAAGTGATTGCGCTAATAAGCAGTCGTGTATTAATTACAACGCAGATAGAAATTCCGAGTTAGAAGTCGGAATTCCGAGATAGAAATCGGAATTCCGAGATAGAAGTCGGAATTCCGAGATAGAAGTCGGAATTCCGAGTTAGAATTCGGAATTTCGAGATAGAAGTCGGAATTCCGAGTTAGAAGTCGGAATTCCGAGATAGAAGTCGGAATTCCTAGTTAGAAGTCGGAATTCCGAGATAGAAGTCGGAATTCCTAGTTACAAGTCAGAATTCCGAGATAGAAGTCGGAATTCCGAGATAGAAGTCGGAATTTCGAGGTAGAAGTCGGAATTCTAACAACAGGAAGTTTTGAGATAGAAGTCGGAATTCCGAGATAGAAGTCGGAATTCAGACATAAAAGTCGGAATTCCGAGTTACAAGTCAGAATTCCGAGATAGAAGTCGGAATTCCGAGATAGAAGTCGGAATTCCGAGTTAGAAGTCGGAATTCCGAGATAGAAGTCGGAATTCCGAGTTACAAGTCAGAATTCCGAGATAGAAGTCGGAATTCCGAGATAGAAGTCGAAATTCCGAGATAGAAGTCGGAATTCCGAGTTACAAGTCAGAATTCCGAGATAGAAGTCGGATTTCCGAGATAGAAGAATTCCGGATCGGAATTCCGAGATAGAAGTCGGAATTCCGAGATAGAAGTCGGAATTCCGAGATAGAAGTCGGAATTCCGAGTTACAAGTCAGAATTCCGAGATAGAAGTCGGAATTCCGAGATACCTTTGTGAAGTCGGAATTCCGAGATAGAAGTCGGAATTCCGAGTTAGAAGTCGGAATTCCGAGATAGAAGTCGGAATTCCGAGATAGAAGTCGGAATTCCTAGTTAGAAATCGAAATTCCGAGATAGAAGTCGAAATTCCGAGTTACAAGTCAGAATTCCGAGATGGAAGTCGGAATTCCGAGATAGAAGTCGGAATTTGTTACAAAAATAAAAATAAAAAAATTGTGGCCCTTCTACGCTTTCGTACCCAGGAAGAAGTAAAGTGTCATATTAATTATTTAGAACTTCTTGTTATATATTATGCATTACAATGTTATGCTTCAATTTAAAAAAAATGCAATATTTTTCTTCGGATAGACCACAAAAGAGCAACAGCATACATTAATAAAATGGGGAGAATTAAATTTTAAAAAATTAATGAATTAAGTAGACAAATATGGTCATGGTGCCAGGAACATAAATTTTTTTTATATGCTTCCTATATTCCTTCAAAAGGAAAAACAATAGCAGTCTTGAACACTACAAGCAGAATCAGAATATTCATTGAATAAAAAAGAATTTTATGAAATAGTAATAATTTTTGAAAAACCAAACATCGATTTTTTCGCTTCAAAGGTAAATGCTAAATGTGAGACTTATATATCATGGTTTTTAAACCATCCCGGGGGCTCTGACCTACGATGCGTTTACAATGAATTAGGACAAGTCTTTTAGATTTTATGCGTTTTCCGCCTTTCTTATAATAGGGCTTGTTTGAAAGAAGAAAATTGAAGAAAAATCTGAAGGAATCTTTGTTGTTCCTAATTGGCCAAATCAGTTTTAGTTTTCAATATTCCAAAAACTTAGTTTGAGTAAAATATTAAAACCTAACAAAAATTTACTTTTATCTTCTTTTAGGACCAGCCACCCGATACGGAAAAATCTACCCCAAAATCTACTTGCCAAATTATCGGGAAATATTTTTCAAGTAAAGCAATCCCAGATGAAGCTGCACCAATAATGTTAAAGTCAATAAGTGGGTCTACTTTAAGGCAATACTGTGGTACCTATAGAAGTAAGTGGTAGTCCTACTGTTCAGCAAATAAAATAGTTGTCTATACCGTAGTGCTTGGTCATATTTTTTCTAATTAAGTTATTTGACAAATGTTAATGTTAGCATCAGTATAGAATACAAACAATTTCTAAACTTCACATAAAAAAACGTTCTTAAAATGCAAAATAGTGTACAAATCTTTGTTATAGATATTTTAAAAACAATAAAGTTAAATCGCGAAAGACCTGTATTGAAATTTAATTTTGTCAAGGGTCATTCTCGGTTATGTGTAGCTAAAATTTCAGTTACGTACTTGAATGTAACTCGATCAATGAATATTCCTTAATTCTAACGTATCGCAAGCCAATTCATAAATCATCTCCCCAGTCTATAAGTTGCTGGACAGAAGTAATGAAATGTAGCGGTATAATCACTGAACTATTCAAAAGCCACAGTACTAGGCATGCGTCAACTCATCGATGAAAATTGATAGTATGAAAAACTGAGCTGGTTGGACAAAAATGATATTTGCTAGATTTTACAAATGACTTCTTCAAAATGAGACAAATCTGCTCGAGTTCATTTTGAATAAATAATAAAATAAATTTTCCATTAAAGTACTAGGGCATTGCTACTGTTTTCTATTCCTAAATAGATCTGAGTAACTACGTTCATTTAGGTGGTATTAACAATATAAAGCCTACTGTTTGGATGTCAATAGCAGTGAATGCGTTTATTTTTTCTTTCCTCCCACGCTTTTTTGTTAATGTTCTCAAATACGGGTAGATAGAATTACAGAATTTGGTATTTTATTATTATTATTGTTTTATTATATTTCTTACTTCTGATATATTGTTTATATTAAATTGTGACATAATCAACTGAGTTGGTCTGTGTCGTTTTAATGTTAATAGCATTGTGTTTCGTTTTATGGTTACCATTTCTCTTTTTTTGTGATGTTCAATTTTTAAAAATTTTGTGCTGTTGAAATTAAATTTTTGTTTTTTTTTAGGGTTTCATATTTTAAAACAGTGTCTTATTTATGACCTTTTAATCGATTTCCGAGATATTGTCTTGTTTGTCTATTTACCCCATCGCAGTCGTTACAAGGTATCTGTTATGGAATTGTTTTTCTTTTGAAGCTTTTAATTTTAGTTTTGTAAAAAGTTGCCTAGCAAGTTTTATTTGTCCTTACAAATCCGGTATATATGAAAGAGAGAAGAAAATATTTTTTTTTATTTTATTTTGCGGACTATTGTTATTATAAAATGTAAGTATTCTTTTCTTGAAGATTGAGTTAATTAAATATTTCGGATTGTTATGGATTTCTAGTGCATCTTTAGACTTTTTATAGTCTCTTGGCGATACTCAAAATCAGAAAGTTGTATTGCCCTCTCAGCCAGAGAGATTTTTTTTTTGAAAAAAAGGATGGTGTGATAAGTAGTTTACGTATTTGGAGGACCATGTTTTTTTAGTAATAGAGACGCATATGTAAAAAGTTTATTTTATTATTGATTTCCGTTTCAGTGGTAAATTTTATAACAGCTGTTAAAACAATTCATAATATAATCTTTTTGATTTGAAGGAATAATAGTGATACGTATCTGTAAAAGAAGGGTAGGTTAAAATTTAATTACGGTATGATTGTTTCTTCTAAGTCCTCAAGAACTGATTGCGCAGTCACACTAGATATGCTTGCACCCCTTGTGCAGCCCTCTATTTGTTGAAAAATTTTGTCATTAAAAAAAAAGTAGTCTGCATTATGGGTAAGTTCTATTGCTTCTTGAAATTTATTAAGTGGGATATCCGTATATTTCTTTATAGTAGTCCATTTCTCTTTAATCAAATTTTTTTCGGGTGTTAATGGAACGTTTGTATATAAAGAAATGACGTTGAGAGATATTAGAATGTAATCATTTGGTATTTTGATGTCTTTTTTCTTTAAAATCCCCAGATTCTTTAATATAATACTGACTAATGACGTATGATATAATATTTTTGAGATTTTTAGAGAGTGGATTTAGAGGTGCTTAAATACAAGAAGCTATAGGGCGAAATATTTTTGTAATTTTGGAAGATCGTATATTTTTGGCGAGATGGCACTATTAACTTTAAGGTTTTTTTGCTGTTTCCGGAGATATGTATGTCATTTTTTCGCATTTATCAACTAAGTCGTTATTTCTCTTCTTGAATATATTAATATGATAGTTTTTGAGTAATTGATAGGTGTTGGTGTCACTTAAAAGCTGACCCATTTTTTCATCATATTCAGCGGATTCCATAATTGCGGGCTTATTTCATTTGTCAGGTTTAAGAACGACTTTTGATTTTCCTTTAATTTTTTTGTTTTTTGACACATAAGGAAAATTTTGTATTATTGAAAGAGTTAGACTTATTTTTGTTTTAAAAATTATATATAATATTTGAACACTTATTTCGTACTTCGTCTCTCGTAGAAACATTTACATTAACTAATGTTAACTAATGGATTTTTGATACTATAGATAACTTCAGGAATTGGTAAGTTTTCCGGTCTTTCTAAGGGAAGTGCAAGACTCAACTCAACAGTCTCTATTCGGACGCGAGAAAGAAAGCTTCGAAAATGCCAAATGTGATTTTGGCGAAACGTCAGCAAAACTGTTCTTTTCAGAACGACAGTAGTAAACGGATGTACACCCGGAATGAAAATATATATATATATATATATATATATATATATATATATATATATATATATATATATATATATATATATATACAAAGCCACGGTGGTTTAACTACGTGTGTTATCTAATTGGACGAGTATAGCTCATATAATTCAACGAACTTCCTACAGAAAAGTCGTTTTTTTTGTAATTCTCCCGAAATGTAAAAAGTTTCTTAACACAGGTTAGATTTTGTTATTTTACGGCAAAGTGTCTGATGATAATACCTCTAAGCGGCCAAATAATACACTTAAGATTACGTGTTTTAATAAAACATGTAGAACATGGATGGTATGGACGGGAATAGTTTTTTTTAAATGGACGAACTGACTTAAAAATTTGTGATAAAATCATGAAACTGTAAAATTTGTAACAACATCAAACATATTGCTATTTACATTTTAAATAAATCTGGAAGTTGTAGGTTACCTAATGATTGTATGTATCCCCGTTAAACCGGAATTTCAATAAAATAACTAAAAACAATTGATCTTTTGCAATTACCTAGCTATGATACTGAAAAAAATTTTTTTTTACTGGACTACTAATTTTCTCTAAGTTACTTGAATTTGTCAATTAAACTAAACTAACAAATGTTAAATTTGATCACAAAAGAAAGAGCTATCTATATAAATATTTTAACAAAATTGGTGTTACCCGCCCTTTATCGTATATTTGTGAAGTAGGTAATATGTAACATAATTTTGTAACTAATTTTATAAAATTTCTATAAAATAATTGTGTTGGTTTTTTTGTGCAAAATAAATTTTTTTTATAACAAATGTTAGTATAAAATCTGTACCCCCCCATGTCCCAAAAAAATATATTTTCCCGTAAAGGAAACACTAGATGACTATGTGAATTAAACACTGTTCGTCGCCGCGTTAACTTGACTGCAGTTCACCTCCTTATGCACCTTGCATTAAATAAAACAAAACGTTTTAATTAAAGGTTTATTATAAATTCCGTTTGGCGGTACCACGAACGTCAAACAGAAAAAATAATGTAGATGATATTTCTGGTTGTAAAAAGATTTCAAATTACGTTTTTATGTAAGGAGAGCCCAAAGGGGATGATTTGCTTTAATGCAGACAAAATGACAATTATTTCTCCAGGAATAAAGATAAAAGTAAGACTTTGTTTTAATTACATGACAGAGATCCGCTATTTACTTGATTAAGACCATTCTAAGCAAGGTTTAGGTTCAATTTGTTAAAATATTCTTGATTTGAGAATGTCGTTTAAGCAGTCTACATAATTTAGTCAATGATGCTTATTGTTAGAAGCAGTTTATTTTTAATTTTAAAATGCATTTAAAGCTGCCTATAAAAAATTCTATTAAGAAAACTTTTTTACTGACCTAAGTAAATTAAGAAGCTAAATAGTGCAGGTAAAAAAAATAAGTAAAGTAAACTAGCAATTCAGAAGAAATGCTAATTCAGGGTGTGAGGATATAATGCTCTTGAGAATCCTAATTTCCCATCATCATAAAAGTTTATTTTACGGGAAGCAAGGGAAATAATTGCATGTTACAATAAAACAGTTTTTATAAACACAAGTTAAATTGCTTTTTTTTTAAATATAAAATTTTAGTTTTAATATAAAATATTCTCGGATACGGACAAAGTAATTTCAAGAAAATGCCAATATTTGTAATATTTTATAAAATATTCAAAAATGGCTTATTCGTGAGTAAAACAATTACTTATTTACTTAAAACTTTTAAGAGCAAAAAGCAAACCACAAATTATAGTTCTCCTTAATAAAACAGACAATACTTCATCAATGTTTATAAAAATTTTTGCTGAACGCATTGCGTTTGTAATGTCGCAGCTGCATTACTACAATAATGCTGCAATGTTGTTAGTTATGTAGTAATGACGTATTTATAATAAGTCATTATTGTTAAATATTATGTATCACAGAATATTACTGTAAAATTAGTATGTATTGCCAATGTCAATTTAATTTTTATGTCTAAAAGATATAATATATTCATTCTGTCGTTTTTTAATCTGACTTACGTATTTTGCTAAATTATGTGAAATGTCTCCATCTATTTGTGTATCGTTACGATCTATTATTATTAATTTTCTGGTTACAGTTTACATGCCATCTAAAAATAAATTAAGAGTATTCTTGTTAAGAAGAAAACTTTTTAAATCATTTTGAAAACTTGCATTTCCAGGGTCTTCGAGAGTTTTTGTGGAATGCAGCGTTGTGTAGTTTTTTGGACTAATTATACGTTGCAATAAGTAAAGATACATCAGCGTAATGAGAAATAGCTATTTTCATGATACTACATAGTGTAAAAAATGCATGTTTTGAGTACGGGTATGAAATTTATAGTGCCTTAAATACAATTTTAACACGAATATCAAACAAGATTTTTTTCTACTAGCATGCGAACACTTTTCGCATCCATTTCAGTATTTTTTTACACTTAGTGCGAAAAGTAAATAATTTTTACTTTTCGCACTAAGGCAGCGAAGTTATTTCATTTTAAAATAATGTCTAATTAAAACTGTTGAAATTTCTGTGGGTAACCATTTTGGGTTTAAATTTAAATATTTTCACATTAAGCTCACAAAGTTCGAACTTGTGATCTAGTATACTTACGTCTATAGGCTTTCAGTTTTTAACAATTTCTTTGTCAGAAATAAATATTGGATCTAGCAACGTCTGCTCATCGACCAATTGCACAAAACCATATGCTTTGAAATAGTGAGTAGCAGGATTGTTAAGCTTCAATAGATTAATATTAAAATCGTGCAAGCAAATAACATAGTCCACAGTAGGCATCAGTGATAACACATTGTCCATTTGGTTCATACCCAACCTTACCTTACTGGAGGGCGGTCTATAAATAACAGAGAGACAACTTCTCCCATTAACACCAAATTTTACCCATAGCTGCTCGATGTCACCCTGCTTGGAGTCCATTTCGATCACCTCAGCCTTTATGCTTGTATTTATATAAATAGCAAACCCTCCTCTTCTCAACAGTCTATTCTTAGGAAACAATATATACAGGGGCGTGCAGTCCATAGAAGCAAGGGAAACAGTGGTTCCCCAAAAAAAATTACAAAACATCTTCTAAAATGTAATTTTTGAAATAGGAAACCATTAATTTGGTTTATATTAAAAATGCTAAATTATCTTAATTATCAAGCCCATAATAAATGCGGCCTTGACTCCGACCAAGCCACAATAGAAATCGAATAGAACCTATGCGGGCCGCTAGCTTCTCTGCAGCCAAGTCCTGGATGCTTGATTTCCTGTGAATCGAGCCAGAGGTTATTGAACTTTCCACCGGCTGTTTGCAATTTTTGCATTTCAGTCGCGTGCTTTATGTGGGGGCGGAAGCTATTGTTGGACTAGATTCTTTGTTTGAACGGCTATACGTGTGTTGTGTGATACGTACGTCCCGTCATGCATAGTGCGATATGGAAGACAATAATACGGACGTGGATATGCAAATACCGTCAACTTCGGCTGTCGGTAATAACGTTGAAAATGTTGGAGAATTTAGTAAGAAAAGTGTGTGTGAATGTGTGGTGTGTGTCTTAATAAAAAAGGGATTTTCAACATTAAACTTCGCTGATAAACTTTAAATAATTTCCAAAGGAAGGGCAAAACCGCCTATGAAAAATTTAACCACAAAAATGAAAAACTGTTTAAATGGCTCACAGGGTGTGAAAATATAAGTAAATTATTTTGTTGGCCATGTTTACTTTTTGAAAATGAAAAAGGTCTCTGGAATAAAACTGGTTTTTCCGATTTAAACAATTTCTATAAAGCTGTAAAAAGACACATTATGTCCAAAGCGCATTTACAGGCCGTCATAAAAGGAAAAGTCTTCGGCAAAACCAGAATTAAACACAGTAATAAACAGTTGGAAATTAGTCACCGCCAACACAATGAACTAGTCGATATAAAAAGGCAAATATTAAGAAGACTTATCGATGTTGTTTGTTTTCTTGGACAGCACGAATTGGGATTTAGAGGTCATGACGAAACAAGGGTTTCTTCAAATAGAGGAAATTTTCAAGATTTTAGTTTAATGGCTAAATATGATGATTGCTTAAAAAATCATTTAGAGGAGTCTAGCGTTTTTCGCGGAACGTCGAATCGAATCCAGAATGATTTAATTTCCGCTGTTGAAACCATTATTCTAAAAAGAATTAAGCGAAAAAAGATTGGCGAGGCGCGGTTCATTGCTATTGTTCTGGAAGAAACAACTGATATCACTAATTTTAGCCAATTATCTATAGTAATACGCTACGTTAAAATAGACGGAAGTATTCAAGAGCGATTTTTAGGTTTTAAGAATGTGTCCGAAAATCGTACAGCAGATGCATTATATACCGTAGTTTATAACGTTACTAAAGAAATTAATGGAGAGAAAAAATTAGTTGCTCAAAGCTATGATTGAGCTGCAGTGATGTCAGGACAATTAGGGGGTCTGCAAGCTAAAGTTCGAGAAACTTCTCCAAGTGCTGTGTTTGTCCATTGTTTTGCTCATAAATTAAATTTAGTTTTATGCCAGTCCATCAATCACATTAAGGAGTGTAAAGTATTTTTCGTTACTTTAAGTGGCATTACTGCTTTTTTTTCTAAGTCAACAAAACGTTCACAAGCTTTGGACTCCATTGTCCACAAACGATTGCCCAAAGCAGCTCCTACTAGGTGGAACTATATTGGAAGACTTGTGTTAACAGTATCTGAAAATGCATCACTGATAGAACAATTTGAGAATATAATAGAAATAATGAAACGTGGGACTCAGAAGCAATAAATAGTTCGAGGGGGTTTTTGGACTGTTTGAAACGAGATTTTAATTTTAATTATTTGTTGAACATATTTTCAGAAATATTTCCATTCTCGGGCAATGTTTTTAATATATTACAAACTAAAACAAATGATATTGCTTTTTGCCTAAAAAAAGTGGATGATTTCAAGTCCATGTTAAGCCAAAAAAGAGATGACTTTGACCTATTTTGAGAGAAAACGATGACGTTAAATGTAGAGCCACAAGCCAAGCGTCCTCGAACAGACAAGGTGGGAGATGTTCAAACATCATACACACGCCTCTTTTATGAAATAATCGATCAAATTCAGCAACAAATAAACTATAGATTTAACGGTTTAAATAATTTTAAATTCCTCGAGCTCTGCAATTTTGATGCATTTAAAATATATCGGAGCATCGATGTTTTTATGATATATTGACGAATTTGCAAGAAATGATCGAAGAATCGAATTGCATTACAAATAGGTAAGTTTCTAAAAATTGCTTCCCTTTTCTAAAATTTCACCGCACTTCATATATATATATATATATATATATATATATATATATATATATACATATATATATATATATATATATATATATATATATATATATATATATATATATATATATATATATATATATATATATATATATATAGAAAAAGCATTTTCATCGGTATTACGCGACAGCCAAGTCTCAGAAATTGCCAGTAAATTAAATTAATGTTCATTAATCAAAGTGACTAAATCATTAAACTGGTTATAAAGTGACCTAACATTTATATGTTCCATCTTCAGACTATTCTTCATATTTTCAAATCTTGTACATTTAGAAGCTTTAAAGAATAAAAAATATACACCTTAAAAAATAAACAAAGAATTACAAAACAACACAATTAGACAAAATGATAAAATCAACTATTTCCTGAGCGATTGAAGGCCCGTTGTTTCCTTTTCAATCGTAGAGATCTCCGATATTACCTGCTGTCTGGCCTTGCCTCAGCTCATCAACCGAATTCTGTGCAAAATATGCCACAAGGATTGGTTTATTCTTGGACTGAGAACCGATACAAACTGTCGTTGATAGAGGTGGCAAACATTTCACGAACTGTGATTTTATCACTGATATATTAAAATCACGAATCACATCTGCTACCAACTACAGAAAAAAAACGTGACGTTATAACGATTTCAGCGATTGTTACTAACAAATTCATATACTCTGACCCTACTCTAACAAGTTGTTAGGGTGTTTGTTTATTGATACTAATTTGTTATATCAGTAGTAGAAGTTTGTTTTTTTGTCATACATATTTTTGTTTTTTATTTTTGTCAGTATTAATTTTCTGTTATATTACTTTATGAAGTTTCATCTTTTATTATCAAGAGTTATGTATAGACTGAATGAGGAGCCTAGATGTTAAAATTAAAAAATATATACTTCTTTATTCTTAATATTATGTAAATTTTTATTTGCGGAATTTCTCCGTTAGACGCACAACACCTTAATCCTCTTCTAAATTTGCACCCTTTAACATTGATATTAATACAATTACGATATCTGGTCCCAGTAATATCATATGAACGCGGCATTTTGTACCTCTTAACCCACCCCAGATTTGGAAATCATTATCACATCACGGTTTTAAATCACTGATATCAAAAAGTAACGATATCAGATATCAGAGATATTAAAAAATTTAATTAAATGACGTGCTCGGCTGTCAGTGCCGACACTGGAGTCGATGCAGTCACGAGTTCCTCTCATCTTGCGGCAGAAACCTCGATAAAGATCGTAGCAATCTCGTTTGGCTATCTACTAGGAAGTAACCCACACTTAGTCACTTCCTAGGCTGTGAAGCAATAAAAACTCTTTCGTCTTCGAAAATTGAATTTGTTTGTTTACGTACGAGAAAACTTCTTCATCTATATATAACTTGTTATTGCTTATACGGGTAACCAGCTTCTTTATGACATATTTTATATACGTTCTATAGAGAAAAAATTTGAGTTATTTAACAAGCTACCCGCAAATGGCACTCCATGGCTTACCGAGGATCTAAACATTTTAATGAAGAGTCGCGATAATGCTTTGGTAACATTTAAACACACAGGTCACAGGAAGGTGGCAGCAATATGAAGTTCTGTGCAATTCTACTCTTAGTCTGGTGCGCAAACGCAAGAGGTAATTTGTTGGCGGTGTAATTGACGAGGGTGATTCAAGAAAAACGTGGAAAGCTTTGTCGGATTTAGACATGAAAACTCTAATAAACGTGACTTCCTCGATAACTGCTCAAAATAAATGAAGTTTTTAAGAGAAATTATTGCCAAGAGATAATAAATAAACACACAGATTCAGATTCGCCATATAAAAATGGTTTTAGCCTCATACCAGAACCTGTCGGCCAGTTTGTCTAGGCATTTCGCAATATTAAATCAAATGCTTTTGGATCTGACAATTTTACACGTTCAATGATTTAGTGTTGCTCGCCATTTATTGTCCCTTTTTGTCGCTCACATAGTCAATACTAGTCTCGAGCGCAGCTTCCAAATGCTTGGAAACCTCAATCTTTCAACTCATTCCAAAAGTAACAAATCCGGATTCTTATGCAGATTTGCGTCCTATAAGTCTATTTCTGATTCTATCCAAGTTATCCAAGATTCTAAAAAAGATTATATACACTCAAATTAATCAGTTTTTTAATGAAAATAAAATAATTCCCGAAGAGCAGTTAGGATTTAGGAAGAATTATAGTACGGCAACAGCTCTTTTTGGATTTTGGATACAATTAGTGAGGTGTTGGTCTATGATACAATGGCCTGTTATATCAAAAGTTAAATACTGCGACTTTCAATAGCGTGCTGTTGACTTTATCTTTTCTTATCTGAGTAATCGAAGCCAAAAGCTTGTAATAAATGGATATGAATAAACATTAAAACCTGTAATATCGGATGTGCCCCAGGGCTCAATCCTGAGACCACTTTTATTTTTAATATATTTCTCTGATACATCAAGAACTGCGCCTATCAAGTTTACGCCAATGTTACTCAGATAAGCTGTAGTTTTTTACCCAATGAATATCACATAGGTGCATTTGCGCTCAATGAGGGGTTAAGTAAAGTTTCAGAAACGCATAATTTACTTTTGAACCCTAGTAAATCTGTAGTTACGTTTTTTGGTGAGAATAATATACCGAACATTGATAGGGTGGTGCGTACCCGCGTTGACAGAGTTTGTTTACCAGTTAAGAATATTGAAAAATCACTGGATGTCTCAATGGACATAGAATTCAAATCCGTTAATCAGGTTAATGTTTCTGTACAAAAAACTTTTTACTCTCTTAAGATGCTGTATGTGAACAAGCATTTTTCGTCAAAAAAACTTAAGATTATGTTATCAGAGTAAATTTCAATTATTGTTGATTTACTTGTGATCAATTCCTCAATATATTAGAAAATAAAATTCAGAGGTTACAGACCTCTTGTTGTCGCTTTGTTTGTTCTCTTCGTAAATACGACCATATATGTGATTCACTTCGTAAGCAAAAATAGCTCAATATGAGTAATAGATAGAACCTGTTTATTGCAGTCTTTGTTTCCAAGATGCAACTGCCTCATTTCCGAATGACAGATTCCCGTGCTTTTTAGAAAGTATTTGCCAGTTTTTAATTGCATCCAAAAGTTGATATATCTAAATATGATTATGATTTATTTAAATATCATACTTATTTTTTTCCTAGAACGGATTATATTTGGTGAATAATATATTATGTTAAAACCATATTAAATTATTGAAAATATTAATTACTATATTTACCTATAAATAAAAAAAATTTCATTTACCCGTAACTTCCTTCGTTTGTTTCTTTTTATTAGAAATAGTTAAGTGTGGCCCAATTTCAGTATATACTTATTTAGTAATACATATATACTGTCTTTTCAAACATTTTTAATGAACGCCATTTTGTTCCACCATATTCGGTTCCAACCAATATTTTACCAGTTTCTACCTTGATTTTTGGGCATAATTTAAAGTAAATTCAATAAGTACATTTTACATGACACACACCGCCATTTTGTTACGTCATGTTGCATCCGTACCAGTTTATCCCTATATCACATTTAATTTTTGTGCAAAATTTCAAGTCAATTGAACAAGATTCTTTTATGTCGATTTCGAAACAAATTTATTTGGCTGCCATGTTGAATTCGTACCACGACTTTACCAATTTATCTCTATATCATCTTTAATGTGTGCATTAAATATTTTATTAGGCCGCCATTTTGTTTTGCTCTCTTATATTCATACCAAAATGTTACCAGTTCATTCCTACGTAACACTTGATTTTTGTGCAAAATTTGAGGTAAATTGGATAATTAGTTTGTTTAGTAATAATTTTTAACGTTTCACTAGGCCGCAATCTTCTTCCTGCAAAATGGATATTTACCAAAATATTATCAGGTCATCCCCATATGACCCTTAACTTTTGACTAAAATTTGTCAGTCTGATAAGTAATTTTTAAGCTATGCCGAGAACAGACAGACAGACAAACCTAGGGAATTGATAAAACATATTTTTTGGCATCTAAGGACGGTAAAACGTGAAAATATGAAAAACATGAGAGGGTGATTTTTTACGATTACAAATATTTTATTTGGCCGCCATTTTGTTCAGCCATCTTGAATTAGTACCATAGCTTTACTAGTTCATCTCTATATTACAATTAGTAATAGCACACAATTTCAAAATATTTTATTAAGCCGCTATTTTGTTTCACCACCTTGGATTCGTACCAAAATTTTACCAGCTGATTTCTACATAATACTTGAGTTTTTTGCAAAATTTGACATAAATTGTATAAGAAGAGTTTTAGTTATATTTTTTTAACATTTCACTAGGCCATCATTTTGTCTTGCCATATTATATTTTTTCCAAAATGTTACTAGGTCATCCCCATATAACCCTTAATTTTTGACCAACATTTAAAGTCATTCGGGTAAGTAGTTTTTAGCTATGCCGCGAGCAGACAGACAGACAGACCGACGGAATTGAGAAAACATGTTTTTCGGCATCTAGAGACCCTGAAACCGAAAGACCTGAAATACTCTAGGAGGGTGATTGTTTTCTATATAAAGAATACCTTTTTTATATTCAGCATGTACAAGGAGTTCATCGGTGACTGAAAATAAAATTACCTGGCTTTTTCAGAAGGATTTCGGGGTATTTTATAATAAAAGAATAAATTAACAAATTTAGTGTAGAACTTTCAAACCAAACATTCTTTATTTACCAAAAATTCTCGTTCAAATGCGGATGGTAATGCCGTGAAAGAATAAATATAAACATTAGAAATTATTGAAGAAGTCAGGTCTTATAAGATTTCAATTTTTCTCTGCACAGCCACATAATTTTGTTTATATTTCGCCTGCTTAAATCGAACTTATAATACTAAATTTTAACAGTCCATCCCTATATGACCGTTAATTTTTGACTAGTAATCGAGTATTGCAGTCAATAAGGTAAGTAGTTTTTTAGTTATACCGCGAAATGTTAGACAGACAAAAAGACGGAAGGAATAAAACGTGACTATATGTAAAACCTGAGAGGGTAATTTTTTCCACGATCACAAACATTATTTGGATGATATTGTGATCTGCCATCTTTAATTTGTACCACAATTTTATCAGCTCATCTTTATATCATATTTAATCCATGCACAGAATTCAGAAATGTATGTAACAAGTAGTTTTTTCAGACTGATTCTTCAATTTTTTTATTAAGCCGCCATTTTGTTGATTTCTTCATAATACTATTAAATCTATATTTCCACGATCAACCAATAACATTTCCAAGATTTCTAGATGCTCCAGATCGCTGGACACCCTGATGTAGTAATAATCTCAAAGTTTCAACAATTTATCAGCAACAATACGATTTTAAACTAAGTGTAGGTCAACCACGAAATAGTGAGCAATTCCGCAAACTGAGGGATTTGTATTACTTTTTCAAAATATCTTTTGACATTAAATTTCATCCTACCTCCGGTTAGAGTGTTTAACTTCCCATATATACCTATCTGAACTGATTAGTATAAAGATGTGTGATATTTGTATATAATTCAGGTTTAGAACTAGTTGACTAGGCTATTTAAAAGTTAGATTTTTATAAATATCAAGAATGTGTGTGAGTTGATGCGTATGAATGTGTGTGTGAATGGCTGTAAACAATAAATGTATGTATTAACAAGGGAGACCTATATCAATATACAACCTGTTATTAGCTGTGCAAGTACCCTGACGGCATAGCAGTGTCCCTGAAGACGGCAGCCTATAAGTAATGGTTTTACCTCGGTGCTGCTGCTGCTAGCTAGCCGGTTGTTCGGCTGACATCAGCGCTTTGAGTCGGCGGAAGACTGAAGGAGTTGAATGCAAATTTTGGCCCGGCATTGACAGTTCTTCATATCAGGTTCGTGATTTATTTCGGTGAAATATAAACAATTGTTGGTGAACTTTCCGTGTAAGCATTGTGACGCAGCGGTATGGTTCTCGGTCTATATTGTATATACATTTTTTATTTTTTTTTAACAAAACTTATAATTGTATATATAGTTGTATTTTAAAAATAAAATTGCGTTTTGGTTAGTTTTGGATAGGTCTTTTTTTTGAGATGATGTAAAAAAGTGAACCTATGTTAAAACAAGGATTCAAAAAAAACATTACTGTTAGGTGAATCTGTCCCGTTAGGCGTTAGGTTAGCCCAGGTTCTACTCCCATCTGTCGACTCGCGATCAGATTAGAGTCGAGCGCTTTTAAAGCCCTTTGCCGAAAGCCAAGTGGAATCGATGAAGTTGTTGCATCGCCAGCGATGAAGTGTCAGACGGGTTGGATCATCGCGACTGATGACTGGCGAAATTAGCGTACTGCTATCGCAACGCGTTATATTACGCTCCCGGGAAATTCACATGGGAAAACCCCAGGTAGCGCAACGTTTGAATATATCTGTTAATAACGGGCTAGTTTACTGGTTATCTATCAGCAAGAAACGTGTTTTAGTTGTGATAAATAAAATAAATACGGTTTAACACGGCATACCTTGCATACATTCCCAAGAAAATTAGTAACTTCTTCACAACTCGATTTTGTTCTTTTTATGCGTCAAATTTCCATACTGTCCTATAATATTTTCAATTCTTCTAATCCCAAAAAGAATATCCGCTTTAAAATAAAGGATATTGAAATATTTCTAAGAATACTTCCTTTATCTGCCACATAAAGATTAAACAAAATTAGAATAACTTTTTATAAATATAGGACGCTTTTATGAGTAAAACTTTATTTTATATAAAGCTAACTATCTGAACTGTGAACTGTGGATCTTTTAAAACAAATGCGATACAGGTAAAATGGATCTAAAATATTAATTTTATATTAATTATTTATAATAAGCAAATTACAGAAAGCAATATACTTTTACGGAAAAGTAATTGTTTCTAGATAAGATAACTTATAATGAATATTGTTCTTAAACTTAACAGTAAAATGGTTCAAAATATAAGTGTGCAAAGCCACGATGATGATAATAGTGTGTATCGATAGTTAATACCTGTAGTTTGATTGTAATATTTAAAGCAAAATTTCTTATGGAAATCAAGAAAATGTCATCTATTGTTTAAGCATTACAGTTTCTGTAAAATTGTAATGTGTAGCAAAATAAATATTATAGTTCAACTTTCTAAAAGCTATTTGCTCCCCTATTTGTCAGATATTCAAGGAAACTAAGCAGATCTTTTTTTCTACGTGACCACATCAGTCAGAAATATATTGCGCCTCCACTTCTTAAAATTAAACGATACAACAGAAACATGCTGACTAGTATTTTCGCAAGGTGCCATAATAGTGTATCGTCTAGGCGGATTTAGATTATATATGGAAACTAAATTGCAAATTGCAAATAAATCAAAAAATTACTTTTTTGATTAGCTCTTAACTTCAGTTTTTCTTTAATTTATTTATTAAATTATTTTAAAATTGATTAATTGCTTGGCTGTAACAAATAAAGTACATCATGGACACTTAAATGTAACAAAACTTACATATATCTTCCTCCTATCAGAAACTTGGATTAATTCTGTCAGCCACATATTGGTCCATCCTAGCGTAAAAAGTTCAGTCGGACGGAAATGAAAGTGTTACTATTTTATTAAAATATGTAAGTGAAATATACTGAATTCTACAGCCCGCGTTTTAGAAATGTTTTATGTATGGAATAGCAAAAATTGTACATTTTTTATTTGATTTCTACTCTGTTAGTTTCAAATGTACAAATAATACTGTATGTTGACTAGATCGATAGGTGACTGCATGTACTAAGCCCTTAGTAAGTGTAACAAAGTACTTTAGAGCTGCTACTAATAAACTACACATTATACCTAATTGTGTTCGTATAGCCCCTTTAATTACATAACTTTTCCTCACCTAATAATATGAAATTTTTAAATGAATTTATTTCTATTCACCACATTGAAATGAAATACAAACAAATGATGCTTGGGAATATTTTATATAATCAGGACTGTATACAAAATATTATTCTACGGAGCTAAATATATGATGAAATATATTTAAATATTTTTTGGCTAATGTCTGTCATGAAATAAAATACAAAGGATAGGAACCGACAATTGACGATTATTAACTATAAGAAAATCATGATATAGCACATTGTTGTAGTGGTTCAAAGGCCTATTTTATTACCAAAATGGAAAATGCTGCTTATGATGGCATTATCGCTTCTCTGTTTTCTTCATTGCTCAGAATCAAATACACGTTTTAATTAATGCTTTTATAAGACATTACAAATAATCCATAAATACACAATTTTAACATCAATTTAACATATCTGGAATTTCAATACTTGGCAATAGGTGACCAAACGAGAGGTGACGAATCGGACCTAATTCAATTTAGTGTAAAATGTTAAATTATGCTGAGTCTAGAATGATTCTCTTATCTAAAAATAATTTCATAGTTAGGCTGCGGGACTTTCTGACCCGAGTGAATTTTGTTACGAATATTTAATGCTCGAAGAAATTTTAATTGCCATTTATACCGCAAAGCACTGGGTCAGTAATCTTTCAAGGAAATCACACAATTTTTTAATTTTAAAATAGGTTATTTAAAACAATTTTCTTGAGATATTTAGTTAATAGTTTGCGGGTTTTAATGTCACATAGACATGTAAATAAAAATTGGATCAGTGGATAGGGATAAACGTTTCTTTGTATTAGTTTTTATAGCTTAATTAAAGGAATGTTTTTCATTTTGTTTATCTAGGTTGTGTGGTTAAGTACACAGGGACGATTTATTATTTATATTTCAAATACATATATTTGATTTATATTGAATATACTCATTATCCTTTCCTTCACTGCTAAATATCGTCTTACATCGCTCTGCATCACTGTATTTATATGCTTAAAGTGTAAACACGTATCGTTCGTCACTCCCAAATATTATTTAATTTCTGCCAAAGTTTTCGGAATTTATACACAGAATTTTGATTTACAAAATCTTACGGGGCTTGTAAAGTGGTAGATGGTGTGAAATAAGTTATGATATAACATCAACAAGTGACATATTTTCATTTAAAAACTTAAAAAGACAAGTGATTCCTGATTGTTTTGTAGTAACTCCGCATCGATGAAATGACTAGATGCGACACCAGAAGTAGGTAAAAAGACGAATGGAGTATATCTGAAGAACTATTTTGTTTATATTTGTGATCAACTGAAACTCCCTCTTCGATAGACTGGGAGAGTCACTGTCTCCATATATCTCTGTGGTAAATACAAGTAGTAATTAAATACATGTTTTAGAACAGCGAGTTTATCAAGATGAGCAATATCAAAAGCTCAATAACTTACGGATATATGGCTTGAAAGAAGAGAAAAATGAATCTAGATTACTAACTGTTTGGACCTTGTTCAAAAATAAAAAATGGGCATTGTGGTTGAGCCTGCAGATGTAGAGAATTGGTGTATTTAATCATGGAAAAAAAAACGTCCTATCCTCATACGTTTTAGTCAGTTCATCCTGAGGTCTGCGATATACGAAAGTAAGAAAAAAACTGAAAAATTCTGGGTATGTCTTCCGTCAAGATCTGATAAGTTATAAATTAAATCTGCTAAAGTCGGCGGTGGAAGCTTATAGAATTACAAATGTTCGGACTTCGAAATCAAAAAGGTTCCAGACATCAAAAATAGAAAGTAGGTTAAAATTTTATAGCATCGATACGACTATATATATGGAGCAAATTTTCTTATTAGTTCTCGATAAATATGAAAAGCTTTTTGGTCACTAATTTGAAAAAAGCAATGTTTTTATTTACTGGCGCCTATTTAAAATGCATGTATTAATTTATTGGAATTTATTTAGGGAATATAGTAAAATATGTAGGTTTAAATTTTTTATATGGTATAGTGCATGATAAAATATTTGTGATGGAATATTATAATTATGTTAAGTTTTTCTGTTTACTTAAAATATCATTAATTTTCCATTTAAAATACAGATATATGAATATAATTTTTGCCTTGGATGATAAATATATATTGAATGTTATTACTTTGATAATATTGGATATTGGGATGTCGACGGACGGAGTTTTCATTTTTGTTTGTGGCTATGAGACAAGATGATGCGCTGGATGGTGGTGATAAAACGGTGAGTAGTGACCTATTAATATCACATTTAAATATTAGATTAATGCCTAACAAGCTTGATGCTCTGAAAGAATTTAATGTCAAGTGATATAAAAGATATTAGAGTTATTCATCAAAATTGGACGCAAGATGATGATAGTATATGACTCTCGGCAAATATTAGGAAAAGAAAAATATGTATGGGATGTGTATATTGCCCTCCAAATGTTAATTACAAAAATATATTTATGTTGGAAAATATTTTAGCGGATTGTCTAGTATCAACTGATTTAGCCTATTGTCTGGGAGATTTTATTATTAATCTTTTAAATTTAAACTCCGCTAAAGCTAAGTTTTTTAAAAATGTTATAGAAAATTTTGGTCTTCACTAAATGGTAGATAATTCTACTAGAGATACTAAAAATACAAATAAGTTATTAGATATAAACTTATCCTAAATGGTGACGTTTTGAACCTGATTAATTTCTCAGATCACAATCTAGTAGATAGTTATGCAGATTTAGGTATATATAGAAGAAATGTTAATAAGTTTGTTTATTTTCGAGATTTTAAAAATATTAATATGGACTTTTTTGAGAAGGTTGCCGAAAATATTAATTTATTTGAGGTTGTACAAAAACAAAGGTTAAATGAAAAACTTTCTCATTTTGTATTAAGTAAGTAATATTGTTAAGCTATTTTATGTCCATGCTTCTATTAGAGAGGTGAAAGTGACCAAGCGTTATTTCCCTTGGATAACTTCAAATATAAAACGAATGATACATTTTCGCGATAAATCACTTTCTTGTTATCGAACATTTCTAAATAACATAAATGTTAGTGCTGCGTAGTCAGAGATAAAATGGAACTACTATAAGGAATTAAGAAACAATGTAACTGCATCCATTCGACATGAAAAAAAGACATTTATTCAAAATGACCTTAACAGGAATTCAAATAGCTCGGAACTCTTATGAAAAAATTTAAGAAAATTAAATATACATGAAAATAATAGTGAATGTAATTTTTTATATGATTTTATTGAGCCTGCTGGCATAAATATTTTTTTATTGACAGTATAAAGTAGAGCGCTGATAACATTACAGCACTTAATTAATTTTACAACAATGAACATGATACAGATGCCAAAAATGTTGAATTTAAATTAGCTAATAAAGTAGACATAATAAAGCTTATGTACTATATAACTAGCAATGAAGACCACTTTGATATTGCTGGACTAATTTAAGGCATTTGATTGCTTAGATCATGACCTTTTGATTGAGAAGCTAAAATACTATGGGATTGGACTTGGTGCATTAGAGTATTTCAAAGCGTACCTATGAGATCGGAATCAACAGATGATGCTAAATAACAACATAGATTGCAATCAAGTAGGGCTGTTATAAGCGGTGTACCTCAGGACATTTGGACTCCTTTAATTCATCTCTTTTACTCCCGATCTTTCTAAAATTATTTCAAATAACGTACACATGTATGCTAAAGACTGTCAGGTTTAGTCACGTTTTCCCTCTGACGTTTAAGATATGGCATTGGAACATTTAAATTGTGATTTAGAAAAGATAAATCTAGTCTAAAAAAACTGCCTAAATTTAAATGCCAGCAAAACAGTAGCAGTGTTGGTGGGCACAGATTATCACCAGGATAATGTGCCGTACCTAGATAGACTTGTACTTGATGGTACGTATAAAAATACGTATTAAAAATCTTGGCATTATATTGGATACAATTTTGCCTTTTACTGGACATCTCAACAAACGTCTAGAGAACGCATATGGCAGGCTTAGGGTTCTTTATTGATATAAATACATAAAAAGTACTGAAGTTAAACTAAAATTATTGGAAGCATTGGTTATATCAATCTTTGATTACGGTGAACTCGTTTATCAACCTTGTTTAACCAGATCTGAGTGGTATAGAATCCAAGTGATGCAAAATGCACGTAAATAATTTGCTGCCTATGTCCATATTACTCCAACGTTTGTTAAATTTTAATGTATTGGATCGTTCAAGCAGATATCTACTTTTACTTCATATTCCTCTGTATTTATTCTTCCACTTGTAAGAGCTCTTTTAGCTACAACGCTTCGCTTATTTATAATTCGCTTCCAGATTTTTTCAAGGCACTTAGCAACGTAAACACACTTAAATATAAATATAAAGTTTTTTTTCTTAAAGCTCACTAGCACGTGTCGCTATGATGTAGTGTCAGAGTTATTTGCCAATATGGTAATTTTTTCCTTCTATAGTAATATTTAAGTTTTATTTTTTAATAAAGAATGGGATTTTTCCTCTTTATAGTAATAGTTATTTTATATTTATATTTTTAATTAATGTAATTGTAGTTGGAAAATTAGTATGTTTCTTTAGTTTACTACATAACATTTTGTGTATACATCTTGTAATGTAATATCTTAATTTTGCTTATTTATAGGTTATAATGTACCTATTTTTTCAAATTGGACATAAGCAGCCTTTGGATGAGTCCTTTCTTAATAAAATCATTTGAATTTGAATTTCTTACAAACCTATATTCTGTGTCTAAAGGTCAACACCGACAACTTAATATAACAAAGACTTATTAAAGACGTTTAAAGATATTAACCAGTCGTAAACGGTATCCGAGACGCCATACTGTTTGCCATCCTTATCTTGCATACACATTTTCCTCAAAAGCAAATATTTTTGCTATATGCTACGCATTATGAAAATCCGTCTGCCATGGTCATAGATGGTTTTTATGTAGGTACATGTCAACAACAGTTTGAGAGTTTGAGAAATAATTTTGGCATATCGCTGATCGAACATGAGGTAGCGAAAGCATGAAGTAAACTTCAAACAAAATTTGACTTTCTTCAGGTTCTAACTGGAAACTTTTGACGACAGTGATAAACACTGTACTGATATACGTTTTCCATAAAAAATAAATTTTGCTTTTGTATACTTAGTCTAGAATAGCCAAAGGTGTGTCCAGTGTCTAATGTGCGAGCCAGTTGCCAACGACATTCGCAATATTTATGTGAATTATACTAAAACATTAAAAATGTTTACATAATTAAACTAATCTTAATGACAATAATAACATGATAAATGTCATAATATAACTATTGGAAAGATCTTTAATCATACTTTCAAAATTAAAATCTCCATAGTTAAATAGGTTTTAAACAGAATGAGAACAAAGTCTTTAGTTTCGTACTGATTTTTGACATTAAGAAAATTTTTGATGAATTCTAATAAAAACCAAGGTTAGTTCATATGTAAGAATTTCTGCATTCTTTTCGTTTGTAGTCCACAACTGAAGTAGATACGATACACATTCACACAATAAACCAGAACAAAAAGAATCAAGTAAATCCCAATAGAGAATGATCTTGATCTGATCATTTGTCTGAAGGTTGTAAGCAATCAAAGTGTAACGAAATAGACTATAGCATTGGAATAGAGTATATAAATTCTTAGTTTTTTTTAAGACGACATTTTGCTAAAGCAACAGTTGGTTTCTCATGACAAATCTTAAATAAACACGAATATTTTAAAAAAGGTAATATTAGTTATAAGATTTTTAAAAGATAGAAGAAGTAAAATAATAAATAACACTGTATTTCAAACATATATAAACTTACTTAAGATAAACCTGTCAAGTTGCTCGTGCCTACATCCCCTTAAAAGTTTACGGTTACCATATGGCTCTTTTCCGCGGGAAGTTTTCTTTGACCCCTTCAATTTAAGTTGAAATTAACTATAATTGAGACATTACATTTGGTTCGAGTCAATGATAATAAATTGTCAAGTTACGATGTTAAAAATTCAATAGAATATTTTATAATAGGAGCATTCCCGAAAGGGCATATTTTTTGAGAGAAAAGATTGGCTCAAAGGGCTTTTTCTTTGCCTTTTTTTTTCGCCAAGGTCTTTCGGACCTAGAATACAGATTTGTTAGTATAGGCCTATATAAAATTATTTAAATTTTAATAGATTTATGAAATAAGGAGAATTGTTTTAACTATATTCAATTTTAATTTTTAATTTAAAGTAAATAGATACCACTGGGTGGGTAAATTTTGTACGACCAATAAAATGCCTTCAGGGCAGGGCTTTTTTGTTTCAAAAAGTTCCCCTTTGATTTAAATAAAGAAACATAAAATTAGTATGTGTCAAAGTTTTAGTTGTTACGGTTGTTTTTAAATTATTCTTTTTGTGGTGGTTTATAGGCTTTACATATGGGTTGTCAAAATTGAGGGTTTATAAAGATATTTAATTATTTATTCTTAGTATTTATTTAGGAAGTAATTTTTACATATTTTCAGGTTTTAAGTTTATAAGTTACTTATTTTTTATTTTCGTTTGCTTTTATTCTAAGATTGGGGACTTTAAGTAAATTCCGTCATTTTCTAGATTTTTTGTTATTAATTTTTTAAGTATAGCAATTCACATCTTTTTATTGTTGTTAATAGATGCTTAAGTTGTTTTTAAAAAACCAAATCTTTTATTTAAATAAATCACCTGTTTGTTAGAATATGGATATTCAAGAAGATACCAACGCCGTTGCAGTTTGCAGTTGTTCGAGATATAAGTGGCCGCTGAATTGGTGATATAAGATATTTAATTAATTATTACTAACAAATATATGTGTTGTGTGCTATGCTCCATGAAAGTTATGTCAAGGCGAGTGGGGTTTCTAGAAGACCCTTACTCATTCGTAAAACACCGCTCGTTTTGGCGCTTATCCTTCACATATCATTGTAGAAGACTCTAATATATAAACTCGTAGATTTATCGAAAGGTTGTGAATAAATAAAATGGAAATCAATGCAATCCAAGAAGTAAGTTTTAATAGAAATCTACAAAAATTTCGTTTTTCGTATTTTAATTCAGTTCTTTTTTTTTAGTTTAAATTTTTAGTACATAACTTGGATTTCATTAAATTTTATTTTAAATGTTAATTTTAAACACGAAATTTAGAAACATATCTTCAGAACATCGAATATAAAAGTATAAATATTCTATATCGTTATACAAACATTGCAAAGAGCAATGTGCAACAGCAAATGACAAAAAAAACAGATATCATTGAAATCGAAGTTTTCTCTTTGGACAAATCTTGGAATTTCGAATGCGGTACTTTTCATTTTGGAATACAGAGAATGGTTTTCAATGAAGATTTGTTGTTTATTAGTTACTGTTGAACAGATAAAAATAGCTGTTATGCTTATCTCACACAGGCCCACAGTATTATATAACCCATACCAGAAACTCGACTGTCTCTCAACATCCTACTCTTCTCAAATATTCAACAGAAGGTTTACAAGCAGAAAAAAAAGGATACTTTCTAATATCAAGAAAAGAAGGAAAATATCAATCAACATGCAGTTTACAAGATAGCAACGAAGCAAATTTCAATATATAAGAAAAGATACAATCTATTGTTTTCTTCTAGTGTTTGCACTAAACATTTTAGTTTGAGCTTGTATTTCAATTTTATCAGCAACCTGGTGGATGATTTGTGTTGGTTATGGTAGTTTGGAAAAGACAATAACGAAGGTAGTATCCAACTAATTTAGTTTTTTGTCCGTAGATGTTAAATAAATTGGAAAGTAAGATTTCACATAAAAACAGTTTGCAGAAATCACTTAAAACTCTCCTAAATAGAAATGTTGGAATTTTCTTATATCTCAAAAAACTACAAAAAAATGTTTGAAAAAAGAGACTTTGTTTTTCACATAAAAAAGAACATTGTGTAATTCGAATATGATTTGTTATTTATGACTTTTTTAATTTTGCTTGTGTCATAGCTACCTGGATAAACTGAAAGGTCCTTGACTATTGACTTTCTATTTTGAAAATTTCTCTATTAAGTGTTAAACTCCGTGTATGTAAGTATTGTAGTAATATATTCTTTCTGAATGTATTTTAAATGTAGATTCTTAATTTTTGTGTAGACTTACTCTCTGAAGACATATATAACTACCCATTTTACACTGTCAATGTTACACATTTCAATACCCTTTAAGTAGTTTGCAAACTCTATAGAGTTCCTTGTAGAAAAATTATTGTGGAAGCCCGTTACTTCCCTGAAAACCCCATTCAACCACGATGACAATTTATAATATGGTGACTCCACGAATGACACAACTGGCCTTATAGGAATCCTCTCTTTGTGCACCTTGGGTATACCATAAAGCAAAGGTATTCTAGCATTCATAGGGAGAGAGAGAGAGAATTTGAGTTAAGGTGCATCGACATCTATGGTCATTTAGCACCGTTCTGGATGTGTTTAAATTTTATTGTAAATCCCTGTATCCTTCAGGAACATAATCAAGTTATTTATGTGTTCATCTTCCGTGAGAATTGATTTAATGTTGTTTGGTAAATTAAATTTTAATCTGGCATTATTGAATATTCGACAGGATATAAGTATATGTTTTGTTGTTAAGATTGTGTTGCAATTAAGGCATCGAGGTTGATCTGAGGCGTTAAGCAGATATTCGTGTGTTAAGCGAGTGTGTCCTATTTTCAGTCTGTTAATTACAGTTTCTTCTCTTTTGTTACTGTTTGTAGGTTGTGTAGTAGTATTATAAAATGTAGGTTTAACGTCATAAAGTTTATTGTTGCCCTCATACATGTCCCATTCCAGCTGTGTATAACTTTTTTCTATATGTGTTATCGTTGGGTTGACATCTCTTTGATGAAAGAGAAAGTGAAGAGTTTGTCCACTTTGAATAGCTTCTTTGGCTAGCATATCTGCAGACTCATTTCCCTTGATACCTACATGGCTGGGAACCCAAATGAAAGTTATGAGTATATTTTTACGTGAAATTTCTATTAGCAAGTTGTGGATAGATTGTAGTAATGGATGTTTGAAATAAAGTTGTTTTATGGATTCTAGCGCGGATTTAGAGTCTGTTATGATTAACCATTTCTGTTTATTGCAGTTTTTTATATAGATTAAGGCCTTTTCAATTGCTAATAATTCAGCTGTGTATATACTAGACATTTTATGTAAGCTGTATTTTCTTTGTTCAGTAATAGTGTAAAATGCTGCTCCTGTCCCTTTTTTAGACTTAGATCCATCAGTGTATATTTGTGTAAATTCCTGTTTATTTTCTAGAAGGGCCTGAAATTTATTTGTTATTATTTTGTGGTTGACGTTTGATTTGTCTATTTGAGAGAGAGATAGATCGATTTTTATTGGAGGTATAATCCAAGGTGGAAATTTTCTGGGATATTGAGGGTGTTTTGATGGTAAAACAAAATTTATTTCTCTAGAATATTTCAAGAACCGTATGTTGGCAGGAGGAGTGAGGTTTGGGTTATCATAAAGTTGTATAGGAATTTTAGAGTTAAAAAAGGTTTTGTGTGTTGGTAGGAATGGTTTAAGCCAAAGGCCAGAAGCGTATTTTAGTATTAAAGTCATTCTTCTTTGGTACAATGTTGTGGTTTCTGATAGACAGAGTAGGCTTTGAATGGGGCTTGTATGAAATGCTCCTAATGCTAGTCGTATACCATTGTTTTGTATTGTATCAATCTTTTTGATATATGATATCCGAGTGGAGGAGTAAACAATACTGCCATAATCTAGTTTAGATCTTATTATGGATTGGTATAATTTAAGAAGAGTGTTAGAATTTGATCCCCAAGATGAATTTGCCAGATATTTTATGAGGTTTAGATCTTTTGAACATTTGTTGTGTAAATGCTGTAGATGTTGTATCCAATTCAATTTTTCATCGAAAAACATTCCTAGGAATTTACAGCTAGATAGGTGGGGTATTATGCTATCATTTAGAGTAAGTTCATTTAATCTAGAACATCCCCTCTTGCGGCAGAAATGTACTGTAGAAGATTTATTTGGAGAAAAAATGAAACCAGTGTTTTCAGACCATTTTTGTAAGTTAGCCAAGCAGATTTGAATTTGACGCTCACATACTCTAATGTTTTGTGAGGAGTAATAAATGGCAATATCGTCTGCGTATAGACGGTATTTTATGTGGTTAGGTATGAATTTTTGTATGTCGTTTATTGCTATCAGAAAAAGAGTGGGACTGAGAACGGATCCTTGCGGTATGCCATTCTCAAATACCACGCTGTTGGAGCTTGAAGGGCCGACCTTAACTTGGAAAGATCTATTATGTAAAAAGTTTTTAATAAATACTGGAAGGTGTCCTCTGATTCCCCATTCATATATTGTTTTAAGTATATTATGTCTCCAGGTGATATCAAAAGCATTTGTCAGGTCCAGAAAGCACGCGATCGTGTGATTTTTTAGAGCGAAGCTTTCCAGAATGTCAATTTCCAAGCCAACCAGATGGTCGAGTGTTGATCTATCTTTCCTGAATCCATATTGATTTTCATTTATTAGATTGTTTTTCTCTAAAAACCATGTCAATCTTAAATTAACCATCCTTTCAAGAATCTTTCCTAGGTGGTCTGTAAGAGAGATGGGGCGATAGCTATTTAGAGAGATGCTGGATTTGTTAGATTTTTTGATTGGTATTAATATAGATTGCCTCCATGCTTCGGGGAATAATCCCTGTTCCCATATGAGATTATAGATGGTTAGGAGAAGTTGTAAGGCTTCATAAGGGAGATTGGTAATCATAGGTGTGAGGATTCCGTCAGGACCGGGTGCGCTCTTTTTAAGTTTGGATAGGGAGTATTTTAATTCATTGATAGAAAAAGGGAAGTTGTACGAATATTCTTCTGGTGAAAGAAAATTTATTTTATTCATTTCTTGTGTTTCTTTGATCTTTTTAAAGTTATTATTATATTTGATATTATTAGAGATGTCACTAAAATGTGAGGCAAATTCATTAGCTATTTCCGCATGGTCGGAAATCCATCTGTTTTCTTTTAAGATGCCTGGGATTGATCTGATAGGTTTACCTTTCAGTCTGTTGATCTTGTTCCATGCATCCTGGCTAGAGGTGTTAAGATTGATGCTATTTGTGAATTTTTTCCATGAATCAGCTTTTGCTTGTTTTATTATTCTTTTTGCTTTGGCACGCATTTGCTTAAAGATAACTAAATTTTGTGTAGTGGGGTAACGTTTAAATTTATTTAGGGCGCTTTTTCTATTTTTAATAGCTATCTTACATTCAATGGTCCACCAGGGTACAGGAGGTTTATTTGGGTTAATGCAAGAATGTGGGATGCTTATTTTGGCTGCTTCGTGCATAGAATTTACAAAGTTATTTATTGTTTGATCGATGTTTTTTGCATTTAACTGAGGATTTGTAAATCGTTCTTGGTATAAAACCCAATCTGCTTTTGAGGTGTTAAATATTACTTTATTTGAGTAGTTTCCAGACCAATAGGTAGATTTCAATAGGATAGGAACATGGTCGCTGCCATAAGTATCGTCCATCGTTTCCCATTGCAATTCTGTAAAAATGCTAGGGGAGCAGAGTGTTAGGTCTAAGGAAGATTGGGAGCCCGTGGATGAGCATATAAAGGTATGAGCATTAGAATTCATTAGGTTTAAATTGTGCCTATCAATAATGTTTTCGATTAAAGTGCCTCTACGATCTGTATGTGCTGAACCCCATATAATATTATGTGCATTAAAATCGCCCATTATGATAAAGGGGGATGGAAGTTGGTTTATGATTGAATCGAAATGTTCTTGTTGTAAAGTATAGGACGGAGGAATGTAAACATTACATATAGTTATGGGACAATGTAAGTATGTTCTTATTGCACATACTTCTAGATTAGAGTTGATTTGTATATTATTTAATTGATAGGAAACGTGGACGAGTATGGCAACGCCTCCTGAAGCTCTTTCACAATGTTCTCTGTCTTTTCTTACAAGGTTGTAATTTCTAAGAGAGACATTCTTTGATGGCTTGAGATTAGTTTCTTGTAAAGATATGATAGCTGGTTTATGTCTGGATATTAGTAATTTTAACTCTTCAAATTGAGTGTAAAAACCATTCATATTCCATTGTATGATTGAGTGATTTATTATTTGTTGTTTTTAAATTTCTTCTTTAAGAGATCTGTGCTGCTTTTTGCTTTCGTTAGGTTCTCTTCGCTTTTTGAAGATATGGATGATATTGAAGAACTGGAAGATGGTTTGTTTAATTTAACTGAAGTGGTTTTTATTTTTGTTCTGTTGAGAGTTAGGGGTTTGCTCAGGTTTGTTGAGCTGAGTGTGTTTTCTGGAGATTGATTTTGTGTTTCATGGCGTTTCTGTTCATGGGAGGGAAGGGGAGGGGGGTTGAAGGAGGTGTTAGGATTGGATTTAGGGGGAAGGATTGGGATAGAGGATGGTCGAGTTGTTGTTTGGGTAGGAGGCTTCTGTGAGGTTACAGGTAAGATTTCGTTGGTAAGGTCGCATTGTGTGCTGATAGAGACAGTTTTCTTACTAGTTATGGCTGCATAAGACTGTGTAAAGCTGGGATTTTGGAGTCTATATTTTTTCCTGGCCTCAAAGTATTGAAGATTTTCTGTAGCTTTTATTTTTTGTATAGCAAGTTCTGATTTATAAATAGGGCAGCCTTTATACCTTGGGGAATGGTCTCCATTGCAGTTTGTACATATGGGAGGGGGAGAGCATTCAATTTCTGGGTGATCTTCCTTTCCGCAGGATGGGCATATTTGAGTGTTGTTACATCTCTGTGAAGTATGCCCAAACCTTTGACATTTAAAACATCGAAGGGGGTTTGGTATATATGGTCTAACTTTTAAGGAATACCAACCAGCTTGAACTCGTTCAGGGAGCTTATGATTAAGAAAGGTAAGTATTAGACTCGCAGTTGGTATTAGCTTTCCGTCTTTTTTTGTATTTATTCTTTTCACTTCTTTAATACCTTGATCTTTTAGATTGTCTAAAATTTCATCAACTTTACAATTTAATAAGTCACTACATGTTACTACTCCTTTTAAAACATTCATTGTTCTGTGCGGTTCAACCTTGACATCGTATTCTTGAATTTTAGTTATTCGAGATATTCTATCAGCCTGTATAGAGTTTTTTGCAAATATTAATAAGTTTCTATCTCTAAGCTTCTTAACGTTTTCTAATTCTCCAACCAATCCAGTTAATGCTTTATATATGAAGAAGGGGAAATATTTGTAAAGTTTCCTTCCTCTCGACTCATAACAAAATATTTTTCATAATACTGCGATACCGTATATATTTCAGGGGAATATGTTCGTGGACGTTTCGTCCCGGTTATGGGGGGAAAGTCCAGTGGGTTAGTAGTAGCTATAAGGCTGACAGCGCTACTTTCGTCGCTGTCAGTTCTTTTTGGACAATGTCGCTTGCCTTCACCCGATCCTGTGCCTAAATCGGGGAGTGGGGATGCAACATCCGAGGCTCTGCGAGTTCCTGACATTGCATATTGTTTTTGCCTTTTATACCTACGGCCAGGTAAGTGTGTGGATTTGTATGTGTGAGTGATTTGTTTGGGTGTGTGGGTGGGTGTGTGAGGGTGTGTAGATGTGTATGGTGAGAGTGGATTTGTAGGTGAGGGTGGGTGTGAGGTGTGTGATTGTGTATTGTGACTAGTGTATGACTCAGGTGACCCCGGGAGCGTCGTACCCCGTAACCTTTGAGTCGGATCTAGTCCAACACAAAAGTCCCCTGAGGGGTCTAGCATTCATAGGGTATAGTTTATACTTTAAGTATGAAAAAACTCCAAAGTAGTTAACGTTTGGTCAAGAACACCCTTAACCTTGGTTAAAAATGTGTTAAAATCATCGGAGTCTAGGAATTCCACCAACTTATCTTTTCATAATAACCAAACATAAACCCTTATCGGATTTTGTGATGATTAGGTCATGAATTTTTAATTTTATCTTTTAAGGACCTAAGATGGACCTTGCTGTAATTTTCATTTCTATTGGCTGGTAATCCTTAAATTAAGAAAGTAATTATTTTAGCTCTTTAAATATTCTTATTAGAGATCTCCGTAGACTGAAATATATTTTTAGCCTCTATCGCCAACGTTTCTCTTGTGTGTAAAATGATATTGTGTGCAAAATTAAATTTTAAGTTCGCGTTCAATAAATTTTCTTCCTGAGGGCTAAATGAAATATCTGTCAAATTTAAAAAACGTATGTGGAAAGTAAAATTAGAGTGATTACTCAAACTCCTTCTATATTCGTTGCCGTTACTCAATAATAAATGTTCAGGTTCCGAATTTTCGAACTCAATCTTTGGAAAGTAACATTGCTGAAACACTCATCCTCATATCTAAACACATCATCCGAAACCATAAAATCAATAATAGAAAACAAAAAAGTCAATGTAAAATATAGGTATTTTAACTTAGCGTTGACAATATTCAAGGACTTATAATGCTGTTTAACCTCCTCCCTGATCCATGTGGTTTTTGCTATATTCAACGCAACTTTGAAGCTTTGCTGTAGGTGTTACATCTGATGGAAACAAACATAGGTGTCAGTTTAAAAAATAGACTAGTCAATCCTCTTATAATCACGGTCAGTACGATTATACAAATCCACATGTAAGTGATCCCCTAAACACTGGTAATGCTTTTTCGTTTCCACAGAATATCATAAAATCTTAAAACTTCGTTAGGAGACACTCTTTTGATATAAATTATGCACTCTCTGTTCCACCCGTTGGTCCTCAAATTGACAAAGGCATCATGGCTCCTTAAACCCCTCACTTAAAGATCAAATTTTTCATGCAGTTAGCAACCCCTCAAGTATATCTAAAATCAACAATCAACACTTCGATTATATATCAAGTTCTATCGTTAACAGTCACGAGGTCTTATTAGCCACATCAGTAGTGAAATTATACACTGCTGAGGATAGACTCTTGTAACTAACAATTGGATTGAAAAACTTTGTTTCATAACATTGTAACATACTGAAATAATGTTGTTAACCTTTCATTAAGCTCAAATAAAAAGGTGCCAGGAGTTAACAACTCGAAACACGAGAAATTATTTTTAAAAAATCAATTTTATTTCATAAGCGTACAAAGAGAACTGACTACAAAATGCATTTTAGTTATATTTATAAGTTCAGTAATGCTTATGTTGCATGAGAATGAAAAGATAAAAGTCTAAGATTTGCAAGTGCATAAATGCAGAATTGCATTTCTCACGGGAACGTAACTCCTCCCCTCTTAGTTGAAAGCACGTTCACCAAAAATGTTTAAAGATTATTAATTGTTTAGAAAATTCTATTATTTTCTTCAATATCTAAAGTATTAGAGTTTGCATTTAATTGTTTTTTCTTAGACTTTTTTTTTTGTATATGAAAAATATAAAAATTATTGAAATGAATATGTAAAGTAAAATTGTCCAAAAACTGGTCTTCTTTACATAAATCTTTGTGGTCATTTCTTCTAGGGCTTTCTTCTGGTTTTCCAATTTGGCTTCCGTTTCTTTAGTAGTTTTTAGATTTACCTAGTTTAAGTCCATACTAGGAGGGCTGTAGAATGAATCTCGGTTTTCCTTAATTAGGCTTAAATTAAGGGTAGGTAGATTAATTCCATTAAATGTTAATTGGCTTGATTTATATGTTTCAAGCGTAATTGACTTTATCCGTACTTTACATCCTGGGGATGATTCAAGAAGATAGGAACCATATAAGGGAACATACCCTTATATCTTCGGATTTTTGACAATTTATGACGGCAATTACTTGTATTGGTACTGTTATCAGCCATTTGTTGTCGATTATTTTTGTTGTCTGGATCTCGTGCAGTTGAGTTTCGAATGAGTGGCAAAACGTAATATTTGGGTGATGTTCTTCGACAAAAGTGGTGTGGGCTTCTTTACACAAATATTTCTGTGGTTGGATTTCGTAACATTTTTGGTCCATATGGGCATATTTTGTATTGCCTAATGCTAGGTAGGGTTCATAAGGAATATTTACAAGAAATGATTGATTATTGGGAATTGGTAAAGGAAATAACTTAAAATATTGATATATCTCCGATTCCACAAGAGGAAGTTCAAATATAAATACAATATTAAGTTTTTTAAGAAATTTTTAATTTCTATAATTTTTTCGAAATTAAGTATATTTTTATAAGTTACTTCTAAAGGGAGTTTATCTGAACCTAAATGATTGTGTAAGTTCTTTATTTCTATAAATAGTTCATTTGGGTCTATTATTGAGTTATAAAGTACATTAATTTTTGCAAGGGTGATACCTATTTCAATCGTATTCAGAATATCGTAGATGGATTGATAAATTGTTGTTATTTGAATGATTATTGTATACATTAAATAAAATTCGTGATTGCTTATTTGTTTCATTTGAACTTTGTTAATTATATTTTCTATTTGTAGAATGCGTGATTTTAGTACCATTTGGTTATGTGTGATATTGGATATAATTGTTTTAAATTTATTAATAGTAGATTCTAGAAGTGTAATTTGATTGATAGCGTCAATTTTCAATTTATTTTGATTTTCTTGTAATTTCGTGATTTTGGCATCAATTTGCTCTGCGTCATTTTGGTCTAAGTTTCCGGTTATACTTTTTATGAGTGAACCTAAGGGGTTAAAAAGACCTCTTTTACTACGATAATTTTCTTGATTTGGGACAATTTGTTCTAATAAAGTTTCAATTCTTTTTTCAAGTGTACATAATGTATTAAAAGAATTAAAGTATTCCTTATGATATTCGCTGTTATTTTGAATGTTTATATATATTGATTTTGCTTGCTTTTGAATATTTTGAAATTGGTTAATTAAAGGGGTTAGGTTAATATTTTGAACGAATGTCCAGTGATTGGATTTAAGTTTAGCGGTTCCCATTTTGAACGGTAGTATTCCTGGATGTTTATTTAAATCGTGGAATTTTACGTAGCAGCCGACGATGGTCCAGCATAGCAATGTACTGAAGATAATTCCAATTCTCATTCTTAAACTAGGGTCCAATAGGAGAGGCGATGTGGCCCTTTCCCTGGTTAGCAGCTACGAGGGTGGGACGATATGTGTTCCCAAACTCGCACCAATAGGACGCTGGACGATGCTGTTCCAAATCTCTGGTCAATTTTTGAGTCTCTTGGTACACCCTGAAGATTTTTTAATTGTCCGATTTTTGCCACGAATCGTTGAAACGAAACCAGAAAATACGCACGATGCGCGACTGTTGGCAATAATCCTACCGACTGCGCCAGTTAACAACTCGAAACACGAGAAATTATTTTTAAAAAATCAATTTTATTTCATAAGCGTACAAAGAGAACTGACTACAAAATGCATTTTAGTTATATTTATAAGTTCAGTAATGCTTATGTTGCATGAGAACGAAAAGATAAAAGTCTAAGAATTGCAAGTGCATAAATGCAGAATTGCATTTCTCACGGGAACGTAACTCAGGTTACGTAGACATCTTGTTGAGCGCTGATGTGTATTATTCAATTATTTAGGGAACTCTTCATTGCATACCAGAAATCTTCTATTTTCTGTTGAAACTCATTTTCGTGACGTTATAAGCTGTCCTATTCCCACTCAGAATATAGATTATATTTCTAATTCTGGCCTTAAATCTGATTCTGTGTCACAGAATTAATGTTTTTTTATTCGTATAAGACTCAAATATAAATAAACCTGGTACTGGCCCCGAAGAAATATTGGCTGAAACTATTTTTGTTAACTCTGTTAAGACTTTAGATGATGGAGGCAGCTTTTTTTGTCGTAACAAGGATTTTATTGAAGATTACTAGAATAATAATTATTATTAAAAAACACTTTTCCACAATATATCTTTCTTTCATTAAAACAAATTACATTGCATAATTCCTGAAGAAAGCCAGACCACTAAATTAAGGGTTGTGTTTACCGTTACCATGAAGTCATCAACTTCAGTCAATTTCTTTTAACGATGCTTCTCCATGCTTAAAGGTTATCTAGTTCAACCAGAACTGTATGGTGTTTTGTGCAGATTTAGTAGTTTCCTCTATTTTTTAATATTGTACACCATTTGTTTAACTTAGCAGAAATGAATAAGTTTAAGATCTGAGAGTGAGTTTTTAAAGAGTCAATGCCAAAAAGACTATCATCCAGGTAATACTGTTTGAGAACAACCTCTACTGCAAGTTGGCATTTTACTTTATGACTGGCTAGATAATTTAAAGTTCTGGTGGCTAAAAAGACAGCGCTGTATGATCCATACAAGACTGTTTGTAATATCGCCAGATAATGTTTTGCAAAAAAAAGTTGGATTATTTTTATCTGACGATACATTTTTTCAATGTTACAAATCCAAGTAGTGTCAAATAATGCTTTCAAGCAATGATCAAGATAATTATGAGTTCAAATGTGAAAATACTTTGGATACAGTTCTTGGTATTTCTTGGATTTCTGTTAGTAATCAGTTTTCAATATCTTTATGAAAAACCCTTCATGATGACACACCTATAAAGAGCACTTTCTCATCCACAATAACACAATTATTTAACCCACTAGGTTTAGTAGGCCTTTTTATAGCAATAACAAAAATTATTATGTAACATATTTGGATTTCAAAATTTGAGTGGAATTAAAATTTACCTATAGAAATTTTAACTGAATTTCCGTAAGCTTGTTAAATTAAAAATTCTCCCATATTTGTTTTTAAATTAAGATTTTGCTCGTTTGGTACTTCATGTGTTTTCTAATGCCAACATTAAGAGGCCGTTCATTAATTACGTAAGGTAGATTTTGGTCAACCCAATTTAAGGACACTTAAGATTTTTTGGACCCCTTCTCTCTTCATACATAAGATTTTATATACAGTCCTCACTTTCATATATGAACGAGTAACTAACAAAATTTTGTTCCGGGGGTCCAAGGTAATAATTTTTGTTGTTGACGAAAAAAAAACTTGACTTTTAATGAATGAAAAGGCGAATTTCGACTCATAGTAATATATTACGTAAGAATGGTTTTACCCCCTCCGCTCCGAGGTAAGCTCATGTAGAGATTTTTTAAACCCTTTCCCCCTTCGGGATTCTTACGTTCTTAGTGAAATCTTATAGTACTTGCATTTATTTATGTACCATATATAATGATCAATCACTCATGTAATCTGATATCCTCCAAAAAATAGAATGGCTTTTTTAAAAATGGATTTGACCAACCTTAGACACGTGTCTCCAATTTAAGGTCTTCATCATTGCATTGTGTTTTAGCGGTCATATCAAAAAACTAATTTTTCTACTATGTAATTGTTCTTGTCTCATTAAACTTTTGCTACTACACTACTGTGGTTTTGCATATATATAAGCCTTAAAAGACTTACTGTTTTGTCAGTCCTCGCTATCGCTTGAATCTTACTTATTATGCCCAATCCCCAAATTATTTTGTCCAAGCAAGTTAAAATCACCTTTATTACAATAAAATATAACGGAATTTGTATACATATATTTTACTAAGACAAGTTTCCTGAAATCATAACCATTGTTTTATATTATTAAGAAGGTTTTCTCATTAAAAAAAATATTAGAGAATTGCAAATTTATAACTAGTACTCAATAAAACTTACATAAAATTTTATATTTTAAATAGATCAAAAAATATCTCCGAACTCCTTGTTATTGCCGAATATGTATGAAAATAGTTGAAATAATCTAAACCTTAAAGCATTCTGGCACGTCGACAGCTCGAACATTTTCCTTTATAATAGACGCCAATTTAAAAAATATACCTTGAATGTGACACGGCACTCGACAAATTGCACACCTAATGACGTAAATATAAAAAGCACGTTTGTATGGTGCTTGTCAGTGATATTTGACAGATAGGGGAAAATTATCGGTATTGATGTCTTCTGCAACACGATTTTAAGTCAATCAAGATGAGTAATTGGTTTTGATTATGTATTTTGTAGAGAGACGAAAATAAAAGAATGATTAGCTTAATTGACAATTTGACTTCGAAAGGTATATTAATTTGAATAAATTTTTATTCATTTCTTTTAAATAATGATTTTTTATTTTATGATTTTCTGGGGAAAGAACTCGTAATTGGGATTTTGGACTTTATAAGATACTCTATAAAATAACATGGAAACCCAAGGAATAACAAAGAATTGACATTGGGTCATATATTATGTTATAACAACTTAATTACATAGAAAGTTTCGGAAACGGAATCTACAAGATTTATTTTATAAGAAGCAAATAAAAATTAAACACTAATAAAATTAACATTGACTTTGCTATTTATTATAAATGACATACTCTGCATAAAACAGTTTTATTAAATAGGTCTCTTTTCACTGAATATACCAGTCATAAATATTTCATGATTAAAGAAAGCGGCCTATACTTATGGAAACACGGTTCGCAAACTTGGATCTTGAATTTGGAATCAGACACCAAGATTTTATTTTCACCACACACAAGTCGGGAAAAACGATATAATTTCGAGATGCTTATTTTTATATTACAATAATTCAAAACGTTGAGAATACTTTTAGTTACTAAGTGGCAGTCCCGTAGTGTTAATGTGATTTATTTTTGTGGGACGTCAGAAAATAGTAATAAAAGTGGTGTGCCCTTGAGCGTTTTAAAAAACAGGAACAAGTAAAAAGTACGTGGGCGATTAAGTAATGCCTCAAAATACATGAGAAACTACACTTACGAAACAAGGAAACCATGTGGGTGCAACAGGTGCAGGGTCATGAAAATCAAGAGCGGTCGCAAGATTTCAACAACTAGAAAGACAATTTAATCGGGACAAACAACTGTATCAGCAGTATTCCGAATTTATGACAGAATACCTGCAACAACGTCACGTGCGAAAAGTACAGATCAATGAAATAAACAACGGAAAATACTACATTCCTGATCAAGCAGTAATACAGAGAATATAGTACAATAACAAAGCTAAGAGTAGCATTCGATGCGTCATGCAAAACAACTAACAACGTAAGCTTAAACGATACAATGCCCAGTGGGCCAAGAGTGCAAAATGACCTAGCAGAAATATTACAAAGGTAGCGAAAGCACCAAATAGCATTTACTGCCTATATCGAAAAAATGTACAGACACATAAAAATACGTTGATATAGCAGCAGGCTAGCCATATACTACGACCTTCGTCGCCAATAGACTATCCGAAATATCCAGAATAATTCCTCCAGAAAACTGGAAACATGTAAAAACTATTAACAATCCTGCAGACCTAATCTCCCGACGAACCGATCTCGACACCCTAAAAAACTCAGCCTTATGGTAGAGAGGTCCTGGCTGTCAATAAAAGCACAATGGCTGAAATCTACAGAGGTCCCCAGTGTTGATCAGGAAGTGAAGCGTTGCCGTCAAACGAAGCTGGACATGCAAGAAGACTGAAGCCGATTTTTTGAGCTCACCAGAATGGTACGAGTCCTGTCATGTTACAGAGGATTCCTAAAGAACCCTCCCAAGAGCAATAACTTAACTCTTCAAGAAATAGAAAGCGCACTGACAACAATAATAAAATGCCTTCAGTTGTATGAATTTAGTCAAGAAAAAACTGCTTTAGCCAAAAAAGAAAATGTGCATAAGAAAAGCCAACTACTAAGCCTCAATCTCTTTTTGGATCAAGTCAGTATAATGCGAGTAGGAGGAAGATTAGAAAGTGCATCAGTCTCTTACAACCAAAAACATCCCATCAATCTTCCCAGGCATAACCATTTAACAGATCTGATTATCCGAGACGCCCATAAACACACGATCCACGGGGGGAATCAACTAACACTAGCTTATATAAGAAACAAGTTTGGGGTTATAAATACCAAAAGAGATGTAAAATCCATAATTAGCAAATGCGTTACATGTCGACTGTACCAGCAACAAACAGCGAAACAACAAATGGGCAATCTACCTGCACAAAGAGTGACACCCTCACTCCCATTTATTCACACAGGCAAAGATTAAGCGGGGTCAACAAAAGTAAGAGCTACCAAGAGAAGAGGTCACAGGTTTTACAAAGGCTGTATAGCCGGCTTTATATGTTTAGCAAGCAAAGCAATATAGTGACAAAGGAACCACCTTTGTGGCTGCCGCTAATCAAGTAGAAAAGGAAGTCATACAAATATCTCAACAACCGGAAGTTCAAGACACTCTCAGCTCAACCGGCCTCAAATGGTACTTCATTCAACAAATTGAGGCATGACTAAACTAAAGACCACTGTGTGTACTAAGTGAAAATATTGAAGACAACGTAGTACTGACGCCGGAACACTTTTTAATAGGGTGGCCACTTATCTCCATACCAGAACCAATTTCAAGCGAAATCGATAAAAATCTCTCGCAACGATGGGAACTGATGATTTTGGTAAAAGTGGTCTTCTGCGATCAGACTCTACAATTGTCTACAAAAACTCTATGTATGAGATTTGGTAACACCTTAAAGAAAGAAGCAAAGAAATCCAGGTGGGCAAACAGAGTTTTCAAGCAAGGCACCGACGAAAAAGAGGATTATTTGGGAAATTCCTTACGTCAGTCTTTGGAGTAAATGACGAAGTATGCAGAGACACCAACAGTCTTCAAAGTCATTAGGATGAACTAATAAAAACGTCCAATCATCAAACCAAAGTTAGGTTATCAACAATCTCGACAATCAACGATATAGAAAATTGAATAGCGAACGAATCAGATCACTTCAGAGAAAGGCTAGATAGGCTTAAAAAAATCAACGAGATTAAAGAATGACACAGAACGATCGACATCAACGGAATAAACATACACGCATTAACCTCATACCATTCAGCACTTAACTTCGTCAGTGAGATCAGTGACTGTTACCAGTGGCGTAGAGTAGGATAAAGGGCGGATGGTGGACTTGAATATTTTTTGTGGCGGCCAAACCTTCCTCTAAAGTTTTATTTTTATATCGAAATAAAAATACTGGTTGGAGATTAACGAACATATAATTTAATAGTAAGCCGAAATCACGGCCATTTTGCCTAAAACCTGTTTAATCTAAAATTGTGGGTAAAAATTTTTTTAAATAACTAGACTTATTAAGAAACATAGACACTATGACGTTCACTATTAGTAACAATAAAAAAAATAACACCTTTTAAGAAATCGACATACATTTATTTAGAAAACAAGACGTTTGGTCTTTACCATCATTCAGATTCAATACTTATCAGAGCTAGGTCATTAACTGTCTGACTAACAGGAGTCGTTCTTTGGTATGATTTTATTTTCCGCAAACGACTGAATAATCTTTCGGCTCCAGCGCTATTTGTTGCTAAAGTATAAAATATTTTGTATAAGTTTGTCATGTTCAGGTAAACAGTCTCCAAATCGTTGGAAATTATGAATTTCTTCTGTAATTAGTTGATTAACCGTTTTTACTTCTAACATACAACTGCGGAATGACATGTACTCATCTTAAAAATTCTTGTAAATTGTTACCAAATTCATAACATTTTTAATGTTATTATCAGTTGCGCCCAATTTTTTAGCCAATAAATAGTCAAATTTTTGTGACACTTATAAAGTCTTTAAAGCGGGTTTCCAATGTTTCGATAAAAGTTCTAATGCAACGTAAAATACGTGATTTTAAATTTTTGTTCCGTATTTTCATGTTAATAGTCTGCTTGAGCGCAACAATGCACATATAGTGCCTCTAAAACATGTTCAAATGGGTCACAAAATAGCAGAAGGTGAGGTAGGCTAAATAATTCTAGGTTGACTTATAAATTTAATTTTTTAATATTGTTTTCTTGCTTTTCACTATGAATAGCAAATATAATTAATTAATCGAAGTATGTAAGGAGCGCCAAAGGCGACTTAATGAAAATGGCGAAGGAGGGAGCGTCGCCTTCTCTGGCCCCCTATACACTACGCCACAGACTATTACAGTAGGTTGTTCAAAGTCCTGTAGAGTAAAGGAACAACCTTTACTATACCTTCTTGCACCTTCGCACATTAACAAGATAATCGCCGAGGCAAACAAAAAGCTTCTATCCAACCTACGAATTTTTCAGCTACCCCCAGCTCACAGTTTCTATACAATTGGAGATATTTCAGAATATAGACAGATACAAGATTATTAAATAACACAGGTATACTATAAATATCCCAAGACTGTGTAATCAAAACAAAACAAAACATCATCACGTCAACCCGGATAAGCACAGTACCGGTTATTGCTAGCTTCACATTCACATAATAGCACAACCGATATTAAGGAAGAACCGATATTTAGAGTCCCAGACGATTTTAATAATTTAAGTAAAGAAGAAGAATGTATCTAACAACAGCTGCAAGAGACAGTATGGGAAAGAATACTACCAAACGCATACATATCCAGTGGAGTTACAGCCCTCAGCATAATCTCAGCAGGACTTTTAATATGGTCGAAATGGTGGATACTCAAAAAGCAAAGCCAATTTAACAAAAGAAACCGACGACAAGAACCAGCCAGGCGGCCAACCATGATCGAACTGCAGCCCTTCGGCGTTGGCGACGGGGGAGGCTGTTTCACTAACAACATATATTTTCCCTTAAAAATTCCGGCAGTGTTTTGTAGTTATTTAGATGTAGGTACTACTCGTACTTTAAACACAAAATATTAAAGCCTAATTATATACTAAGGGAAAGCGCTAGTTAATATACAGAAGATTGGGAAACACCCTCTCTTTTGTTCGCCTGAGCTAATCAATAATATGCACGATCACATAAGCTCTTCTAAAAATAGGCAGTCCCACTAGTTTTTTTTCCAATTGATTTATTCACGAATATAAAAAAAAATTACAATACATAGTAAGTATACATAGTTTAAATCAATCTTCGAATGTTTATCTCCCCGAAGAGTTTAATATAAAAAAGATGCATTAAATGTACAGTGAAAAGTATTCTAATGCACCAATATGTTAACAGTCGTACAGACACATTTTCATGAAACATATTAACCCCAGTTTCGGGTACCCACTCAGCGACACCTGCAATACGTGTGGTAAATATACCCACAAACTTAAATCACTACAAAATAAGCTACATGGTACGACTGAAACTGATTTAAAATTAAACCTCACACAACAAATTAGTAGCTTCGAACCCGAAAATAAACTGCATAAAGTAAAAGCAGCTTCCTTTTACAGTGAAGCGTAATGCTAGAAAAAAGTCGAGACAAGATTCTAAAAATCTTTGGGCACCTAACATCCCAAAGAATGATGTTCACTATAAGAGACAGTTGAGTTTTATTCGTTTTAGTATTCATCAGCTGTCGATTAATGAGGCTACTTTTTATACATATCCTAATATTATTGCCAAAAAATATGCTGATGAAGTAGCATCTGTTATCCACCATTTTAATTTCAACGTGCTAGCACGATCTGTCAGATGATTAGAAATATCCTGTGGTTCATGTGCTGGACAAAATCAAAATTACACGATTATTCGATTCTTGCATTATCTTGTCCAAAATCACATGCCCGATTCTCAGTCATTCATACCTAGAATGCGATAAGGACTTTGCTCTTATCAATCAGAAAACAAGAGTCAAAGTTCGTTCCAATGAGTGGATGTTTTTTAGGCGGCCAGTTAAATCCAACCCTTATACCGTAACTGAATGCAAAATAGATTTTTTCTATGCCAGGACAAAGTTTCTACAACCGATGTTCAAAAAAACTTCTCCTCTTCCAATAATGCCTATAAAAAACTATCTATAACCTACACTGAAACTATGTCCAGTTTTGTTATCACGCCTCCAAATGCTGTTCGCCTTTTCAACCCATCTGGGATTGATAAGGCACTACAAAAACTTTATAGCAAACTAACTTCTTTGCCTAACCAAAATTATGACGAGCTACAAATCCTAAAAAAGGTTTGTGGATAAAGCTTGTCAAGATTACTACACTAATTTGACTTGTGCTACAAACAATGTCCATATAGATAACGTGGACGTGGTAAGTGACAAAGCTTAATTAAAACGTTTTTGAAACTCAGCCGGAGAAGTTATGATTTTAATGTCTGGTCGTCATAAAACATTTTTTAACGTTTCGACTTAAATGAACAAAGAATCTTCAGGGATTTTTACTCTAGGAGAGTAAGCTGATGACGAGAAAATGTATAAAAGCACTTATCTCTAAATCTTCTGTCCTAGTCAATGCTTGCATCTCATGGGTTAAAATACCCTGAAGTTGTCAAAAAGAAACAAAGTCGAAACGTCGTAGATAAAATTTAAGAACCAGTTTTCGTCCCTATAAGCCATTTTATACTATTTTGTTTTTTTTTTATTTCAGGCCGAGTAACTAGGATTATCCCATGGACTTAGATCTCCGTACTTCGAAGAGAAAAAACTGTTCTTTTTTTGTTTTAAACATGTTAACAGTTTTGTTTGTTATTTTTCATTTTGAAAAAGCTTTGCCAAAACTTATAATGTTTAAAAAAAAATAGTTGTAAAACTTTTAATTGCGATTATTTCGAAAGTATCGAAATGTGACTTGGATTATTTTTCCTCTGTATTCTTCAATTTTTCCTCTGACAAATAAGTTGGGATTCCTTTACCCGAAACTTCCTTCATTATAATTTTTTTCCTTTTATTGGAAATGGTGAGGTGTGACCCAATTTAATTCCGTATATAGTCATTTAGCAACACATATATACTGTCTTTTCAAATGTTTTATTGAGCGCAATTTGCTCCAACATATTGGATACGTACCAACATTTTACCAATTTCTACCTATGCCAATATTTCCATTTTATTTCTATGTCAAATTTAATGCTTGCTCAAAATCTGAAATTAATTTAATAAGTAATTTTTCAGGATGATTTTTAAAAACATTTTATTAGGCCGCCATTTTATTTTGTATTCATGCGAAAACCCTACCAGTTCATTCGGAACACATACAAAAATAGTTTTTTCGTAGTAATTGAAACGTACAGATCAGAAAAAATCTCGGATATTGATTTTTTCACGATTGCAATACTTTCTCTTTGACGAGGGAAGTAAAAGTCGGAGTTTTTGTACAAAAGTACTACTGCACAAAAGAGAAGCATGAAGTCATGTAAATCATTTACATATATCTAAAGACACAAATTAAAAAGGCTTCATTTCTTTAAATAATGATATGCGTAGAGTTTAATAATTTTTGGCTTCTCCATTGATTACAAAATAAAATTTATTTTTATCACAACAACAAAACTGCTACTTGCTGCGACTGGGCAAAACGATTCTAAACCTCGAGAGTTTAAACGAATCCAGGTCATGGACATTTTTAGCAAGCAGCGGTTCAACGCGGACCATTTTGGGACCAAGATTTCCAACTCAACGAAAAACAGCTCGCGTTATCTTACACAAAGACGAATGTGATTCGAGAACGACGTTTTTGGACCAAATTCGTGAACCATGTTCTTATGTGTATAAAAAGTTGGGATTCTGTAGGAATGTATTGCCCATTACAAGAGTTTTGGCAATTTTCTCAGTTGTCTTTAAAGATAGAGGTATCAAACCACATATATTTATAAGCAACTAGTAGGTATTTATTTAATAAGACAATATTAACAGTGCTCCCAAGTTAAAATAAGAAAGTCGATGATATCACATCAAACTTCTTATATTTATTAGTTTTTCTATCTTTTAAAATAAAACTTGTACCCCTCTTTAAAATGTGAATAAAAACGTCTAAAATGCCGTTTTCCGCAGTATCTTGTTAATTTTATTGCATGTTACCGACTTGAAGCGTTAAACCCATCTAAACTAAACCTTAATTATTAAGGGTGTTAAACAAGACTCTGCAAACTTTCCAATATTTTATTTGTTTCGAAAACGTACAAATATTATTTTTATGTTCTGAATGCTAGACTAATTTAATTTAATAATCAAGTGAATTTATAAGAAAAAATTGAATATTTCTTGAGATGTAATTTTTTTGAAAAAATTAGATATCCTTACATATAAAGCTGTAACCCTGCCGTAAGGTTCTATCACTTGAGAGCCATTAAGTCTTAATTTTTTTATAGTTTGTAAGGTCTGCAGTATGCGGAACATATACAGCATGCACAAAAAAAATATTTTAAGATTAGTTAAAAACATAGCGATCCTAAAGATCATTTCAACACACAATGAATTTAATTCTGAAAGTTTTTATTTTAGTTTTACTGGTACCTTCCCCTAACAGATTTTTCATTTTTTCTCTCACTTTATTATTTTTCAAAAAAAGTTGCTTTTAGAGCCAAATTTGCCAATATATAGATTTTCTACATTAACAAAATTTATTAATTCTTACCTTCTTTGAAGAATATCTTAAATGAAATCATACAGTTGCGCTGTGTACAAAACGTTATTTATTACTTATTAAATAAAAAGTTCATATTCTTTTAATATTTGAAGGAATCAATTTCTACTACTTCTTTCCTTGTGAATCTTTCCTTGTCTAGCAATAGTGAAGTGTGACACAGTTTAGTGCCGCACAATCATTTAGTCACACATAATCCATATATTGTCTTTCCTAACATTTCTATTGGGCGCCATTTTGTTCCACCATGTTAAATTCGTACCAACATTTTACCAGTTTCTATCGATGCCACACTTGAATTTTGGAAATAATTTAAAATAAATTGAATAAGTAGTTTTTACATTGATTTTTTAAAACCACCATTTTGTTCCGTCATGTTAAATTCGTATCAGTTTACTTCAATATCACATTTCATGTTTGTGAAAAATTCAAATCAATTGAATATGAAAATTTATTTTTATTTTCTACGTTGACTTTTTAAACATTTTATTTGGTCGCCGTTTTGTTCCATCATTTTGAATTCGTACCACAATTATACTAGTTTATCTCTTATTCTCACACTTATTGTTTGCACAAATTTAAAATAAAATTTAAAATCAATGTAAAAATAAGTAGTTTTTTCAGGTTGACTTTATTTTTTTAGTAATTAATTTGATTTTTGTGCCAAATTTGAGGTAATTTGGAAAATTGATAATTTTTTCACATTTCATCATAACGCCATTTTGCTCCCTCATATTGTATATTTACCAAAATGTTACCACATTATCAAAATAAGACTTTTAATTCTGACCAAATTTGTAAGTCAATCTGGTAATTAGTTTTTTAGCTATGCCGCAAATTGCCACACCGACAGACGGACCGTTGGAATTCAAAAAAAAATTGGATGGTGGTTTGTTTTCATGATTACAAACACTTTATTTGGTCGCCATTTTGTTCCCCCATCTTGATTTGTACCCCAAATTTACTAGTTCATCTTTATATCAAACTTGTACAAATATTAAAATCAATCCACTAATTAGTTTTTTCAGGCTGATTTTTAAATATTTTTTCAAGGCCGCCATTTTGTTTCGCATTCTTGGATTCACACCAAAATTTTACAAGAGGATTTCTACATAACATTTGATTTATGTCAAAATTTCAAATAAATTGGATAAGTAATTTTTTATTATTCCTTTTTTAAACATTTTACTAGTCCACCATTTTGTTTCGCCATCTTGGATTCGTACCAAAATTTACCACATTATTTCAAGGTAACATTTGATTTTTGTCCAATTTTTCAGGCTAATTGGAACATTAGTTTTTTAGTAATGATTGTTTTAACACTTTACCAAAATTTAACCATTTTAATCATCAATAGGATTAGAGACACCGACAGACAGACCGACGGAATTGAGAGAACATTTTTTTTTTGGCATCTAGGGACCTTAAAACTAAGATCTGTAAAACAGGTAGTGTGACTTTTTAACGATTACAATATTTTCCTTTTACAAGGTCTGTGTTTTATATACAATATTTTTTTCTATACAATCAATGTACGAGTGTAAAAGCTGTAACTTTACAGATACATGGATAGAGAGTTTATGGATAAATAGATAGAGAATTTATCTTTTAAATATACTATAGTCGATGAAAACTCTAATAATCTACTTAAGGAGGAACTCACGCAGTATTACGGATCAGTTGTAAACTTTCCGCCGCTGCAATTTTGTGTTAAAACTATAACAGATATGTATTAGCTTCAATGTGATTTTAATAGGGAAATATGTATAGTTGGGCGCTAAATACGAATTTTTATGAATAATTCGAATTTAGAATGAAAAAATTAGTGGCAAAGTTGTCCATTTTCGATCATTTTTTGTCGTAGATACCGACCTATATAATTTTTTTTTCACAAAATGGCTGTTTACCGCCTTACATTGATCCTTTGTCTACATAACTGCAAAATTTTAGATGTTAAATCGCACTCGTGTCTTTGTATCTCTGCAGCGCGTGATGTATGTAAAATGTATTTTAAGTTGCCTATAGACAGCATAATTTTTCAAGTTCTGATGTGAAGGAAACGTCTCGAATTGAGTTATTATGATACACTGAAAAAACTGCGACCAAAAATATATTTAAAAGTAATTTACAAGAGACTTAGTAAAATAAAAGAAAATTTCTGTTAATTAAAAATAAAAATGTGGGGAAATATAAAAATGTTGCCAAATGTAAAACAGGTGGAATGTTTTGATAAAAAAATATATTTACATTACGTCTTTTAAATATGGAAATAAATATAATTCCACTACTTCGGTGATCGATTTCACCTAGAAATAAGCATCAAATCTATTTTTACAATTATAAGAAAATCAATATCTCCAACCGGCTGCAAGAAAGAAGACACTTGTTTGAACGTCTCATGTAAAATTTTAAGTTTTATTTGTTTGTGGCATATATTCTTCATTAAAGTTTTGTTTACGAATCGGGGTGCTTTATTAACGAATTAATGTAAAGATATTTTACAGTAAAGTCCCTAGATGCCATATCATTCCGTCGGTCTGTCTGTCTGTCTGTTCGCGGCATAGCTAAAAAACTACTTACCCGATTGACATGACGAGAGCCTGGCAATTTTGGGTAAAAATCTAATATGGCCAAACAAAATGGCGGTGTAGTGAAATGTTAAAAAAATATTATTAAAAAACTACTTATCCAATATACATCAAATTTTGCAAAAACATCAAATATTATTAACATTATGTTAGAATCAACTGGTAACATTTTGGACGAATCCAAGATGGCGGAACAAAATGTGTATAGAGACAACAATTGTGGTATAGGGACCAACTAGTGATATTGTGGTACTAATTGAAGATGGCCGAACAAAATGACGGCCAAAAAAAATGTTTGTAACCTTGAAAAATTCTCCATTTCAGGTTTTACATATCTTCACGTTTTAGTGTCTCTAGATGCTAAAAATATGTTTTATCAATTCCGTCGGTCTATCTGTCGGAGTGTCTGTTTATCTGCCAGTTCGAGGCATAGCTTAAAGACTATTTATCCGATTGAGTTCAAATTTTGATAAAAAATTAAGGGTCATCTGGGCATGATCTAGTAATATTTTGGTTAAAATTTTGAAAAAAATGGTAAAAATCCAATATGGCTGAACAATGTTAATAACATTATTACTAAAAAAACTAATTATCCAATTTTGCACAAAAAATTAAGAGTTAAACAGGAATGAACTGGTAACATTTTGATATGAAGTCAAGATAGCAAAACAAAATAGCGGCCTAATAAAATATTTAAAAAATCAGCCTGAAAATACTATTTATTAAATGAACTTTAATTTTTGTTCAAATTAAGTGTGATATAGAGATAAACTGGTGCAGTTGTGTTATGAATTTAAGGAAAATTAAATATGAAATGGGATATCCTGGTACGAATTCAACATGACATAACAAAATGGCGGTATTTGACAATGTGGAAACTACTTATTCAGTTTATTTTAACTTATGCCCCAAAATCAATTGTAGCATAGGTAGAAAAAACCTGGTAAAATATTCGTAAGAATGCAATATGATGGAAGAAAATGGCGCCCACTGAAAATGTTTGAAAAGATAGTATATGTAACACATATATACTGTGACTATTTACTGAACCGAATTGGGTCCCATTTCACTCATACTTCACTATTCCCAACAAAAAATCATAACGAGGGAAATTCCAGGTAAAGGAAATTTACCGATTATTTATGTATGAACCTCGATTACACTTAGTGATACATTGATCGATTAGAATAAATTTTTCAGGAAGTATTCAGGAAAGTACCAGGATGGTCATATAGTAAGCACTGAAAAAAAAATGGCGGCATAGCAACGGCACGAAATTTTATTATAGATTCGCAAATCGCAGATCGAAAATCAAACGAAAATCGAATGAAGGAATAAAGAATAACGATCCGAACATCGAAATCAAAGCTGATAAATTCACTGGCGGATTTAGAGGGGGCGAAAGGGGCACCGCATACGGTGTTATGTATAAACAAAAGCACTGAATCAGTTGAAAATAGTAATTCGCCCCCTCCCCCTGAACGGGATCTGTAGGTCCTTCCTTTATCTGTTTTACATGTTCAATTATCATAATAAAATTCAACAACCAAAAAAAGTCTTCACTTTATACAAATTAAAATAATTTCGCCCCTCTTCCACGACATTATCCTACGGACAACCATAAGCAAGTAAATTCCTAAATGTTATCCGAGGCGCCGCGCCTCCGCTCAAATAATAATTGTAATTTATTCTGTTAGCCGCAGTTTCTTTCAGTATTATATTTGTATTTTCCAACACGTCAGTACCTTTTCATATTACTTTGAACGTGACTTGACCTTGTCGCTGATATTTTATTTGATGTATGCAGTTCAGCCTTAAACAATAAAATAAAATATTCACCGATCACTTGAATGATAAACGTAAACAAAAATGTAAACAATATCACAATAAAAAACACACTAGTTCTAAAATACGCCAACTAATTAAAAAAGCGGATCTAGTAATTAGAAAATAAAAATCGTTTTTGCAAATTTTCTGAACAAATATACGTCTTGTTAGTATAAATAAGTAAGCTAAGAGCTTAGGTAAACTTTACGCTTAAATCTCAATACCTCTTCTCGTTTTAAAAATATTCTACTTACATTTTACCTAAAAATTTGTTTGTCCCGTTGGCTCTGCAGCAGTTTAGTATTATCTTGTGTGATGATGCGTGAAAGTTAAGCGTCAAAACGAGTAATGTTCATTCGAGCAAGTCAAGGTTACCAATCGTCTGAAATATCGAGACTAGGCTTGTTATACTCGATGAATAGCACTTATTTAAAGGATCTCTCACTCGTCTTATAAAAAATGGCTTTGGGTGATTTTTTCTAAATATTTGGTATAGTGCATTTCTCAATGTGTCATGAACACAACTAAACGCTATAACTAGATTTTTTAAATAAAGGGTGTTAAACTTTGCCCAAATCCAATATAAAATACATGGGGAAAACGAGATGGCATAAAATATTCGTTTTTTAACATTTAGAAGTTGCCAAAATAAGAAAAAAATCCTTATATGAACCTAGATCCGCAAATGCTTTGTTCTCGATATTCAAGGTGTTTTATTGTTAATCTATTCTCCCCTTCTTTGCATGTTTTCGATGATCTTTAATTCTTATATTAAGTGGTCCGTTATTTTCCTCAAGATTTACCACCACCACAAGGTATTTGATAGATACAATTATTTCTGTCGTTTGTATTATCAGGCTTTATAAAATAAATTTGAAACCAGTTTTAATATCACAGTTTCTTGCTAATCGTCTAATGTTTTCTTTTTCATGTAGAGTAGTTATGAGCGAAACTCTTTGGCTTTTCTGTCGTTTGAACTAGATCATTCATTTTAATCAGACATTTTAAAATTGTACCGTTTATCAACTTTTCTGTATAAGCATTCTGTATAAAGTAATTTTTGATAAGACCAATTTCAGTACATAGGTTGTGACTCTATTATATCGAGCTCTAATAACACCTTACCTTATTTCCGCAGAATGGTTAACCTTCTGGGTGAGATATTGTCCCGTATGATTGGGTTTGCTGTAAATGGTAATCTTAATCAAATTATTTTAGAACATCAAGAAAAGGTAGGCTTGAATCTTCTACCTTCTCCTTTATTGACTTAATCGAGACACGAAGATTATTTAATTGGTCTTAAATGTTGCTATCCTTATTCTATATAATAAAAGTATTGTCAACACATCTCAACTAAACTAAGATATGGGATTATATTTTGGGAGTCATGGGCGTAGACCTTTGATATTTTTGATTGGTAAAAAATTCATATTTTGAGAACACAAAAACCGATTACAGTCAAATTGAAAACGGAAATAAGTGGGATATCTAAATATTCTGACATCGAAAAATTGTGAGTCATTGCTGTAAATATTTGATTTTTTAGATAATTTATATTTAAAAAAAACGAATTTTTTTGAAAAATGGCGAAACACGTTAATTTTATTTTATTTTTTTGTTTACAAAATTGTTTTTATCCAATATATCCATCCAATAAAATAATATTCAAAAAACGGTGAAATATGTCAGACTTCCATTATGTTTTTATATAGGAGGATGAAATATTAACCTGAAATTGAAAAATACATTGTATTTCAGATGCATTTAGCTTGCTTAGAAAACAACGAAACAAAACAAATTTCTTTTAATTTTTTATATAAGAAATATTTTTTCTTTTATCTCTTTGTGGTCAAAACCTTTTTACTTCCCTCGTAATATAGCGAAATAATTCAAAATTTGGGCAAAATTAAAGTGTGGTTGGTGTATGGATAAACCGGTTAACTTTTTTTATAAATCCGTAATGGTGAAACAAAATGGCGGCCTAATTAAATATTTAAAAATCCAGTACCAAAAAGGTACTTATACAATTGACTAAAAATTCTGTAGAAATATCATGTGTTAACAGACAGAGTGTTACAGACTGGTACATTTTTAGTGCGAATCTCTATATGACAAAACAAAACGGCGGCGGTCCAATAAAATGTTTAAATATCCGGTAATATTGCAACTTCTGGAATAAAAGCTTCTTTTTATAAAGGCCATAGTGAATTTATTGTAGACTGTGTAAATGTTATGAGAAATAAATAAATAATAATAATTAATAATACTACGATATAAATTAATACTTAAAAGAGTTGAAACAAGTTATACTTTGTAGGATTTGTATAAAGTTATTACCAAATAATTATACGCATATATAGAATATGTATTGTAAATAGTTGAATTCTATACGAGGGAAGTTATGGAGAATGGCAAATTTACTGATTTTTCCAATCAACAGTTTATCCCTGCCGATACAAACCTTAATAATGCAAATATTTTTGAACTTATAAGCAGTATTTTTCTTTATATAGGGTTAATTTTAGGCGATGCAACACCTCACTAAAGACAACATTAAAATTTAAGGAGTTTTTAAAGCTCGTTATGTGCAAAATTTTAATAACTAAACTAGTATTAAAAACGACAAAATAGGACGAATTTATTATATTTTTGCTTATAGACGTCCACTTGAGAAAATCATTGACGTAGATACATATATGGGGAAGTACTATGTTTTCCATAATACATATTTTGATATTCTAATCTGTAGCGAAAATAATCTGATCAAGTTTAATCTTCCTTTTACCGGAAATCCACTCACACGAGACAATATCTCAACCAGAAAACCAGAAGTCTAAAAATTCTGCGACAACAAAACAAGGAGTCTTAGGATAAAGACGTCGATAATGTTAAAAATGACCTTAAGCAGGAAGGTTATACATAAAAGTTGATACATAATACAATTTTGAAATGTCAGAATAGAAATAAATCAATTCAAACTACAGGTTCGCTCATAAGTGTTCCATATGTGAACGGAACCTCTGGACACATCAGGTGAATAGCAAGTAAATCTAATTAATTTAAAATTAAAAGTCGAGAAACACTTTAAGAAGCGATTTAACTAAAACCAAGTTCGTTATTACAAATTATAGAAATGATTGAATCTATCAAGTGCCTTGGGTGTATTCTGAATCTTTTACTGGGGAAACTAAAAGACCACTTGACATAGGAATTGAAGAACATTTAAAGAAAAAGAGAACGAAGAAACTTAGATATTAATTAGCTCTGAACCTTCTTGGAATAATGACTATGGAATTTAATGGTCAGAGATTACAAACCTCCACAGAGAACACTAACAGCATTGGAAGTCAAGGAAATTTTAAAAAGAGGTATTCGTCAAATATAACATAGAGATTTTTAGCAAGCTTAGTTTAAAAATTTTCTAGCCCATAGGAACATCAATCGCATTGGTGCCCTACTTTTACATATCAATGCACACGATACTATTATATAAGATGGTAGTTTTATCTTAGCTCTTAGCTGATAAAAAATTAGACATATAATTTATATTATATATTTGTTTGCCTTCAAATTAACAGGACTTGACCCTTGATAGGATCTTAAAACTCCATATTTTCTTAATTATCATAAATTTTTAGAAATAATAAAAAAATTATTTAATAAATCTAATAATAAAAATTTTTGTTCTGGAAATAATCCATCCATCAAGTTAGTGTTTAAACCAATATAAATTAAACCGACTAAGAAACATGTTGGAAAAGTTTTAATTTTTATTTTCTAAGAGGACTTAATTTCTTACAGTTTTTCTTATGGCTTAGTGGACTAGATTAACAATAATTAATATTACATACAATAAATTTAAATTTCAAATTCGTTTAAATTTTCACATAGAATTATGCAATTTAAAGGTGTTTCCGAGGAGTTTTTCCTCTCACCCATAGTTAATAACAATAATAAAAAGTCCTAATAAAATATTGATTTAGTTTAAAATCCCTATAAAGCAAATGCTTTAAGATTACAAATCACTTTAAAATAATTTACTAACCCCTTAAAATATTCGTAATACCATACAATATACGAGCCCAAGTTCATAATAGTTCGGCCGTCAATCATTTTTAAGTAAATTCCTTACCATGTCTTGAAATTCATATTAATGTTGAAACATTTCAACAAGTGTTTAAACTGTACTGAATCATGATTTTTTTCATGAAATTTGAAAAAATATTCTTTTTCCATAAATCTCAAT